>JARHVA010005361.1:380000-600000 GCA_037957365.1 Torreya grandis
TTTGAGAAAATGAAGAAATATAGTGTGAGTGTACTAATGTGGGACATGCTTTCCACGCATGGTCAAGTGGATATCCTTTAAGAAGGTTTATCTAAGATAGGTGTTCCAACAACTGTAGGAAAACAACTAAGCAAATAAACTAAGGTCCTCACCAATGTAACACAAGGTCCTATGGGAGAGATATCAAGTTAGGTGGTCAAATATCCTCCATTCTACATTTCATTAATCATTGGTGACTCCTTGGTACATAACTACATGGTAGATAATGGAGTAAGTACTTTGGTGATACTAAAGTCAATAGAAAACTAGCTTGGTTTAAAGTATGAACAACAATCTAAGGGATTTTTGTAGCTTGATGGATCCATCACTAAAAAAATTGGTATTATCAAAGGTCTTAGCTTGACCCTACATTCTTATCCTAGTGTTTTAGTGGATCAAGATGTGTTGATTCTAGATGTAATTCTTTGCTTTACATTATGCCTTTATAGAGATATCATAACAAAGATAAAAGTCTATCTCATAGTAGATTGGTCATACGCATTCAAAAAGAAGGTATGGGACTAAGGTATCAATCAAGGTTGAGCCCATGGCACAATTTCATATTGAGCCCCATCAGCTATAAAATGTAAACCTCAATTGTACTATCTTTGGTGATGATGAATTTACAATTGGTCAAGAACTGAATACTTATCTTGAGGAGATTCTAGACTTAATCTTGGATGATTTATGTGGAGATAATGAATTTTTCAACCCTTTGGAAGGTATTGAATAAAGAGACATGGGTGTATATTTTCTACATGAAGAAAATAAACTCATGTATTCCCTCATTATACTTAAAGAAGACCTCATTGGTATTTAGAAGTTATTATTTGATGGTTCAAGGAGAAAAATGGATTAGGTGTAGGGGTAATGTTGGTTTCCCCTTAAAATGATAAGTATTTCTCTTCTTATAGGTTCTATTTTAGTCTCTCCTCTAATGCAATAGAATATGAAGGCTTAATCCATAGCCTCTAATGGGCCAATAAGAGGGGAATCAAGCAGTTACGAGCATATGGAGGCAGTGAGATTATAGTGGACTAAGTCAGGTCCTTAAAAATTATGAAGAATCCTTTGATAAGGTCATACAAAAAATGAGTATGGGACCTAATTGAAGATTTTGAAGCCTTTAACATTCAATCTATGCCAAGGAACCAAAATCAACATGTTGATAGGTTGGTAGCTATGGGAGCCCAATTCTATATTCCAAGTAAGCTAGAAGAGGCAAAGGTTTAGCCACATGTCAAGGTGGTGGTGAGGCTATCAATACTAGATAATGAATCCCACTAGTAGGTCTTCAAAAATGATAAACAAATTGATTTTTTCTTAAAATAAGAAGTAGAGTTTTCCTTAATGAACTAAGGTAAATTTCAACATCAGTATGAGGATCAAATTTTTCAACTAAAGTCTAACAAAATTCCTAAAGAGATGCTCACCTTTGAAAGTATTTTCCATTAGGGAGACCATATGAGGAAAGACAAGACAGTGATGTCAACTGATGACGAGAACTATGAAAGAGTCCTTATTTTCAAAGAGAAGCTCCTCAAGCTTGGGAAGGTAAGTAATGAGATAAAAAGATATTCTTTCATTTAAATTTGTAAGGAATATTCAGACATCTTTTCTTGGGAATATAATGATCTAAGAGGTTTTAATCCTAAGCTAGCCCAACATACTATATAATTGGATGTTAATGCTAAGTCTGTGAGGAAAAAATAAAGGCCTATTAACCCCAAAATAGAAGGGTTTATGAGGAGAGAGCTAACCAATTTAATTAAATCTAAGATGATCTTTCCCATCAAGAACTCATCATGGGTAGACAATTTGGTACTTGTAAGGAAAAAGAGTGGGGATATTAAGCTATGTGTTGACTTTAGAGATCTGAATAGGGTCTCTTTGAAGTACAATTACCCTCTACCATCCATGGAACAACTTATTCAAATAGTTGTAGGTTTAGAACATTTTTATTTTTTGGATGGATATTTAGGTTACAACCAAGTGTTAGTAAATAAAGAAGATTAGTACAAGACTAACTTCACCACTAAATGTGGCACGTATGCATACCAAAAGATGAATTTTGGCTTATCAAATGCTATGAAAAATTTCCAAAGATCCATTGACATGGCTTTCCAAGGGCTATTGAATCAAATGGTGTTGATCTACTTAGATGACATCATAGTTTTCTCTAAGGATGCCAATGAACACATGGATGACATGGGGTTGATCTTTGATATATGCAAAGAGTATGGGATGTTATTGAATCTCAAGAAGTGTGTGTTTGTTGTCCATGAGGGTAAACTCTTGGGACATATTGTCTCAAAACAAGGATTAGTTATTGATCTTGATAGAATAAGTGCCATCCTAGCCTTATCCTTACCTAAGAATAAGAAGGGAATCTAAAGTTTCCATGGGAAAATAAACTTTGTGAGAAGGTTTATACCTAGTTTTTAAAACTTGGTCAAACCCATCACTGCTATGTTGAAGAACCAAGTGTTCACTTAGTCAAATGAAGGTAAATCAGCATTTAAGGCTATCAAACAAGCCATTTCCCAAACACCCACACTCATGAATCCTAATTTCTCAAGATATTTCATATAGTATGCCTTTTCAATATTGATAATATATCAACTATGCTGATGTAAAAGAATGGTGAAGGATTTGAGAAATTAATATCATTTTTCAGTTAGGGTCTTGAGGGGTATGAGATGAGGTATAATTTTGTATAAAAAAGTACCTATAGTGGTAATAAGCCTTAAAAAATTTAGACCAATTCTCTCCAATAATAAAATATATCTTAATGTGTCTCATCCTAGAGTGACGGACTTCCTTCTTCACAAAGACTTGATTGAGAATAGAGTTAGTTGGATTACCAAGGTCATGGAGCACAACATGGAAATCAAGGCCACTAAGCTAGTGAGAGGAAAAGGCTTATGTGAGCATATGGTTTATGACCTTCATGAAGACAAAGAGGTTATCTTGGTAACACAAGATGACTCACAGATAGATGCACCTCCACCTCACACTAGTTGGCTCCAAAATATGACATGTTTATTAATAACAGGTGAGTACCCATAAGGTATGGACAGGGCAAAGAGAAGATATTTTAGACTTTAGTACATACCTTATTAATTTTTTGATGGGGTTTTACTTAGAAAGGACCTCAATGGAGTGCTCATAAGGTGCATAGATGATAACCAAGTGATAAGGCTCTTGGAGCAATTCCATTTTGGGTTTGCAAGAGGCCATTTTGCTCTAAGGACTATAGTGGCAAAAGTGATGAGAGATGGTTATAATTGGACCAACCTCTTTAAGGATGTATATTCATGGGTAATAAAGTGTCAAAAGTGTGCTTTATTTATGGGTAAGTGAATATTGGTAGCCCTTTCTCTCAACCCAATTCAGGTAGAGCAACCCTACATGCAATGGGCACTAGATTTCATAAGAATGATTAACCCTCCATCAAGTGTAGGGCATAGAAGGGTTCTTATTGCAATCAACTACTTCACCAAGTATGTGAGAGTCATTACATTGAAATAAGCTAATGAAGGTGCAATCTTATAATTTTATGATAACATTGTGACTAGGTTTGGTGTTCCATCCACTATCATTTTTGATAATGCATTAGCATTCTTCAATATGAAAATGAATGAATGGGATCTCAAGATGGTAATCTACCTTAGTACCTCTTCCAACTATTATCCTCAAGTAAATTCATTGAATATTTCCATAAATAATTTTTTTCTAAGATTCATCAAGAGAATTATGGAAGAGAATTAGAGGACATAACACACTAAACTAAAGACAACCTTATGGGTTGACATGGTGACTCCTAAAGCTACCATTGGAAATTATCCATATGTATTAATATATTTAAGGGATTCCAAGTTGCCCATTTCTCTTGAGATACCTACATTAGAACTAGTTCATCAGCTGGAGTTGATGGAAGATGAGCCCATGCATGTGAGACTAGTAGAACTCATAGAACTTGAAAAAATGAGAGACCTTATAATGAAAACACTAGAATAACATCAAGCTCAATTCAAGAAATCCTTTGAAAAGATATCCATATCAAGGGACTTAAAATAAGGGGATATAATGCTTAAGTGGGATTCAAACAAGGCCAAGCCAAGCAACCATACCAAATTTGATAGCTTGTGGAGTGGTCCTTATCTGATCCATGAATGTAAACAACATAATGCTTCTTAGTTGGTCCAACTAGATGGAGAGGTACTAACCACCTTAGTCAATGAGATTCATATAAATCCTTTTTATTATAAAAATTTGCACCCATTGTATATATTGTACTTTTGTACAGTTTTTCATATATTTTCCTAAGTGCCTTGTGTACATATTTTAAGTTGTGTGGTTCCATTCCATAAGTGCCTTGGGCATAGTGTTTTTTTTATTCTTGTCATCCTTATTGATTCAAGAGGAATTTATAGAAAGGGTTAGCCCTATGTCTAGTTTTAGACCAGCCCAGTTATAGAGGCTAATGACTCCATGGCCAATGGACAAGATAAGGCAAGTGGTTTGGGTTCTCAAGCATAGAAAGCATGCTTCCCTAAGATTCACCAAAGATGTTGGTCATTTTTTGTCCCACATACCAAGATTTTACCTAGATGAATAAGCTAAGAAGAAATCCAAAGCTTGAAGGTCAAACAATAGTTTCATGAACAAGTCTGAAAGGGCTTATAGACCTTGTAAAAGCTAAAGCCTTTTGGGCTAAGTATTTATTTTGTAATTCTTTAAACCTTTTCATTACTAAGAATTTTTTTCAAGACTCTTTTTTGGATACGTGTTAAATTATTTTAGACAAGTTGTCTGAGACAAATTTTATAAAGGGATAATTCTTTTAGACAAAATGTCTGAAGCAAAAGAAAAGATTGAATTCCTTTAGGGAAATTGTTTCGCTATAATTTCCCCAAAGACCTATTTATTTCAAGATATTTATTCTGGGTCTTTTAAGCTAAGTATCAAGAATTATTTCAAACATTGTCTCAAAAATAAAATGCCTAAATTATTTTTATCTTAGAAAGAGTACCATGCAAAAGTTCTAAAATATATCTTTTTCAAAGTGAAGTGGCCAAGATAATTTTTCGAAAGGGATTTTCTTGGGAAAATAGTCTGATAGAAAAAACTCTGAAGGGCATTCTCAACATTTTGAGGGGAATTTTAATTTTTTATAAATGGCAATTAGAAATAATTCCCAAGGTACTTCTTTTGGAAAAGTGCCCAAGGACAAAAGGCTAAGGGAAAAAATTTCAAAATAATTCCTTTGAAACAAAGTGCTAAAATAGAAAAACTTGAAAGATAATTTCCCAAATGCTGAAGGGCACTTTTCTTGGTAGAGATGGACCTTTTCAAGTTTCAAAGGGACAAAATAGTTTTAACAAAGAGTCATTTTGATGCCAAAGTGTTTTATGTAGCAATTCCAAAGGGTATCTTTTGAGGAAGTGGAACTTTTCAAAAGTATTGAAGACTTTTCTTTTGGGAAAGTGACCAAATCAAATTTTTCTGATGGGTCTTTTCCAAAAACACTAATGATTCATTTTAAATAACCAAAGGACATTTATAAAAATTCCAAAGGGTAATTTTCCTTTGTAAAGGGGCATTTTCAATGTGGCCAAAAGATACTTTGTGTTTGGAAAAGGGCACTTCTCCAAAGAACTTTTCAAAATCTGAAGGCTCATTCTCAAAAAGTTTGAAGTTTAATTCCATTGAGAAAAAAATATACATAAATTGTTCAAGAAAATTGTTTAAAAGAAATAGTCCCACAAGAAAGTGTGCAAAGGAAAAATGAGACATTTACATAGATATCAAAGATGGATCTCTTAAAATATCCATTTGCATTTAAAATTCATTAAAGGGGTCTATATCTGACATATAAAACATGTAAAGTGAAGGGGCATGTCAATTTTAAATGAAAAGATCAAATCATTCACATTTGGTAGAGACATGCAGCTACCTTCAACATGGATTTTTTAGTTCAAAAAAGGAATTGAATGGAAAGTAGACCTAAGTTGGACTGGATGCATAAAAATGGGTAGGTGTTACTAGTTAGGCTACATAGAGAGAAAAATAGGCCTTTTAGACCTAATAAAGATCAAAAGAGCTACACAATCTATAAACTTACATCAACATAAATGGATATAGAAAAACCAATTTTATTAGGTTGTTTTACCATCTATAAGAAATATCTAGTCTAAGTTTCAAAGAAAGAGCTGTTAGGTGCAATTAATGGAGAGGCTCTCATACTTTGACATGGCCATCATCTCCGACAAGCAGTCACTTCATGCAGAAGCAACATGGCTTGATCTAGATTCAAAGTTATGGGTATTTTGTCTTTATACATGTAAGATAAGTGAAATATGGTATGGGGATTATAGACAAAAATTACGTCATTCTTGGAGAAGTTCTTATCTTCTATCATGTTCGATGATTAATGAGGAAGCTCAAGGTTATTAGGAAAAAAATAGTTTCATTTAACAAAGCAAAATAGTGTCATAATTAGTCAAGAAGATCATGGAACATTCATTATAGGAAGGTATCAACTTAGATATCATGTCTCAAATAGGCTCCCATATTCCTTTCTCTCTCCCCCTTTTCTCTCATCTCTTTTTGCTATATATATAGGCTTTTGAGCTAAAAAAGAGATCCCTCAACTGGAAGTAGAGTTTATTTTTCAAAATCACCTTGTAAACACTCTCTTGAATTAATAAGATAAAATTTAGGTCCTATTTTTGAGTGATGTGTGTATTATTGGAGTTTTAACTTGTAGAATATATGTCTCTTTTCATCATTTGTGAACCCTCCATGCACCTTTCTTCAATTCTTTTGGTTCCTTGCATGTTGTGTGAAGTGTTATACATTGGTTCCTTCTTGAAGTGTCACAAGTTTATAGTGTCTCACATAGACCTATTTCTTTTTGTCCTTTAAATTTTATGGTTTCCCTTCAACCTCCACACAAAATATTTATGCTTGTGGCCTTGAGATAGGATCACAATAGTTTGTGTCTTGGTTAGGTTCATTAGTAGTTATTAAGGTTTCTAGGATGAAATTGGATCATTTTATATTTTGGTGCATCACCATCCTTATCTTAGATTTCCCTTTCATGTTATCTTTCTCTTCCCTTTTCCTTAGTCAGTAGTAGAGTTCTAGCATGGGAAACAAGCTAAATTAAAGCATCTAAGGAGCTAGGCTCATTAAAAATCCTATAGGTTCAACCTCATTACAAGATACCCACAACCTGGGGTTGTTCTAATATTTTAGCTAGGAGTGAGAGAGCCTTAAAAACTCTCCCATAAGGGTACAATTCTCGGCTATAACACCACCTTCAAAACCAACAACACATAATTTTTTTGATATATTAGCTACTTACACATGTGAAATAATGATGGAATATGATGTGAGAGAATTATTTATACCATTTAAGATATTAAAAAACAATTCATTTGAATTTATTAACATTCATACTTGTCGAGACAAGAAAAATCATACCTATGGAGTTTCAGGAGGGTGTTGGGTTACTTATTTTATTAAAAATTATTCATAAATCATATACATTCAAACCAAAAACTAATTATTATAATTTAAAGCTTATAAGATTCATTATCCTCATCCAATAGCACTATATCGAACTCTCTTTCCTCTTCATGACCTGAGCACCTAAAAATGGTCTTTACTAGCTTACAAGGAGCTCAATGGAGGAGATGAAACATTTTTTATTTTATTCAGACATACCAATGATTATATAAGAATTATTTGAACCGAAAAACATTAGATGGACCTAACACCATCCATTTTGACATGAAATTACCATCTACACATTGAAAAATTGTTTTGTAAGCCCTTGGCAAGTGTATTTCTTTGTTATATTTCACATTCTTGACTTTTGCAGGGTCCTGCCACTTATTAAACATTAAATATATCTTATGTGAACATTTTTATGGATTAAAACACCTTATTATATCTTTTAAACACATTAAATACCTCAAAATGCTCTTGATTCTTCTATTTTTCAAAGGTAACCATTACCTTAATTTCTCCAAAAATACCTTAACCTTCTCTAAAAATGAAATAATAATGTTTCCATCTTACCATATCATGTTTCTAGGAGATCTCATTTATCTTAAGACATTATGTCACCTTACACCAATACTTCATCATAGATAAACATATCTTAACATTTTCAATGTAACTTTAAACTTTGCTAAGATACCTTAATCTCTCCAAAACATAAATAAGACCTTCATGAAGGAGATTAATGACAATAATAGACTCTTAACTCACTCTCCTAGACATTTAAAGAGACCTTAAGATGACCAAGCACTTGAAAAGACACCTTCCTATAATAGGGTGTGACCTATAGGCTAATACAAAACCTATCAAAATATCGTTAACAAGGTTAGTCAAGAATATAAGTAAAGTTTTGAATTTCACTTACTCATGGTAGATAATTTTGGCTAAAAATTCCATTTTTTAGGCTTAAACCTAGTGTTGAAATTAGACCTAGGATTTTGAAAAGAGTGAACCAATTTTTGAGATATTGTGCACATAAATAAACTTTGATTTCACACACATATATGAATTATAATAAGGTGAAATGACCTATTAAAAAATATAGAGGTATGATATACACAAAATATCCTAGTAGAATAAAAATGCTAACATCTAGCATATGCATCTAATGACTGATGGATTCATTTATGATCATCTAGAGAACTAGTTCCTGATCCAAAAAACTCTTGATCCAATTTTAAAATATGTTTAGCTACTTGAATTTATTTTTAGACCTAAAAAAATAGTAACACTTTAATTATCTAAACCCATTAATACTTTCTATTTATAGGAAGTGTAAATGTTTAATCACATTCTACCTTTTACATTCAGAGTCATGTAAAATTTCTATAACTAAAAAATTCCTTAGTTTTATTTTAGGTTCACATAGTCAAATTAAAGTAAATCACATTAGTTAACCTATTTATATACCCTACATTACAAAACCTATTTCTTCCATTATGGTTTAATCCTTATTTCTATGGTTTATTTATTCTTTGGGGCTTGATTTTCAGAGCCAATTTCTAATTTGACCTAATTTTAAAAATTACAAACAACTATAATTGATATACATAGGTTTTATTTTATAACTCAAGATATGATTATAATCATTACATGTTGTTTTCCTTTAATATTCAAATTTTTTAACAATTATATAATTTTGTGAACTTAATATTTAATATGATAACAAGGCTCAAATTAATATAAAACAATATTTAGCTTTTCTTAATTCATATTGTTGTAATATTAAATTTGATATGTTTCCTATTACCACTAGTCACTGAAGGCCATACATGAATAATTACTTTCATCCCCCACTATTTTTTAGAGGATTAAATTGAATTTTGTGTTCCATGTATTCATTAGTAGAAGAGGAAGTGTATCCCACCATATGTGATAGAATAAATCTTGTCAACAAGCCCCTCCTCATCTCCCTCTAAGTCCCATGAGGTCATCCACTCAAACCAATGGGTATTATATCAATGATAAAATAAACTAATCATGCTAAGATTTATATCCTTGAACTACTAAAGATATCAACTATTTAATAAGACATATTATATAATGCATTGTGTGAGATAACTCTTCTAAAGGATACAAAACCTGCATACTCTATATCTATTACGAATTCATTAAAGTATACATAATAAATAATTTCATTTAAATAGTAAGAATTACCTACGAAATACATAATAGATAAAAATATTCCATTTTTTATTTAATTACAAATTTGAATTAAATAAATCAAACACATGTTGATAGATAATGGGTTGGAAATGAATATTTAAAACACAAATTTCTTACAAAAATTGGCTCTCAATATAGATATTATCCAAAACTCATATCATAACATAAAAATGTTTGATAGCATTTCATGTCATTCCTAATCATCAAAATTTAAATTTGCTTTGGGGTTGACCTTGGATACATGCTATGGAAGCATAATCATATATCTTAAATAAGTGTGTAAATTTCATGCATGATTATTATTTGTATACATCCTATGTAGATAATTTTCCCTTTAATTTTTTAACTTATACAAATTAATAATGGGGTTAATTCATAGTCAAATTCTATACAATAATCTATATCACCTCCATTAAATCCTATTCCTATATAAAATTAATACATATGATGTTAGATAATTAAATAAATTAAAGGATAAGGATCATACTATGACAATTAATGAAGAAATAAATAAAACACCACAATATAATGTAGATAAAAAATAAAAAATTATTGATTTTCCCTCTTTTGTAGATTCTAGAAAATCCAAATTGCATTGTCAACAATTATTATGATAATAATAATGATGTTGATGGTTTACAAAAGAATATAGATGATAGTTTATGTAGGATAAATTCAAATCCTATTGATCCAGGTGAGTATTTTTCTAATAATATGTTTACACATATTAGTTGAGAAGAGTATTTAGATAATTTGCATGCAAAGAGAATAGATAATTTTTAAAATTTCTAATCGAGTAAAAACTAAATGGGGTAAAGGAAAGACTATAATTCTAGATAGTAAACATGATCATAATGTAAATATTTTCTGCAATGTTATCTCACACTATGGATATCATATGATAAAGGCACTATTAAATTAATTGTTTGTAAAATCAATCATAACTCAGGCATAATAATAGCTACACTTTTCACATATTAAAGGTTTAAAATACATTATAGTGAACAATGTGGAGATTCTAGATACAAAACTTTCCCCAACATTACAAGTAATGTGTATTTATAATAAGATAATAATTATATTTTAAAATGTTAACAGATAAAAGCTTGAATCCATAATAAAATATCATAAATAGAGCTATGAGTCATCTATCACATTGATAAGGAAAATCATATTATGATTACCATCGAATAACTGAGCATGGAATAAATAATCGTATAGTATTTCAATACAAAATTTAAAATTAAAATAATGAATGGATCATTAAATTCATATAGATACAGTAATAATAAAAATTAATAAGTTATGACAAATCTCAATACATAAATACAACATGAATCAGTCATAAGCATCCATGACAAGAAATATTGACTATCATAACATAAGTTGAGGGTGTCTATCAATGTCTAATTCATATTGATGAATAATAACATGTGTATTATTTCATTATAAAAATAGTTAGGATATGAAACTGATGAATTAGAAAATTATCAATATTTATAATAATTACTTGAACATATTACTATACTAATTGCTTAAAGGCCAAAGATCATTGATATGTGCATATGGGTGATACCTCCTACTAACTAGTTGACATTTAAAATAGGAAAACATGGTTACAAGATATGAGGGTTATGGTTTATATTAAAAATTGTAAAATCACCTTATTATATGATAAAATGGATCTATATGATATTAAAATTGTGGCTCCTTCCACCTACTTGGCTCACCCACAAGAGGGAGGGAAGAAGGACAAAAAGGAATCCTAAGATCCTTATCCCTAAAAAAGAGCTCACAAATGAAGGTCAATATAATTATACATTTCCTCCAAGGTGTAAAAAATTATAAATTATAAATCTAAGAATTAAAAGTGACATAGGTATGGAAAAGGGATGATGATCTAGCTTAGCATATGGAAGGATACATGCAGAAGTTGGCAGAGTTACATGATAGTTTATAGAAATTGGGTAGGAAATTGGTGTCACTTATGGAAAAATGGAATAATTTAAAGCAAGAAGTTGATATGCTGAGGGAAGGGACAAGGGGATCAAAATTTAATAAAGGAATAAAGATGGAGGTAACCCCAAAAGGGAAAGAAATTCTCACCATCACCCCAAGGAGCTAGAGCACCAAGAAAGTAAAAGTGATGATGAAGACAAAAAAGGATTCGTATAACATGGAATAAAAATGGTGGAAGTCCATGGAACACAAAAAATGGGGATGATAAAAATCAATGCAAAGAAGAAGATAGGTGGTAAAAGGAAAGAGACCCACTCCAAGGAAATATAACAAGTGGCTTTGTGTTTTGGTCTAGTTTTTTTGTCCTTATTTAGTTAATAATTTTCTCACTTTTTATGTTCAATAGTTTGGGTTGGATTTGTTTATTTTTTCCTTGTATATAATTTTTCATGTTAAAATATGGTTTTTAGGTAACTATAAAACCTAACTTTAACCTATCAAATAAAAAAATATTAACAATGATAATCAATATGCAAAACCTTCAAGGATAACTATGAAGACAACATATGAAAAATCATATATAGTGGAATAAAATGCAACATGTTTGAAAAAACTTCATGAAAATATAAAGGTAAAGTAAAACATAAGTGACATAGACCTATTTGACATCTATGATGACTTATAATAACTTGTTCAAAATATTTCAAAAAATAAAATAAAATTAAAATACCCTAAAAACCAATAAACTAGGACCTTAGCATAACATGTTTTCCTAGTTCACATTATTCATTTGTTCTATTTATCATATGTTCAGTATGTTACATATCATTTTCCATAAACACTTGCACTTCATGATATATATGAGTGAGATGCATTGCATACAAGTTTACAAGATACATAAATACATAGATGCTAGACATTCCTATACCCAAAGGCCATGCTAATGTTGAGGGAATCTATTTCTATATGTTACATTGTTATTTTTTATATCATTCCATAACCTTTCTATTTATCATGTTTATCTTTATTGATTTATTACACAATATTTTTCTTATAATATTTATAGTGCTAAATTTCTTAAATGTGCTTATTTTTTATGTTATGACATGAACATTGATTGATAGTAAAGACTAGTTTAACTTATTTTATGCTTCACTATCATTATTTCATATCATAAATACATATGAGGCATTTGAATAAAAACATGAATCATCACTTGAATTGTGTCAGGTTTCATTTTTATTAGTTTCAAATGGTTGAGTTACATGTTGACTAGAGTGATAATCTTAGGCAGTTCTAGATATGGAATTAACATCAATGTTTTTGTTAATGCTTTGAGTTGGTGCACTAAAGGTAACATTGACCATGCTTATTATTATGTTAAGAAAAGTGGAAGAATATAGATTTAAAAAAGTCATGAATTGACTTACCCCAAGTCCTATATAAAATATATGCTTGGAATAAGTTATTAGAAAAGGATAAGCCATAAGATCATTGATTTATTCTTAGTATTTTTTTAAGTGCTCAAGATGGCCTTAAAGAATGACTTAAATTTTTAGTGTGAATTCACTATCATCTACCTCTTCACCCTTAAAATCACATTATTTGTGGGATTGATTTCTAGCTTTAGATATTGTGCTGATATTAGGTTTAGGTTTAACATGTTGGGTTTTAGTCATATCCATATTGAAATAATTATAAGGATTATCTTGAGAGATAGGGAAATAATAATAAAATGTATTTTAATAATTATTTATAATTTTAGTCATGTCAATATCATTGGGATTGTTGGTGTTGAAACTTTCCATGATAAGAATGTAAAGATAGTATTTAGGGAGCCTAAAGGAAATTATGTTTGGAAAACTAGGTGTGTTTGACAAAATCGAAGAGCTAAGAAGCTAGGAAAAAATATATTTGGAAAGTGGAAAATGATTAAATCAACCACAAATGCTACGAATATATAAAAATATAAATAAATTAATATGAACTAACATAATGGTGGGGTAAGATTCACATTAGGTTGACTCAAATGTATGTAGGGTGAACACATTATAAATATAAATATCCAATAATATATTAAATTAGAGTAGATTATACTATATCCAACATACATACAATATGCCATGCTACAAATTTGGTTAGGGATGTAAGAAAGAGTTGTTTTTAATAAGGATATCAAGGATATAATTAAGGATTCTTTGAATTGACCTAATTATTAATGACTCGCCTATATCTAGGATGTAAAATACGTAAGGTAAATAGATATGAATTCCATTAGGTAGTATACATGAGGTATATAAAATAACTATTATAAGGAATTGTATCTAATATAAGAGGTTGTAATTAGGATGTATCTAAACTAGATATTTTAACTAACAGGGGTAAATAAAGTATTAAATCATCAAAATATAACATATACTAAAAATATATAGTGATATAGGTATGGAATAAACATGCACACACACACAAAAGTAAATAAATAAATAGTATAGGGATATATATACATAAGTTTGGTTGATTTGTTGGTACATCAATATCCCCCTTAGATAAAATGGAAATTCGTGAGAAATATTCTAGGTTGAGATAAATGTGTAAGTAATAAAATATCCTTATGTGGGATCTTGAAAGAATAGTTTTAACTTTATGGTTTATCTTCTCTCCTTAAGACATTAATATACCTTGTGAAAATTAGCATTCCATAAGTGTAAGCTCTAATACCCAAAGTCCTCGTTTTCATACTAAAGGTTAATTTTCATTTAATATAAGATTAGACTGTAATTTTTTTTTATAAGGGTATTTAGGATATATAATAATATATATTTAATCCATAAAAGTCACCTATCCAAAACTTCAATGGTATCATTTTGACTAATCAGGTAGTAATGAAATCTAGTTTATAAAATCACTATGTCATCTGAACTCATACAATAATAATCAAATAATAAATAATAAAAATAAATTGGCTCAAATGATAAAGTATGTAAAATTTGATAATAAAGATAATAATTTATTACCTTTGCCGACACATTAGGAAAATATAGGGAACACTCCATAAATATATCGATGGGGCCAATATAGTATGAACAAGGAACACAATCATGAAGAAGAGGTAGAAAAGATAGGAAATAGGAAAAGATGGAGGATATAATGAACATATGACATGATAATTAATATAAAAAGATACAATACATTATCATAAGTGAATATTTCACAAATTACAAAGAGACAACCCACCATGTCCTGCATAAGAAATCACTAATAAGTTAAAAATATAAATGTATACAGCAATAATTTTATTTGTGATTTTAATAAATCTATTGATGATAAATAAAAAATAGCTTCAATTCTACATCAATCTAGTAAGCCAACTAAATATCTTAATTTTTCTAAGGCAACATGATATTATACAATAAAGAGAAGTGTAACCTCCAAAATGAACTATGTTTGTAGTCATATTTATCATTTTGTTAGTATAAAATTGTCTATTAAATTCCTAATATGATATTATAAGAAAGTGAAAACACTAATTATTATAAGGCCATAGTATTTAATGTGGATAACACCTATTTAATGATAAATAATTATTATAAATCTAAGAAAAAATGATAAATTAATCAGCCCATAATCTTACCTCCACCTAATAAATACTTTCACATGTGCACTTCCACACTTAATATTCATTTTCCCACTAACATCAAACATATAACTTTGATTGGCATTAAGTGATAAGATAAAATGGAACAACATCAAAAAAAATCATGAATTTACATATAATATATAAATTTGAAATTATAGGGTAATATATACCATAAATTTTATTTGCATGCCACCTTTCATTTTTACCATAGTTGAGATTGTTACTAAAATGAAACATAATTCATGAAACCATTATTTTAATTTTAAACACTTCAATGACAATATGATATCCCATAATGTTGGGCTATGGGATAGTCTTAATGAATCAATTCCTTAATTATAACATCCAATATTGTTATAGGTATAGGCATTTTTATTCATATTCATTATTTTTGCTTAATGGAAATGTTGATCACATAGAAGTTAGAATGAAAAATGTAAGGCATTAACAATTAATTTATAACAAAGAAAAGGATAACAAACCCAAACTTAATGGTATAAATAAAGTTAGCCAAAACACATGTTCTATTGATATTTATTTATATAAGTGTAGTAACTTAAAACATAGGAAAGTAATAATTACCGACTTGTAAATTAGAATTATTGTTAATGCATAAGTCATAAAGGATTAAGTTTCAAGTAAATATGGCTTAAATTTTAAAAAATAGAAATAAAAAAAAAATAGTAGGAAAACACAATGTAAATCTTATTTTACACTTCCCATTATGGTATTTAGGGCTGATAATATCATATAATTACGTTGAAAATATTATTTTAAAAGATCATATTAAATAAATGCATCCTTCACATCAACCATCCCATATTTTAATGGCTTGTCTTAATAAAAATGAAAATATTCATGCTAAAGGTTATAGATGTATTAATGTTTAAATATTTAAATTTATTAACATTTGAATTACTCACACATAGGATTAACATGGATGAAATATTTATCAATATGTAAATCATTATACCTAAAATTATTAGTTAAATGCATTAAACAATTTTTGGGTAGCATATAAAAAAATAAACTCCTTTTTATCAAATAATTTGTTTCCTTTATTATCAATAAGTTAAACATTTTCATATTCAAGTTGGCCATCATATATTCTTGGGAATAATTAATTCTCATAAAACTAAATTTATTCATATTTATGTACGCATTCACTATCATTGTATTTGAAGGCTAGGCTTTCACCTTTCTTTTATTTATCATCAAAATAAATGTATCATATTCTGATTTATAATGTTTTAGCTCATAACTAACCATGGGTATAATTTAGTATAAAGGGATGTAGCCACATAGTAGACAATTATATATGTGATCAAATTACCCTTTTGAATACAATATTATGAATTAAAATATTCATATTTATAGAAATTAGGAGGGGTTTAAGGAGAACACAAGTTGTTATGATTTTCCTCTATTATAATGTTATGATCTAATAGATTTTTTTTTACATAAAGGTTAAGATTTGATGTATTAGTGTGCAAGATCTATATTTTCAAAATTTACTACCTCAATTTCCATTGCACATATTGAAATAATTTAATCACTTGGATTTACCAGTAAGGCACCATGACACCTCTCTCTCTCTATACACACACACACACACACACACACACACACACACACACACACAGATATATATATATATAAGGTGGTGTAGGAAAATTTAGATTAAAAATCTATTTTGAATCATCCAAAAACATTGGTCTAGGTTCTTGTGCACACCTTTTTACACTTTTGTTTTGATGTGTGACTTTTATTTCCTTAAGAAAACTTGAAAATGTAGAAAGATATCAATGTCAAGAAAATTAACATCATCTAGAGTTCCATAGGTAACGGAGATACAAGAAGGCTAGTTCTAGTCATTATTCATGGTCTAGGTTAAATTTTTTATGGAAGTATGACAAAACCATTGCTTAATATAGGTGGTGATTTTCTAATGACCTTGATAGTTTCACAATTTATGTTTTCACTCACATGAAAAATATGTATAGTAACTACCTAAATTTATCAAACATGATTTGTGGACCATTTTAAAAATAAAATTGATCTCAAGTGGCATAGAATGAGGTCAAAATAAGCCACAAAAATTCAAAATCAGTTTTAGAAGATATAAAAGAGAGTCATCTCCAGTTGTCCAAGCAAGAGATAATCAAATCAAGTAAGATGAGAGAGTAAGTCTAGTTTTAAAATAAATATAAGATAGATAAAATATTATAGAGGATTATAATGTATGAGTTTATAACTATAGGGATGTAGATATATGTATGTTTATTGTAACCTAGTCATTAGATTAAGCGAAACATCTTCATATTCTAAGGAAAAGGAGTGAGTGAGTGTGTATTGTGTAACCTTTGTAACACTATTATATGAATGTAATAAAGAGTTTTATTTGAGTGAAATGTTTTAGTATGATGTTTAAGAAAGTGAATCCATTATTAATTTAAGTCCTAGTTACATAGTCTAATGTTTTCCTTCATTGTACCACCTAAATATGACTAAATCACCTAACATGCCAAATCAATCATTGTTTTTATACCATTAAAAATTTCCTTTTCTATAATTTTCTCTTCTAAAGACTAAAAATATTCTTCATAATACTACACTCAAAAATAAAATGTATAGGACCAAAATATTCACATCGAATTCCTCCATTCTCAATAAATAATTTAATATAGGTTCTATTAAGCAAGAATAAGTATATACTCATGGGAATTGAACATGATTTATCACTTTATATATATTACCTAACGTTTATCAGCCATATATGATTTCATATTTTGGTTTGAATCCAAAAAATTAAAACTAAATAATTCACAGATCATAAGAAGCCTCCTCTAACACATTTTATTCGTAAAGAAAAGAACAAATTTCTAAATTAATTAAATAAATCCAAATAATATCAATTGGATCTATTATAAAAGTGTTTTTGTCACATTCATTTGAAAATATTTTAGGCTCTCATCATTTTCATAAAACATAGGAAAGTTTTTTCTATAGCTTCATTGAATTCATTATTTATAATTATATTGTGATATTCTACAATAAAACATGGAGATGGTGGATCATCATATCTTTCACCTTCAGAAGGGGAATACATAGAATTTTAATGTTTTTAATCTTATAAATGTTTTTGAATAGATTTTTTTTGAGGATGATCATGAATCACAATCCCCATTTTTCAAAACTAGTACAATATGTTATAAGTTGTATAGATAAATAAAATCTATCGTCTCTAACATTTCTATTACATCCTTTAACTTATAATTCATAAAAACTATTTAATTCATTCTTAAGGATACCATTCACATAAGAAATCTTCATTTCAAACAATTAATTACACATTACATCATCACTTTTCCCAAATCCCATTATAAATTCACACCGTGTTCTTTAGAATACTCACGACGACTATATTATCTCCCTATGTAATCATATGGATAATTCTCATCCTCAAATTTATAAAATTAATTTTCTTGGAATCTAAGGTTTGCAAATTGATGACCTAAACCATCCATGATCAACCCAAATAGTCCTAAGAAATATTCTCATTAGATTCATCAAGAGAAGTATAAAATGATATCAATTGACCAAAATGAAATCACTACATAAATTTATTCAGTTCCTTTTCTAATCAATTCAAAACACAAATAAATATAATTCCTCACAATAGTAAAAATAGTTTGTCAATATAATATGGATTAAATATTTTTAAAATAAAAAATCAAATCTACTAAAAGTAGAAAACAATATATAGTATAATTTGATGACATTGATATCTATAAATTTAATAAGAATAGGATTGTAATGAATAAAAACTTGATCATATCAATCATAGACATCACTTCAACAAGAATATTTTAATCAAAAGTTACATAAAATAATATATTTGATGACATTCATATCTATAAATTTAATAAGAATAAGATTGTAATGAATAAAAACTTGTATAGAATAAAACAATAATTATAAATAAAAACATGTCACTAACTAGAGTAATAATTGGTAATTTTACACCAATGAAACCAATTTTTTGGTTTCCAAATTTGTACCCATAATTTGATGGAAAATAATTAAGAGATGGATTATTTAAATAATGGTTTCTATTATCAAATTAGGTTTATAATCATGGAAGCATGCAAAAGGTGGTTTTATCTCCTCACTTTTTCTCTATAAAACCGACGGGCCATCACTAAAAATATAAATGAAAAATAGACATGTATTAAAGATAGGATTTATAAATCTAAACATTAATTGTCACCAAAATAAACACACATCCTATAATATATCACTAATATTGTAATCATGTAATTACCTATAAAGTTTGGACAAATATTACTTAATAAAATATATATTTTTATATAAACATTACTAATTAAATTATTTAATCACACTAGATCATAACATTAAATAAAATAAAAATGAGTTCCTATAGGTATAATAATATATGAAACTCATGAAAAGAGTTCATACATTTATACTAATAGTTGAAACTCATGAAAGGAAAACTATATTCATATAGTGATGTTGGCAAAGGAGATAGACCTGATATATTACATGATTTTATCAATATAATCTTTAAAAATGAAATAAATGAGTAATTATGTTGAATAATATTGAAAAAAATGCACTTCACCCATTCAATAAGACAATTTAAATCTAAAACAATAACATTTCATCTCACATTTAAATGAATATTACTCACAACATCATCATAATAAATGCCCATTGTAAAAATGTCTTAGATCTTAGAAAATAAATAATTAATTATTTGATGATCTCAAAATAAGGGAAATATGTGTGGCTTTAAATAGATCCATGAAATTTCTAATAGGATTTTATTGAATAGAAACACCCCATTAGTATTATCTGAAAGTGTAAGGATTTCCAAAATAGTAGGATCCAATAATGATTTTCCTACATAAATTTAGAATCCTTAAAAAATATAAAGAAAAGTTTTTATTATAATTTTGATCAAATTTCTTGAACTGGTGTTCTATTATCCATTGGGAAATAATGTCAACATCCATAAAATGAATCAATGGAATTTGAAAAGCAATTCCTAAAATATTTTTACATGAAATGCATTAAATAATAAAATTGATATACAAGAACAATATCAAACTCTTGAAAATAATATATATTCATCACATTATAATATTATTATACTACTCATAAGTTATAACTACTACACAAAGAAAATTTAAATAATTAATTGTGTAACATGGAATACCTAACATCAGATCACATGATTTTGTACAAGGACTTTTAAAATGTATTCAAAATATTAATTACTTGGTTTTTTAAAAATCTATATCTTGTTCCTAATCCTTTGAGATATAATATATCCATAAGTTATACTCTAATTTATTATTTTTATTCATGATATGTAATAACCAACAAACTAATCAATAATGTAGGATTATAAAAACCATGGAAGATATCACAATGAAAATTCATAATACAAAATCACTTAAAATTTTGTAAAATGATATAGATGAAGGCATGCTTAATCAATTTATAGAGTAATAGTGAGATTTATTGAAAATGAATAAAAACATCATTTTGGAATTATAATGGGAATATTTTTAAAATTATAGGATTTTAAGACAAGTGACACTTGATTTCAGCTCATTGATAAAACATTTAATACAAATGTATCATTAACCTAAAGAGGATGAATCAAACTTTGAGGGGAAAATATTTGAAATGTTAAATGATAGGTCAAATAATTTTATTTTTTTAAAAGGGATCATAATAAGATAAAGACCCAATTTTATAGTATAAAGGAACATAGACACCATGTATAGTTGATAATCATATGAGATTATAATTGAAAAATGGTAAAAATAAAATATTGGAGTTAAAACCTTATGATGAGCATGGAGTTATAGTAATATAATCAATTCATTCTATTTCAATACATTATCATGGGAGAGTGCCAATGCATGCACATTTATCATAGTCTAATGGAAAATGTCATCATAAGGAAACCCAGTTATTATTATAAACTCAATCAATATTTTTATCAATATATAATGTACAAACCATAAAAGGTAGATATGACCAACCAATTATAACAAATAAAAATTCAACCCACAATTTATACCCTTATGTATTCTTTGTAAAAATATATCAAACATAATGAATGAATTTAAATATATATATATATATATATATATATATATATATATATATATATATATATATATATATATATATATATATATATATATAGCTTTGAAGATATCAGTAAAAGCATGTCTTTCATATTTACACTTGTCCCCTATTTGAAAAAAAATATTATCTCTATTTTTTAATTAAAAACTATGTTTTCAAATTTAAATCTGAAAGTCTCATATAGTCTATGCACATAAGATAATACAAAATAAGCCACATAGGGTTATTTACATGTAATTAAATACTAAGGAAATACACACTCCATGACATATTTCATTAAATATCAACCCATACTTACAATTAGTTGACTAATTGGTGTTATTGATTGAAACTTGTATACCTTACAAACTTAATAGATCCCCAACCTCACTTCATTATGTGTCACATTTAGTTTTATATTTAGATATTTTGAATTAGTTTAAAATAACTAATATGGGATTCACCTTATTGGTTTTAAAGGATTGTCATTGTCCAAAAACACTAGGACAACTGATTCTTTAAAAGTAATTACTTATGGATTATTATTTTCCAATACTGTAATTATGTTTAAATATGTAAATATGGATTTTTTAAAGTGGTCCTTGTAATTCCCCATTTCTAATATTTAAAACTAATGCATCTTTCAAACTAAGGATGAATTAAAAAACCCATTATGCTACTCTTTTGATGAGAATAAAATCCAAAATGTGAACAACTCTTAAACCTTGTTATGAGAGAGATGAAATGAAAACACCCTTAAAGTTTCATCTACTTACAATCTCAAAAGGTAGGGAATAATACAAAAGATACATTGAATAACAAGCTTATAATCACTAAATATAGGGTTTGATCTATTCAATATAACAATATATAAAATATCAAGTGTAAACACAAATATAAATATATTTATATTGAATTAAAATAACAAATTGATTTAAAATAGACTTAACAACTATTATTGTGTTTATTAATTATTAAAAGCATTTTTTATATCTTCAACATTTTTATTTTGTCTTAAAGACTAGTTCTCTATTTATTATTTCTAACTGTATGGTATTTTTGCATAAAAAATTATATCTTATCCCTGTTGTTGTATTCCTCAACTACTATTGTATATATTCTTCTTACACCTTCTATTCTACTAAACATATTATTATTTAGACTATTGTTTATCTTCTTTTTATGTTTTCTATAGACTATTATTACTATGTACTTTTATTTACTCATTATTTTTATCTTCTATTCTAACACTTACTTATTCCTTAGATAAATGCTTACTTATCCTACCTTATTAATTTCCATCTCATTCTAAATAGTTTCCAATCACATTAAAAATTGAAATTATATGTATAAAATGTTATGTGGTGAGTTCCTTGTTCTTGGAGATTTATGGATTCAATCAAAAGACTAAAAATGGTAGGTAAGGGAAATATATTATAAAATTTTAACCCTCCCCCTTAATCTTTACCTTATTTGTATATATTATTAAATGTTATTCAATGCATATAACATCTTAGAAATTTAATAAAAACTATTGGAAATAGAATGTGTAATTTTAGAGGTAGATTGTGGACTTTAAGAGACATCATGTGAACCTTTATATATTGTGTGTTAAATATATGATACCTAATCTCTCTCTTATATATTAAATACTATATTTTTACAAAGGATTAGTAAATATGTTAGTTATTTGTTTCTCAAACTTATAAATCTTAAGTTATATCTCACATTTTTCAAATAAAATAATACCTGATTGAAATATGTTTGATTATTCCATGCAAAATAGGATTATTTTAAAAATAAATGCAATATATGTTGTCACATAATATCATTAATGATCCTTATTTCTCCTCATACAAATATGATATAATTATTTTGATCCATATTTCTTAAAATTCTACTAAATTTGTTGATATATACTCAAATTTAGCTATGAAAAATGAGATAACGGGTTGTTTATTTGAATCCCATGAAATGGATCCTGACCCAATATGAAAAACATATCTCAATTTGTTCTTTATATGTGTATAAAATATTTCTAAATTATATAGTACCTCTATTTTGTACACTTGGAAAATACATATAATCATGAATGTACCTTCATCCTCTAGACCTTTTTGTTACCAAAATGTTTGAATACACTATCTATTTGTGAATATTGATTATATATTACTCCCAAAAACATTATTATAATTAATAATACCTTATATAATTCTCAAAATGTTATTAACCTCCTTACCTTCTACTTTTGCAAGTTCTAGACCTATGCCTATTTTTCAACTATCCAGACACTTGTGTGCCAATTAGATGCCTATGTAGATGAAAGTGTCATATCTCGATGCAAGTGTCATGTCTCGTAAAGTCATAAAATTTAAAAATAAAATGTATTAATATGGTCAACCTAAGTTATTTAATGTGATATATTCTTTAAAGGGATCAGTATAAATACATGATCAACCTCATTTATTCCTTGCCTAATAACTTCTTATTTACTATAAGGAAACCTACCAAAATCATTAAATAAATAATTCAAGTGAGAAAATATTATTTATTTTATCCTATTTACATATAATTCATACATATAACACATCTATAGGCGTGAAATGCTATAGGAGCATCACTTGAGCCACATTTAGCTTGATCACTCTATGTACTTGTTTATCACACATTGTATTCTTATAAACACACAAGACAAATAAATACATAAGTCTAAGGCCCTCTTAAAAGTATTTTATATGTAGCTAACAATCATTGATAGAGGGTTCTATGGTGTATCTCAACATCATGTGCCCACTGACCCATTTTTTCCATAGCCATAATGAATATGAATAACTAGGTTTTTTTATTTGATAAGGAGTGATAGTCAATGAGTTAGATATGAACACACAAAATCAAAGGTGACATATAACCCAAAATATTCTAGGTGGTCACATCTGGATCTAGTAAATATTATATATAAGACACCTATGTCTACAATAGATAGAATCATCGACATAACCATCTGAGGTTAACATAAATGTCTAAGGTCATAGAAGTGTTCAATCGAAAATATGATGACTAATCTAGAATCCACTTCCAGTCATATTCATTCCTTTTATAGATCTAGATCTGTATTAGTATCAAAACGAACTAATTATATTATTTCCATTATGATTATAATATCTAGCATAGCTTTACTTTCTATTTTTAGCGTATCTTAGTAAAATAAATTTAGTATATGTTTAGCTAAGTTTTAAAAATTAATTGGTATGATTTAGAGATAGTTTACCATCCTTGTTCCCTAGACTATATATACCCCTTTATCCCTAGATTCCCTAAAATATATTTTAGGTTTAAACATTTTGGTGAACCTGACATATGTCAATATGTAAATTTTTCTAATATAGGTTTCATTTTTTTTATTATTTATTATTTACCAATATTTCACAAGTAAAAAAACTAGTTTCATTTATATATAAAAATGTTCCAAATAGATGCATCTACAGCCCATTTTAGGCTCTAATTTATAATTATAACTATAGTGTGTTACTATAGGTTACTATAGTTATGTAATTAGACCTAACATTTAATAAAATAAGTAATTTCATCAATATAATGAGAGGGATATTAAATGAAAAAAACACTTAACCTCCCATCATAATTCATTTTGTAATACTATAGATCTAGTATCGAGATGTTATCATGCATTCCCTTAACCTTTTATTCCACTTAGACTTATTCAAGTGATAGTCAGTATCCCACACCCATTATTCACCCATGGTATATATTGGATTTTTTGGTCCATGTTATCACTAATAAAAAATCTAAAAGTGACCAATCTAAATATTCCACTTTTTAATATAAAATTCATAATCAAATTTAAGGGGTATTACCTTGTCAACCAATTGAGTAACATGCATGCTAAGATCTCAATCCCTGAGCTTCTAAATGAATCCATTATCCATAAATCTATCGTATATGAATCATTGCATGATACCTAGGTACCAAATGATATTGAACCCATTTAATTTTTATATATTATGCAAAACCTCAAAAATAATGCAAAACTCATTAACTTTGATTAAACAAATCTACCATCCAAATATGTCATTGACCAAGATTTGTCTATGTTCATACAAGTAACTATTAATAACAAGGGAATAAAAAGGGTGTTTGTTGATAATGGATCGAGTCTAAACATTTTTAGTATTAAATTCATAACCAACATGGGTACTATCACCAATCTTTCTATAAAATTAGTTCTACATATCAAGGGATTTGATAATTCACACAACCCTTTAGTTGGTCAAATAACATTAGATGTGACATTGGGATCAAAAGTGATCTCAATTATTTTTTAGGTAATGTCTGAATATTTACAATATATTCTACTCTTAGGTAGACCTTGGATACATATAATGGAGTTTGTCCCATCTTTACATCAATGTGTAAAATGCATACATGATGGTACCTTATTGACATTGCCTACCAATAATTAGACCTTCAAATTTTGAAAAATTATGCATTCTGATACAAATGGCATTCCTATAGTGGTACTACCTACATAATGTATCACACTTGAGAATACACCCAATTTTAAAATAGGTGAGTCAATTACAATGGAAACTTTATCTCTAGATGTAAATAAAACACCAAACCAAGATACACATAAATACACATCAAGAACAAGAACCCAATTATATCAAAACAAAACTAAATTGAAATAGTTGAGATTCTTTTATTGGTATATATTAAAAAACCAGATGGCCATATTTCATATTATTATGACAATGATGATGATCTAGCTCATGATATGATAAATGAGACATTGCAAAAAACTTAATTTTGATCCACTTGATAATATTTTGCATAACCTATTTGAACCTATATGTCCTACTACATATAATCTAAACTCATATATAGATGACATAGAACCAAATAAATATAAGGGCAAATAAAAAATAGCATATGAGCATGTAAATATTTTTAATTCCATACATCCATCTGTATTAACACATTAAGTCAACCTTATGATGGCAAAATGCTTATAAATCATTTAAATAATGTGGAGGTCTCTCATAAGACTCCACAAATTATTCTATAGATCATATAAAACCAATATACTATGGATATAGTACTTTCCATGTTACTTGAACATAGCATGATATCTTTTCATTCAGACAGGAACATATTAGGTAGTAGAATTTTTCTTAAAAAAATATTAACATATCATAAATATAATCATGTCCATGGCTATCATACAAATCAATTTCAATAATTTTAAAACCAAATTCAAAAGTATAAGAGTGAGGGTTGCATATTTATTGTGTTTGATAAGTGAAAAATAAAAATTGCTTCCAAATATTCATTTTAAAACCATACTATAAAATGACCAAGGCATGAATATCTAACTATTAATTCTAATATTAATGAAGTCTATTATCAACATCTCAAGTTTGATAGGAAAAATTATATACAATTTTTATCACTAAATTTATTTAATAGTTGGGACATAATACAAAATAATTAACATATTCTTCATTGATTCCAAATATGTTGGATACATCTACCTACCAAAGCATGTAGATTTCATGTGGTTCCCATGACCATGTGGATATTATAACGGGACAAACATTTGAAATTAAAATTTGGATAACATTACTTCATAGGTTGGAATGAAACAATAAATAATAGAAATGTTTGTGTCACCTCTATTGTTATGGATAGGGAGTTTTTTATACACCATGATGTATATGAGCACCCTTCCCCACTAATAGCTTCTGGAATACCATTACATAGAAACATCAAGGAGGTGTCCATGTATCACTATAAACAAAGGGTGAAAAATGACTCAAGTGATCCTAGACCTTTAGATTATGAATAATTAATTAAATAGTATACTCACATATTTCAAAAATATCCAAAAACATTAAAAAAACTTAAAAATTACAAAAATATTTTCAACATTTACATGTTTTATTATCTGCTTGGCATATATGTTGTTGGTTTAGTATTGGTAGATATCATATCATTTATTTATATATACATCTGTTTCATGCATATTTTGAGTGTGATTCAGATATACACATTTACATGATCTATGCACCTTATGATGTTAGGACTTCCTTCTAAACATATCATGTGGACACTGGGGGCATTGACTTATTTGATCATGATACAACTAGGTTATATTATTTTATGGTCATTTTACTTTAACATGTTTGAGCTTATGTATTTAAAAATGCATTTATCCATACTTATATATTTTGAAATGTACTTGATATGCTATTGTAATTATAAATTATTCTAAAACATATGATCCATGGGATAGTATGTTATGTTATGTTGGTTGATTATAGTATATGTTTTCCTTTATGCACTTTCTTGAGTGTATTGTCCTGATTATTGATAATTTGAGTATGTTCCATTATTTTTGACCCCTATGCCTTCAATTACCTATCTAAAATTTGAATATTTCATGTTATTTTGTATGTTAACATTTGAATATGTCATTCATTACTTCATGGACATTTTACTAAGTCACATCCCTTAAGTTGTGTGATATTTGAACATGCCCATTGTTTGAGGTTTCCTTGGAAAATTATCTCTTGATTTTATTTTGAGTTATCTTGTGTGTGTTCTTGATTGTATTTTGATATTGTATTTCTACTATTTAAATGTTTCCATGATTCACGTCATGCATATTATGAGCCAATGTGAGCATATTATTCTTGATTCAATGATATATCGACCTAGATATGTTCTTTCTATATGATACATGGTTAATACATATATTATACAATTATATTATCCTTTTGAGGTTAGGTGACTACCACTTTATACTTCCTCTCACCTCAAAATAGGGGAATATTAGTAGGGTCATGCCCTAGAGGCATGGATTCCAAAATTTTCTTTGTTCACCAGATTTAGATTTATAGTGGGGGCATGCTTTGTAAACATGTTATCCACACATACACCAATTTTAATTTTAGATATATAGTGTGGGAAAGTTATGAAAATATGATATACACACTTACATAGTTCACAAATTAGCCACAAATCATATTTATATGATTCATGTACAAAATTATGGAAAAAGTCTATAGAATGGTACCATTGTTGTACCTAGGTTTCAAATTCAAACATGCATAAGGTGTAAATGTTATGAAAAATATCACCTAAGATTATAAAATGAAATTAGGTATCATATTTCAAACACTTTTATAGACTTTACCTCACTACATTGGACAATTATGGACTGTATTGAGCCAATCTACTATAGTAGATGGTTCATGTTTGGTATGGTTGATGTAATTAAAATAAATTAGTATTATCAATTTTATAAGTTAGACTTTATTAAATCATCCAATCTCAGCAAATTTATAGTGTGCGTTAACTTATTTCACTCACACTCACCAAGTTAAAAATATGATTGGGTTGTAGGATTGAGCTAATCTCAACTATTGGGTGACAACTCACCTTTATCCAAGGTTGGGGGCATGTTATATATATATATATATATATATATATATATATATATATATATATATATATATATATATATATATATATATATATATATATATATTTGTGTGTATGCACTTTTTTAATTTTAATTTTTTCGTAATCTTAGAGCTAATGGTTAATAATGAAACATATTTCATCTTTTCAAATCAAATTTACAAATAAACCAAGGTATTTACATTGATACATGTGTACTCCTAAAACTTTATCTCTTTCAATTTCAATTATTTCAATGCTTTTAATTTCAAATTATATGCATTGATTATGTATTGTAACATGATTTTGGTTGTAACCTAGTCACCAACATACCACTCAAGTTGGACTCACACAAGGATAAGGTGTGTTAGAAATACCCAGGTACACATTTATTTTAATTTAGACTAGAAATTTCATTACTATATAAAGAGGGGGAATATAGACACTATTTATGAATTATATAGCACTCTAGTCTTGTACACATGGAAAATACATATCATGGATATAACTTTAGCTTATAGACCTTCTCATTGTTGAAAGGTTTGCATATAATATATCTATATTCTTGTTACCTATATCTTATTACAACCAAACATATTATGATGAAATATACCTTATATCATCCTCTAAATGTTATAAAATTACCTAGCTTCTATTTTTGCAAGTTCTAGACATGTGCTTGTTTCCAACTACTCAAACACTTGCATCCTAGTTAGATGCCTACATCAACACAAGTGTCTTATCCTAACACAAACTTTAAGTGCCCTAAATTCATCTAATTTATAAATAAATTGTATTCCAATGGTCAACCTAATTTTTTTAATATGAGATATTATCCAAAGTGATTGGTATAAATACATGAACAACCCTCATTCATTCCTCACCTAACATTTCTTACCTCACAAAAAAACTTATCAAAAGAATTAAATAAAGCATTAAAGTGATTAAAACTTCCCTATTTTATCCTATTTATATTATTCATATGGAAAAAACATATACAAGTATGACATACTAAAGGAGAATCCCGTGAGACATATTTTCCAGGTTATAACCTAGGTCACTTAGTGTGCTTGTTTATCAAATATTGTATCCTTATAAACATAGAATACCATGTATAAGAGAACTAAATAAGGTTAATTCCCTCTTTATATTATTTTATATGTATTAAATACTCATTAATAGAGGGGTATTTATATAATTTTGACATTGTGTTCCCACTAACCCATTTTTCCCATAGCCACTATGAAGATGAATAACTAGGGTTTTCCTACTTCAAAAGGAGTGATAGTACATGATCTAGATATGAGAATACTAGAGTGAAGGAAAGAAATATCCAATAATATTCTATGTGGTCTTACCTAGTTCTAGTAAATATTCTATATAAGACATGTGTGTCTAGTTTAGATAGAAGCATCAATGCAACTATCTAAGGTTGATGCAAGTGTTCAAGGTAAATAAGTGTTTAATTTAAAATCTAACAACTCATTTAGAATCTACTTCTAGTATTATTATTTATTTTTCAATAACACTTCTCATTTTAGAATTTTGATAATTTAGTGCATGAGTTGTAGGTTGTGATAATTCTATTATCTATTGATGAAATAGAGGCAAAGAAAGTAGATTCTTTCACAATATTTATAATTTTTGGTGGTTGGGAGCCACCATGGCCAAATAGTTGATCTATGTAAAATATGAAGTATTTTATGCTAAGAAATATGAATTATGATAAAAATATAATTTAATAACTAATTTAAGATGGATATTTATAATGAAAGTTAAGATAGAGTGATCTAGTTTTAAAAGTAGCAAAAGGAAAGGTAAGGCAAAAAAGAGATGTTATTGATCTTCATTCCAAACATCATGACAAAGTTAAAATATTATCTAGAAATGCACTTAACCAATGTATGACATGAATTAGTGTAAGCTCAAATCCTATCACACATCAGACAAATAATTAAGGAATGTGGTAAATAATGTAAATAAGAACCAAGTTCATTTTAAATATTTACCCCTACAAGAAAACCACATTAGCCCAAATTCAAGAAGAGTAATAAAATGAAATGAACCTAAGAACTTATAATTAACCTAGAATTGGCACAAGTTTATAGCTTTGCATGTAAATATACACACCAAAAATTCATAAGAACCATTCAAATTTGGAAGTCAAAACAAACAAGTGATAGAGAAGCCATGATAATAAAAGATAATCAAATTTGGAAAAACTTTGTAGAATTTCTTTCTTATATTAATTGCTCAAAATTTCCAAATTAATTTTAGCTCTAAGGACTCCCTCTCCTTTTACAATTGACAATACTCCTTTTATTTAATGTAAGGAAGTATGTCAGTCAATCATATCCAATTAATAAATTACAGGTTTTAGGATAGCTATCCTTTCTATAAATATTCTAGAATACACTAGACTTTCCTCAATGGATTGATCTATAGGTAATGTGTTTTACAAGCTACAAATGCCTTTAAAAATAAAACATTCCATTTTTAAAATATACAATGCTTAGCTATAGGAAGAATATTCCTAAGCCACTTAATCTAAATTTGAGAACCCTCTATTATAATTTTCTCTCACCAATGGGATATTCATTTTGAAATGTTGTTCTTCAATTATCTCAAAGTCAACAATTAGTTTCATGAAGATCTCCTTCATTTTATCTGCTAATCTCTTATGAACTTTATCCACTTTTTTTAATGCCTCCCTAATGCTTCCACCTTCACTAACTATTATTTTTGTAGTTAGAATCATATCTATGATCCTATCATTGTCAACATCAATCTTGCCTATGCTTTGGTGCCTTACCATTTTCATAAACTTGGAAGCTCTTTCATTTGATATCATCATCTATAATTAGACTAGATAGATTGAGTGTAGTAGGGTCCTTGACTAATATTTCCAATACATGCATTGTTATATCTTCAAGTTGCTTGAGGTAATTGGAAAGGTCCACTAGTTGCTTTAAATCCATTTAAATTACTCACTAGTGGACTCTAGATCAAATTATCATCACACAAGTGACCATTAAATTCCCCTCAACTTAATTAAGGTGAATGTAGGGTCAAAATAGGGCTTCTATATGTACTTAGGACCTTTTTAAGGTTTTAACAGTGCTCTAATGGACTTTGTGAGCTCAAATCACAAGTTTTATGCTTTAAATTTTCATTCAAACTTACATATTTATACTTTTCCATGAAATCCTTATATTTACCATGTTTTGCTTATGTGGAATTGCTATGGCATTGCCTTGGCACCTCCATGTCATCTTACTCATCACTATTCAAAAATATGATGATTAACTTTAAAAATTCAACTTTGATCTCACATCATCTAATGACCCTTACACAAAATACAATAGACCATCAATCTTGATACTGAGACTTAAATGCCATTGCTTATCTTTACTATGTTTTATGTGGTTATGACACATGTCATTATCACATTAACTCTAAGTTTTGTTGAAAATTTAATAGTGATCATGCACTATTAGATCTTGTTTGGGTGAGCAAATTCACTCCATTGGATCAAGATCCAATGGGTGCAATACCATTGGCTACTTACTAGTCTTTTACCCAAATGGTGACAATTATCACCTCTATAGGATTTTTGCACTTTATATTCTATCAGCTCTATTAGGTTAACATTTTTTTTCCACTTGAAGATCTCACATTTTCTCATATCTTCATTAAAAATTCAATGCCTATCTTGTACAATTAGATCACTTTTGTTTAGGTAAATGCACTTCATCAGATCATAATCTGAGGGGTTCACCACCATTGGCTACTTAATATCATATTAACAAACTCATGACACTTGTCATCATCTCTAGGCTTTGAATTTTCAACACTCATCACACTCTATTAGATCAATCTCATTTGAGCAAAAGCAAATCATTAATTGTGTAGACAAACATGAAAGTTACACTCGAGAATATATATAAAGAACTTAGGATAAAAATCTCAAGCTAAGATCTAAACATAATGTTTTTATTTGTATTAATAAATATGAATAAATATTTAAGCTAAGTATTAAGCTAATTTAGGGACATAATAAAAGGGATCCTGCATAATAAAGTATAGAGCATAAAGTCTTATTCTAAGGTTTTTATTGTATTAATAAATACAATAAACATTAGGGTAAGGATTTAGGCTAAGTTTTATTAAAAAAAGGCCCATGCATTTATTTATATTAAGCTAGGATAAAAGGGAACAAAGGGGTCACAAAATAAAAAAGAGACCAAGCATAAGAATTTTAGCCTAAGGTTTAGTCATGTTCAAAAACATGTCTAAGCCTTAGGATAAAAATTAAACTAAGTCTATGGCATGATATTGTTCTTGTACAAATTTAAATAAAAGTTCCCACCAAATTTGAACTAAAAGGTGTGTTTTAGAAAACATATTAGGCCATGGATCTAGTCATTATTCATTAAGTCTACAACATAGAAACACCAACAATAATTATTATCAATAGTTAGAGAGAAACTAACAAAGATTATGCAAATATGGGAGACAAGGCTAGGTGAGAGACAAGGGTGGATGACTTTAAAATTTAGGATCCCACTTGGTTAGATACCCTCAATTTAAAAGTCATATATACTTGATTCTCCTATTTTTCAATTTTAGAGCATAAATTTGCATGATTTAAAATAAGGGTCCCCATTTTCAAAAATGGGGGTATGTTGACCTCAATAATTGGTGACTTCTAAGGGAAACATAGTAGTATGTTAAAATTTAGAGACTTTGGTTCAAACTAATAACTACTTTATTCATTCCATTTGATTACTCACCATTATTTAGATAAATTCATAGTTGAAACAAATCTTACACATGTAGAATTATTATCAAACATAAAAGCCTAGTCATGTTGTGTGTGTTCTTTGATTCCACTTACTATTTGCCATGGGATTTGAGTAAATAACTTTCAAATTTCATGAATTCAACCATTAACATTGAATTATAGAATTTTAGATGTTCATTAAGAATTATGCTTTATCTTAGGGGAGGCTTAGACATTGTTTTACTTCTAGCCAAACATCCATGTCCCTAATAGAGACACATTTGGCTCCACTTAAGGCCTTGTTACACTACTATCTAGGTGTCCACAACCTCGATGGAGATTACCGAAATCACCTTTGCCTAGAGAGTCTTGAATTTTGTAATAATCTCTTATTTTTATAATTTTCATATCTTTTTTGACTTCCCATCAAAGGTTTGGAACCAAGTTATCCAGGTTTAGGGATTTAGTCAAGTGTTTGATCTTCAAACAATCATCCTTGGTTTCAAATCTTTTTCCTAAGAAATAATTTTTATTAAGTGCAAACATGAATGTATCCTAATAATTCAAGCTTTCACTCTACATGTGCAATACTTCTTAAAACAATTCTTAGATAAAAACAATTCTTGAAATCCTGAGGAAGAATGATCTTAATCATTAGTCTTTACTATTTTCTCCAAACCATAGCATCTAGCTCATATTTCAAAAATCCATGGTCAATCAATGTTGACGGATCATACATGCATTCTTGATTAGTGAGGTTATTAATAAATTAGGTCAACTTTGAGATAAGGATAATCTTGAAAAATAATTATTAAAAGTAATGAACCAAGATAGAAAAATAAAACAAATATATACATACATTATTTACAAACAAGGGATATGAAGAAAATAAATAAGAAAGAAACTAATATAAAGACCTACACTAACTCCATAAATAACCTACCTCTAGGATGAAAGGAAAAATTATTTAATCTACTACATAATTTTTGAAACATGATTGCTTCCATTCAATGGCCCCTTCTTGTAGATAAGATCACTTTCATGCTTGTGTCTTCTAGGTGATGTTGTTTGGTTTCCCACCACCATTCTCGAGTGTATGAATTAAATATATGGATTTAATATCCAATCATATTCTTCGAAAGTTATTTTTTATTGCATCAAATAAGTTAACTCCACCTCATTCAAAGACTGATCATGTATTGTCTCATTCTCCTTCCATGGTTGTATTGTAAAATCAATTGGTATTCTTGGAATTGTGTCTTCATTAAGCTCTAGATCTTCTTGCTTGGGGGTATCAAAATATCATTACCTTATATAAAAATAGTTACAATATTAATTTATATAATACATTCCTCAATCTCCATATGATGTGGGAATGGACTATCAATTTCTTCACAAAAACTCTCAAAGTCATCCCAAAAGGCATCTTCATCATGATCAATATAAATGACATGGGATTAATTTATAATCTTACCATCTAAAACATGTTGATCAAATATTTATACCTTTTGATGGAGTCATATGAAGTTTATTTATCTATTTCATTATCTTCATCTTCATCTTCTTCATCCACAAGTATTTTAATGGCATATTCAGGAACTTCATTCATCTCAGTTGTAACTTATTTTATTATTTCATAAGGATAGGGTCTTCCTCCCTAATAGATGTAGTATATCCCTCCTTTGAAGTATCCTCAAATTAATCTTCATCTTGAAATTACAAATCCTAGGTCTATACCAAAAGAGCTATTTCAAAAGATGCAAATATCTCATAAGAACTAGATGACCATGCAAAATGATTATAAACCCTACAATAATTAGCCAAAGGCACATCACAAGTGTTTATGTCAAGCACATTCATAATTTTAGATGGATCATTGTTATATTTTTTATTATTATTTTTAAACCTAGGTATAGGGTCTATTTTGATTTACATTAGAAATGACATTCAACATAGGTAAATTTAGATTAACATTTGGAATGGCATATGCCATTTGAACCTGGGGTTGTATTTGGTCATTGATTACCATGAATTCAACATAGGCTAAATCTAATGTATCAATGAATCTAACAAATTTTTTCAAAAATAGAAGTTAATGGATCTAAAGCATTCTTATAAATATCTAAAGCTAAAGCCTCGATAGGTATATAGGGAGCTATAGTTCTTATTCAACATGTTTTGAAATCTAGTATTAAAAGTTATAATGGTTTCATTTGGATCCTTCTTCACCATAATGAATTATTGATAAAGGACATATGGATTGATGGTATTTCCAAAATTTTTAATGAAATAATTATCAAAATCATTCTAACTAACAATTAAATCTTCAAGAAGGTTAAGAAACCAATCATATGCCTCATCTCTAAGATTAAAAATAAACAATCTATAGGAAACATCTTCATGAACAACATTTAATAATATTAAGGTAGACTTAAACAACCTAATATGTTATTTACTAGTAATAACAGCTATAGGACTAAAGGAAGGAAAATACCTTTTAGGATTTTGAGGGAAATCATGTACTATACATGGTGTGTTGATTGAAGACCCTCCTAACTAGGCCATACCTTGAACATGATCTTACTTTTGGTAGTTCTAACTTGTAAAATATTCAACTCTATTTGAAATATGATGTGTAAGCCTCATATTTTCAAATAACAATGATTAGACTCACAAGTTAATCAAATTTTGCACAAATATGTATAAAAAATGGTAAAAGACATCAATATTTCACTAAATTAGCTCAATGATATGTCCAAACATATAAGTATGAATTATCTTTACATGTTTAAGTTAAAGTTAACTCAAATTTGCAAAGGATCTATCAATATTTGAACAAAATATCTGTTATTAACCTCAAATGCCTTTAAATCATAGATCTTAAGCTATCTTTAGCATAATTACCAATGGATCTTCAAAGAACATCCATCTTTTCTAAATAAGCACAAAGATTATTTTTAAACCATTAAAATCAATGTTATTTACATAAATATGATAAAAGAAACATAAATATGCAAAGAATACATCAATATTTGAACATAATTTACTAAAATAAGAAAAGATACATAAATTTTTGAAAAATCTAACTAAGGAGGCCCTCTTATCACTAGAAAAGCTCCTCTTATTGATGCCTAAATATGTATCTCATGTGCCTAAAGTGTTCAAAAACACTTCTCATTATAGAATTATAATAAAATAGTGCATGAGTTTTAGGTTGTGGTAATCCTATTATTTTTTGTTGAAGTAGAGGTAAAGCAAGTGAATTATTTCATAATATTTATAAAGTTTGGTGGTTGGGAGCCATCATGGCTAAATATTTGTTCTATGAAAAATATGGAGTATTATATGCTAATAATGGTTAATTATGATCAAAATCTAATGTAAGATGGATATTTACAATGAAATTTAAGCTAGAGTGATTTGATTAAGAAAGGATCAAAATGAAAGGTAAGGTAGAGAAGAGATGTTGATGATATTCATTCCAAACATCATGAAAAAGTTCAAATATCATCCAAACATGCACTTAACCAATGTATGACATTAATTAGAGTAAGCACAAATCCTATCACACATAAAGAAAATATCTAAAGAATGTGGGAAATAATTAAAATAAGAACCAAGTTCACATTAAAATTTACCCCTGCAAGCAAACAATATTAGCCCAAATGCAAGAAGATTAAGAAAATTAGATGAACCTAAGAACTTATAAATAACCTATCATTAACATAAGATAGTAGCTCTACATTCAAATGTACAAACCAAGAATTCATTATAACCATTCAAATCTATAAGTTATAACAATAAGTGAGAGAGAAGCCATGATAACAAAAGACACAAGAAAAATTTGGACAAACTTCATAGAATTCCTTGCTTATATTAATTGCTCAAAGTTTACAAATAAATTTTCACTCTAATAACTCCCTTTCCTTTTACAATTTACAATAATTCTTTTACACAATTCAAGGAAGTATGTTAGTAAGTCATATCCAATTAAAAAATTACAAGTGTTAGGACATATATCCTTTCTACAAATGTTCTAGAATACATTAAACTTTCCTCAATGGATTGATCTATAGGTAATATGTTTTACAAGATGCACATGCCTTTACAAATAGAATATTCCATTTTCAAAATATACAATTCTTAGATACATGAATAATATTCCTAAGTCACATAATCTTACTTTTATAACTCTTTATTACAATTTTTTCTCTCCAATAGGATCTTCATTCTTGAATGTTATTCTTTAATTAGCTCAATGTCAACAACTAATTTCATGAAGATCTCCTTCATTTGATCTGCTAAGCTCTTACAAATTTTATCCACTCTATTTGTTGCCTCCCTAATGCTTCCAACTTTATTGACTATTTGTTTTCCAGTTAGAATCATATCCATGATCCTATCATTATTAGTAGCAATCTTGTCTATGTTTTGGTTCCTTACCCCTTTCATAAACTAATAATCTATTTCATTTGATCTCATCATCTATAATTAGATAAGCTAGACAAAGTGTAGTAGGGTCCTTGACTAATATATCTAATACATTCATTTTTCTATATTTAAGTTGATTGAGGTCATTGGAGAGGTCCCCTAGTTGTAAATCCTTTTAAATTTCTCACTAGTGGACTCTAGATCAAATTATCTTTGTACAGATGACCATTCAGTTCCCCTCAGATCAATTATGATTAATAAAAGGATAGAATAAGGATTTTTTATGTGTTTAGGGCCTTTTGAAGGTTTTAACAAAAATCTAATGGCATTTGTGAGCTCAAATCACAAGTTTTATGATTTAAATTTACATTCATACTTGCCTATTTATACTTATGTCTCCTTTGGGTCCACAAAATCATAAAATTTACCATGTTTTTGTTATGTGGAATCATCATGGAATTTTTATGGTACTTCCATGGAAACTTGTTAATCACCATTTAAAAATATGATCATTTCTTTTTAAAATTTAGATCGGATGTCGTGCCATCGATCATCCTTTCATAGATTACTATGGAGCATCGATCTTGATCCTAGGAATTGAATGCCTTTGGTTGCCTCTACTATGTTTCCTATGGTTATGAGACATGTCATTAACACATTAGCTTTGAGCTTCATTTAAAATTAAATGGTGATCATCCATCATTAGATATTGTTTGGGTGAGTAAATTCACTCTGTCAAATCACAATTTGAGGGGTGTAATGCCATTGGTTATTCACTAATATTTAAATGAAATGGTCACACTTGTCATCTCTAAAATCTTTTTTCACTCTATATTCTATCATCTCTATTAGGCTATCAAAAATTTTCCACTTGGAGATCTTATATTTACTTGTAGATTCATTGAAAATTCATTATCCATCTCACACCATTGGATCACTTGTATATGGGTAAATACGCTATGTTGGATCATGATATGAGGGGTGTACCACCATTAGTTGATTAATATCTTATTAACAAACTCATGATATTTTTCATTGTCTTTAGGCTTTGAATTGTCAATACTCATCATGCTTTATTGAATCAATCTCATCTAAGCAAATGTGGGTCGTTGATCTTACAAACAAGCACAAAAGTTATGCTCAAGAATATAAATAAAGAACCTAGTATGAAAATCTTAAGCTAAGATCTAAATATAATTATTTTATTCATATTAATAAGTATGAATAAATCTTTATTATAAGTCTTAAGATAATCTAGGGATATAATAAAATGGACCTTGTATAATAAAAGTCATAGCATAAAGTTTTAGTCCAAGGTTTTTATTATATTAATAAATATGATAAACCTTAGGGTAAGGCTTTAGGCTAAGATTTATAATAAAGGAACCCTAAGTTTATTTAATAAAATCTATGATAAAAGGGAACAAAGGGGTCATGGGACATAAAAGAGACCAAGCACAAGATTCTTAGCCTAAGGTTTGGTCATGTTGAAAAACATGACTAAGCCTTAGGATAAAAATTAAACTAAGCCCATGGAATGATAATTATTCCTACATAAATTTAAACAAAAGTTATTTCCAAATTTCAGCTAAAATATTTGGGTGTAAAACATACTAGGCCATATCTCTGGTCATTATTCATTAAGTCTGTAACATAGAAAGACCAATAAAAATTATTAGAAATAGTTAGAGAGAAATTAACAAGGATTATGAAAATATGGGAGACAAGGCTAGGTGAGAGCTAGGGGTGTATGAATTTGAAATTTAGGATCTGACTTGGTTATAAACCTTCAATTTTAAATTCATCTACCCCTGATTCTCCTATTTTTCAATTTTAGAGCACAAATTTGCATGATTTGAAACTAGGGTCCCCATTTTCAACAATGTTGGTATGTTTACCTCAACATGTTCAAGGTCTAGATTGCTATTATGCCATCCTTAGATATAGTATACCATCCTTATTCCCTAGGCTATCTCAACCCATTTAACTCTTTATTCCCTGATCTATATTTTTGGGCTAAATAGTATCATCAATACTACCAACCCAATAACTATCTATATAACCAACTAATTAATAGACATTTGTTGTTACATACAAAATTACATGGCTTCTCATGCCATTAACTAACCTCAAAATCCTCTTATTTTATTTTAAATATGTCTCTTTTGTTGTCTCCATTAATATGGAGATGAGGCTAAATGCATACATGATATCCAATCTAGTTACATTCAAATACATTTAAATTCCTAAGAAAATCTTTTACCATGTGAGATCCACATTACTACTACAATATTGTGTGTGTAATTTCAGACTTGTTTAAGTTATTTTTGATATTGGTTTGCCATCAAACATCCTAAATATCTCCAAAATACCCTTTTCATACTTAGCTTAGGATATAAATATACCACTAACCATTTTTTTAGACTTCTATTCCAAGAAAATACTTTAACAAACCTAAATTAGTAATCTCAAACTTTCTCTTCATTACTGATTTAAATTATTATATGAACTAATTTTTGTTTCCAATAAATATTAGATCATCCACATATAAAAAAATTAGAATAAATTCATTTATTTCCTTGATGTAGAGAGTTGGCTTACTACCACTTTCGCTAAAGTTATTTCTCAACAAGTATGAATTTATTATATTTTACCACACCCTTGGTGTTCACTTGAGTCCATATAATGCTTTATTAAACACATATACCTTTTTTTCATTCCCTATAATCTCATAACCATGTTTTTGTACCATATAAATATTTTTTTCTAACACACCATTCAATAAAGCTAACTTGATAGCCATTTGATGGAGCTTCCATTTGTGTTGAGTAGTTATTATAATGATTATTTTCACCATTTATAGCCTTGTTATGGAATAAAATGTCTCATTGTAGTCATGTTTAGGTTGTTCCATGTATCTTTTGACAATTATCCTTTTTTATGTCTCTCAATATTTCTTTCTAGAGTTCTTTTAGATTATTAAACCCATTTCACTTCAATGACCTCTTTTCCTATTGGAAGGTCTACTACTTACCATGTTTAATTTTGATCAATGGCATGAATTTATTCATACATTACTTCACACAACTTGATATCATTAATTTCATCCTAAAAATATACTAGATCAAATGCTAAAAATAGGGTGAAAATTATAGTTTTAATGCCATTTCCTTCATACTTTGATAATATGTCATGAAAACTCCTTGTCTTGTGTAAGTGTTGATTTGATTTTGAGGATGATGAGGTTGTATCATAAGATAATCCTTAGTTCCTTGATGAAATTTTACACTATATTAATCAAACCAATGTGAAATATGCCCCTAACTTTGTGTATGTGTGGTTGTAAAACTTGTTCTTTTAGTTTCAATAAAGGGTCCACTAGCCCTTATTTGCACTTATTACTCTCCTTATGTATAAAACCATACCTAATCCTCAGTGAATTGAACATAAAAACTGATTATTAAATCCTTTATGATTATATTTTATAAATATTAATCCTTTGAGTTATCACTATACTTGATAATATGCATTTTTCTTCTTTGTCATCCTACTTTGATCTTCATTGCTTAGTCATATGTACATGTGCCACATGTCTAAAAACTATAATATTTTTAATAATTATCTATATTCCACTCCATGATTATTTATGGATAATATCCATAACACCCTTTCTATGACATATACTGATATAATATAATATTTTTCTATAGATTCAACCCAAAATTTATTAGACAATCCTTTAGCCTTTAGCGTGATCCTTCCCATCTCTTGGATGGTTAGATTATATATATATATATATATATATATATATTATCTACAACATTTTTTTGTAGTGTATACCTCACTATAAAATTATTATTTATTCCATTATCTTTGAAAAATCATAAACGAATTTTAAATATATTCCCTCCCTCCTATCAATTTTCATAATATTTATGCAATGGCCATTCTTCTTCTCAACCATGTCCTTGAACTTCTTAAATATTTAAAATTACTATAATTTATTATTATAAAAGTTAACACATGTATTTATACTAAAATAATATATTAAATTAATAATATACTCATTATTATATAAGGATGGGGTCTTCATGGGACCACATAGGTTTGAGTGGATCATCCCAAGAGGAGATCTTACTCTCCAAGACTTACCTAAGGGAGCTATGTTTCTTCACCAATATGAAACCCTAAATTTTTTTTTGAAATTATATTAGGTTAAAAACTATTACCATTTTATTTTTATAAATAAGGTTCAATCCATTAAAACTCAAATGACCACACCTATGTGCAAAAGAATAGATCCATCCACTATAACTATTTTAAATGTTGTTGATAACTCACTTTGAATGCTTAATGGAAACATAATATCACTTGTCATATTGAATGTATAAATATGCCTATTTATCCCACTTATATCTTAAATTATGCACTCTCAATATAAAAATATAACCCTATATATATTTTGGACAAGGTATCCAATGTTGACTATGTTCTGCTTCAACCCTGGCACATAGTAAACATCCTAAATTTATCTCATCACCTCACTTTGTGAGGATAAAAAATTCTCAATTTTACCATAATAGGGACCTTCTAATTATTTCCATTATTAACTTATGATTTGACTAATTCATATATGTTATTTAACATTTCTTTGTTCCCACTCATATGGTTACTGCAACCACTATCAATATACTATATTTATCTACTATTTTAATTAGTAATGTTTCAAGCTGTCAAAAAGTTTCCCCTTCATCACTTATATCAGTTTCAACCACTTTTTCCTTAAGTAACTTTTATTTTTTCATATTCATATTATACTCATTATTTATACATTCACTAGCATATTATCCATACTTATTTAAATAATAGCATTGTACATTATATTTATCATAACTTTGTGTAGAACCACCTCTTAAAGTGTTGTTTCTCCTTAATATTTCACTTCTATATGATTCTTGATGATTGTGTCTTCTACATTATTAGACACTAAAATTTATTCATTCACCTTTGGTTTTTTCTCATCTCCCCATGCTTCTCACATTGACATTTGTCTTGAAGGCTTATTCATGGGAAGAGTTGGTTGACCTATTCAACCATTATTAATGAGTTTGTAAGTAACTCAATATATGATCAATTTTCATTTGTCTCAATTCTTTACACTATTATATTTCCACAATAATAAGATTAAACCTACTTTTAATACTTATAAAAACCTTATCTATGATTTTATGGTCTTCTAATCCATCTATATTTGTATTGATATGAATAACAATGAATATATTCCATATAAAGAATTAATTGATAGATTATGATTCCTTCTCTGGCAATATCTTAAATCACTTCTCAATATTTATAATTTGACCAACTTCACCTTGTCACTACCCTGATATGAATTTTTTTAAATGTCACATGCTTTTTTGGAATGGATAGTTGATACTCTCCTTGTAAAAAAAAAAAAAAAAACCAATGTCATTTAAATGTAGCTTAAAGCCTTGACATCCTTATTTATATTATCCCTCAATAAGTTCATTTGTGATTGAGTGAGAGAATTGAATATTTATTAGTCTTATACCTCAACATAAAGTCCTTATATATGTTTACATAGATCTTGAGATTTAAAAATAATCTTCATATTAATTCACCACAGGTCATAGTTCTTTCCATCAATCATAAGGGGTTGTTGCCATAAATTATTGATACTAGTTGCCATGCCTAATAATCCCTAAATACATCAAATTTGATATAAATTTATGGAAATAAAACCAAAAATGTGAACAAATATTAAAACCATCTAAGAGAAAGAGAGATGAAATGAAAACACCCTTAAAGGTTCAACTACTAAAAAAGTTTGGATCCAAGGAATAAGACAACAAATATACCAAATAACAAGCTTAAAACCACTAAAAATAGGGCATGTTATGGTTATTATAGTAGTATATAAAAAAAGTGTAAACACAAATATAAATATAGTTATATTGAATCAAAATAATTAAAAACTAATTTAAAATAGTCCTAGAAACTATTACTATATTTCTTCATACTTATAAACATTTGCGTTATCCTTATACTCTGTTGTTTTATAATATACACTAATATTCTACTTATATTTTTTTATTGTATGTCAATTTTATAAAAAAAATTATTCCTATTATTCTACTTATGATCTATTATTGTATATATTCATGTTACACCTTCTACTCTACTTCACACATTTTTTTCAGACTATTGTCTATCTTCTTTTCTCTATTTTTTGCAGATTGTTACTACGTACTTTTATTTTCTCAAGTTTTTATCTTCTATTATACCAATTAATTATTCCTCACATGAATGGTTACTTCATATATCATATTACATTCCCTCTCATTCCAAATGGTTTCCAATCACATTCAAAATTCAAATTTTGTGCATTAAATGTTATTTGGTGAGTTCCTTGTTGTTGGAGATTTATGGATTTAAATAAAAGACTAATAATGGTAAGTGAGGGAAGAAATATTATAATATTTTAAAATATTTCTCCTGGGTTTAATATTATGTATTTTATTTTCTATTTGGTTTGACAACTCATTTGATAAAACCCTCAAAGCATGTATTGAATCATGATTCATGAATTATGCACAAGGCATGCACTAGCACAAATCATGTTTTGAGGAGATTTAACATATTTGTATATCCTTGGTAGATAAATTTAGAAAATAAAAGTATTTGGAGAAAAAAATTAAATTTCAATAAAACATAAGTAATATTTCACACGACCCCTCCTTTGAAGGAAATGTTTGAAACTTGTTTCACTAGTAGACTTATTTCTAGTTTGGCATTAGAAACAATTGCTTGGATTTATATGTGTTTTTTAATCAATCACATTATTTAATTTTATGTTATGTGATTACTAAATACAAGTATTTATATGCAAATATTATTGAAAATACATATACATCAAATCACCAATTGATCAACTTATCTAAAAATAAGACTAAACAAGAGTAAGTCAAATAATCATAGATTTAAATGAAAATGTTGTTTTAATGTTCACATAGCCTTGAAGATCTCTTTGTTATTTTCTTGTATTGATTCATCCTAGATATCTCATGCATTAATTTCATAAATATATTACTTCCCTACACCCTATACTTGACTGTGGCATTGACAACTCTATGTAATATTATCAATTTTACTTATCCATAATTAAAGGTTTTGTCTCACATGAACCATTTTCTCTTTTTATTTTTATCATAATAGTCATGTAATAACCTCTAATTTATAATAAATATATTTAGTTATTTGGATTTTTATGTTAGGATTACTTTCAAGGAAAAATTTCCACAATGATCAATGAATGGAATATTTTAAGAAAATCCATGAGATCAAATAGTCCATGGGATGCATAAAAATTAACACAAGATGAGTATGTTTTTTAAAATATCAAATATAATAATAAAAATAATTATATCCATACTTTTTTAGTAGGTAATCATGCATATGTAAAAAACATTTATAGGAAAGGATAGTCTTTTTCTAATTTTTGTGATGTCAAAGGCCTTATTTATGGTTTGGAAGGTATATTAGATCATATGAGATTAAAGTTTACTCCCAAAATATAGTTTTATCCATTTTTTAAGTTCCATGATGTTAATGGCATTATTTATTGTTTAAAATGTAAATTAAAACATATGAGAATACCTTTTACTCCCATAATACATGAGGGACCTAACTATGTTTCAAATTCAAGGTAAACATACCTTACCCCTTATAGGATCTGAACATATATCGTCTCCTTCAAAATAACAAATTATTCACCATTAGGCTATAAAAAATATATGATAAACATAATTCTTTTATTTTAATTATTATATGCTATTGTCCACATGGATTTCAAATGGAGATAAAACTAGGTAAGAAGGTATTTCATCAAAAGTTAGATAAGTAGGTATTATCCTAATTATGACAAATTGATGTATAAAATCAAAATGTATAAAATAAACATTAATTAAGAATTTATGATTTGGGACCTACTGAACATAAAAATATGATAAAAGGGGAAGAAAAAATACAAATTACTTTTCTATAAATCAAATAATGTAGGACTTTATATATGACTATAGAAATAACTAAGTGACATGACCATGAATTTGTTGTCTTAGGATAAGGCCAAACTATCAATACTAGGTCACATCACACTAGTTTCTTTAGGGTTCACTAATGTATGGAATGGTTTTATTCCCTATATTTAAAATTGGGACCATGCACATTTACCTATGAGTAATGTATACATGATTGGATCTATGTGATTCACTATGGAAACCATTGTATGCCTTCTTCTTCACTTAGAACCCTATCTCAATATATCATGAAGAATAAATAGAATAAATGAGAAAAAGGAGCCACTGGATGAAGTTTTTTTGACATCAACACCCCCTATATTAAGTTTTACTTACATACCAATACTCCAAAGAGGGTTTAAATTCCATATAGTTATCCCATGCTATAAAGGTACATGTAAAATATTGGTGTAATGATAGATGGTAGAAAAATATTAGGGTAATTAAGTGTTTCAAAAATTAATTGTGACATTTGAGGTGTATGTAAAATTAATTCAAGGATAATAGGGTTGTGTGGACTTAGAATTAGGAAGGATATATGATTTCCTCTTAATGTGCAATTAAATTTTATAGTGATTTTCAATCATGTGAGCCTCTATTGAGAAAATGCTTAGAAAATATGGCATTATAGTGATATTTTGGGAACTTCCTTGAATTTTGCTTATGTAGCTTATGAAATGACACATTAGGTTAACTTTAATTTGAGAAAATATCCATTATTTGGTAGGAGGACATGATTGATTGATTCAAACACTAAAAATAAGTAGGATATCTTAGAAGGAGTGGCCTTGTCCAAGGAGTAGAGTTAACTAAATTATAAGTGTGTATTAGTCTAATAGGGAGTCTAATATATTTGGAAAGGTGAATAGGAATATTTAATATCAAAATTTTCTTGGAGATAGTAGTCATCTTAACCAAAATAGAGTAATAATAACTTAGAGTCATGGAATTGGGCATGATTTAACTATGTAAAAGGATTGGTCACAATATAAATGTTTTAACAATAAATATTAATTTTATTGATTACATTTCCCACCTTTTATTATAGTAATACATCAAAGTGAAACTAATAGAATAAAATGAAGAGAGTTATACCTAAACTTAGATATGAAGAACAAACTTTAATGTATGCCACACATTGAATTGTGCTTCATGTAAACCTATAATTAAATAGGTATATACCAATCCTTACATAGGATGAAAAACTAAAATTAAAGGAAACAAAACTTATTTATCAAATAATAATGAATGAATGCACCTATTTAGGTATGTGAACCATTTTGTTTTCTAGTGAAAAAGTAGTGACTGGAGAGGGTACGACCCTTGGATATTTTTTGCATTGAAAAAATGAATTTAAATATGCATGCCCAAATCCTCATTGAAAGAAAATATTAATTAAGAACTCAATGTTTTCTTGAGTCCATAATTGTATACCCAAGTTAGTAGAGAATATTTCAATCCTAAATGAATTAAAATAGATAATTCTGGTAAAACATTGATGTAATTGGATACATTATATATTTAGGAACATGATCAATATGGATCCACTAGACAAAATTAGGGGATATCTTACCATAATAATATCAATAGGAAGGGTTCCAAAGCCTCTAGTCAAGTAAAATTATGTAATAACCCTAACTACATCTTATGTTTTCATATTCAGTATACTAATAACAAGTAAAGTAAAAATATAATCTATTTCTCACCAAATTTTGTGGCATAAAGTGGGGGTAATAAAAAATAAAAATAAACATGAATAAGAGACATATACTCACATCAATGTATAATAAATATTAATGCATGGGGAAAAAGTACAAATGCATATCTATCTACTCTTACAAAAGAGGAACAAAGTTACAAATACTTACCTTTGAAGATGACCCCATTGAGCCTCAATATCTCCCTTGTCCAAGGTGGTTCATGAGAGGATATTATAGTATGTATGGATGGTAAGGATAAATCATATCTAGGCTACACAACCTATCAATGCATCCAAAATATTTCTCCATAAGACATGATCCATATCTTGAAAGAAAGTATGAAACCCTAAGCTTGCTCCTCAAATAGAATGGTGGATAAGTAGATGCACAACATATCTTAATTATTACTCTCTTATGTAAATAATGGTAAAATTATTGTGTTTATATAGGTATATTTAACCTTAAACCCTCCTAAAAGTTTTAGCCAATAGGGTTGACCCAATTGACTTAGTAGTGTTATTGATAAAATCTCACTAGATCATGGACTAGGTCAGCCAAGAGCTAACCTAGACCCTAAGTAAGTATTATCAATAACAATACAAGGTCAACACAATTTATATATTAATGTAAACTATCAAAAGACGTTTTAGGTTAGGAAAAGGGGTACTAAAGGAGGTAAAATACTAGATGAGTGTGTAAAAGAGAAGGTCAAGATTAAGGGAAAGGTTTTTAAGAGACGTGTATAGATAGAAAGTGGAAAAAGGGACAATAATATTATGAATCACTAATGCTCTACCCACCCATTTCTTGATGAACCCCGTAAGGCATGAACTCAAAGAGATTAAAAATCGATGCGAACTTATAAGATAAATAACATCAATAATTGATAAAGTTTTAAAAATATTATGTGTATACATATGCCCCACTCGAAGCTCATCATGTGTCACGTAAGTGTAATAAAAGATGGTCCTTTTTTGGAATAGAAAATGATGACACATAATGATGATGCCAAGTAAAATGTAGTAAGGGGAAAATAAGATAAATAAAGGGAAAAAATTGAAAAATACATACATTTTCTCACCTTAGTGTTGTGGATAAATAAGGAGATGTGAAGGTGTAAAATGTGAATAACATTAGGTGAACCTATAGAAATTAGTGTAGAAAGAGTGAAAAATTAAAAAAAATGCAACCTATGCATGTAATAGCTTTAAAGATTCTCTATGATGCCAATATTCTAAAAAATTTTATGGTTTGGAAAATGAGTTAGTAGTAATAAAGATATAATTAAAATAAGGAATCTAATGGTAAATATTTGAAGGGTAAATAATTGTGAATAGTAAATATAAATAGGGTGAAAAATAATTGATTCCCATTGTTTGACTATTTTGAGGAAAAAATAGAGCTATGAGAGACCTAGTGAGAGATTACAAAGACAAGATGATGAGGAGATGATAGTTGAGATGAGGAGGACTCCTAACAACCTCAATGAGTGTCACATAGGTAGGCAATTAAGGATTTCAAAATATTGAGTAAGTTATTTGAAATTGAGTGTTTTATACAAATAATTTAATTAGACCAAATATAGATACTAGGATGAACCATAATAATTCTTTAGGGACACTCTATTCAAACAGGGAACTGGGTTAAAAGGGGTTAGAACAATATACCAAAATCATTTATTACTATGGGTCAAAGAGTCAGGATATTTGAAATAACAAGGTCAACCTAGTCGACCTAGTAGGTATAAAATAATTTTTTTGAAATGGTAAACCTAGTAGGTCTTGGATGAATTAGTTTGTTGGGGAAAGGGATGACATAGTACATCATGGTTGACTTAGTTTGTTAAGTAAAAAGGCCAAGTTATTACTACAGGGGGAAAAAAGAACACAAACTTAGTTGTTATAAGTCCAAGTGGCCAACCTAGTACTATAGGTTTGACATATTTAGCTACTATTTGGATGATATAGTACTAGAATGAAGGAAAATGGTTAATATATTACTGTTAAGGCACACAATGCCTAACTAAGTACTGAAATGGCCAATTAAGCTAAAAATAGGTCAAATTGGTAAGAAATGAATAAATTAAGGCAAAGTAGGTGATTTTTGTTAAAATTTAAAAGAACGTATTTTGATTGTGAGTGACATAGAGGTATAAGACATATTTTATGATTCTATTATTGCAAGGGTGATGGATATTTTGGTGATTGGTTGACACATCATGAATACTAAATATATTAGAGTGTTTGATGGATATATATATATATAGAGATATATTGGTCATGTTAGGTTTGGGAGGAATCATCGAGATGTGAGAGGTCCCAATGAGTGGTAATATAGTGGTCATGTTCTTGGGAACATGGTAACACTTGATCAACAAATTTATATGGGTGGTAGATGGGGATACCATAGAGGTTGGTATCACTTTAGAGGATGTTTATGTATTGTTTAGACTTTATATAGGGGACACTAGTGATCATGAGGATACTAGATGATCAAGAGGAGAGGTGAGCATTCATCTAATGGGAAATATGCTTAGATAAGATTTACCCAAGACTGAGGGTGAGTATTTTTGATGTCTATATTTAATATATTTTAGATAGATAGAATGTTGTGATATGGATCCACTAGACTAAATTAGGGGATCTCTTACCATTATAATATCACTATGAAGGGTTCTAAAACCTCTAGTCAAGTAAAACTATGTAATAACCCTAATTAAGTATTATGTTTTTATAATCACTATACTAATAACAAGTAAAGTAAAAATATAATCTATTTGTCACCAAAGTTTGTGGCATAAAGTGGGGGTAATAAAAAATAAAAATAAACATGCATAAGAGACATATACTGACATCAGTGTATAAGACATCTTAATGCATGGAAGAGAAGTACAAATGCATATCTATCTACTCTTACAAAAGAGGAACATAATTAGGAATACTTACCTTTTAAGATTAACCCATCTAGCCTCAATATATCCCTTGTCTAACGTGATTGATGAGAGGCTATTATGGTATGTAAGGATGGTAAGGATAAATCAGATCTAGGCTACACAACCTATTAATGCATCTAGAATACTTCTCCATGGGATACACAACCTATATATTCAGGAACATGATCAATATGGATCCACTAGACCAAATTAAGGGATATCTAACCATAATAATATCACTAGGAAGGGTTCCAAGGCGTTTAGTCATGGTAAACTATGTAATAACCCTAACTAAGTCTTATGTTTTCATATTCACTATACTAATAACAAGTAAAGTAAAAATATAATCTTTTTCTCACCAAAGTTTTCATAAAGTCAGGGTAATAAAAAGTAAAATTAAACATGCATAAGAGACATATACTCAAATTAATGTATAAGAAATCTTGATGCATGAAATAGAAGTACAAATACATATCTATCTACTCTTACAAAAGAGGAACAAAGTTAGGAATACTTACCTTTGAAGATGAACCCATCAAACCTCAATATCTCCTTTGTCCATGGTGATTCATGAAATGCTATTATGGTATGTAAGCTTGGTAAGGATAAATCAGATCTTAGCTACACAACCTATGAATACATCCAAAATACTTATCCTTAAGACAAGATCTGTATCTCCAAAGAAAGTATGAAACCCTAAGCTTGTTCCTTAAGTAGAATGGTGGATAAGTAGATTCACAACATATCTTACTTCTTATTCTCTTATCTAAAGAATGGTAAAATGATTGTGTTTATATAGGTAGATTTAACCTAAAACCCTCATAAAACTTTCAGCCAATAGGGTTTACCCAATTGACTTAGTAGTGTTATTGATAAAATCTCACTAGACCATGGACTAGGTTAGCCAAGAGCTAACCTAGACCCTATGTAAGTTTTATCAATAAGAATACAAGGTTCGCAGAATTGATATAATCATGTAAAATATCAAAAGAGGTTTTAGGTTAGGAAAAGGGGTAATAAAGGGGGTAAAATACTATAGGAGTGTACAAAATAGAAGGCCAATCTTAAGGTAAAGGTTTTTAAGAGATGTGTGTAGATAGAAAGTGGCAAGAGGGGCAATAATATTGTGAAGCACCAATGGTCTACCCACCCCTTTCTTGATGCACCCCTTAACGCATGAAATTAAAGAGATTAAGACTCAATGGGTTCTTATAATATAAATAACATCAATAATTGATAAATTTTTGAAAATATTATGTGTATACATATGCCCCACTCGAAGCTCATCAAGTGTCACATCAGTGTAACACCAGATGGTCTTTTTTTAGAATAGAACATGATGACACATAATGATGATGCTATGTAAAATGTAGTAAGGATAAAATAATATAAATAAAGGGACAAAATTGAAAAATAGATACCTTTTCTCACCTTAGTGTTGTAGATAAATAAGGAGATGTGAAGGTGTACAATGTGAATAACATTAGGTGAACCTGTAGAGATTAGTGTAGAAAGAGTGAAAAATCTAAATTTTTGCAACCTATGCATGTAATAGCTATAAATATTCTCTATTATGTTAATATTCAAAAAAAATTATGGTTTGGAAAATGAGTTAGTAGAAATAAAGATATTATTAAAATAAGGAATCTAATGGTAAATATTTGAAGGGTAAATAATTGTGAATAGTAAATATAAATAGGGTGAAAAATAATCCATTTGCCATTATTTGACTATTCTAAGGAAAAAATAGAGCTATGAGAGACCTAGTGAGAGCTTCCAAAGACAGGATGATGAGGAGATGATAGTTGAGATGAGGAGGACTCATAGCAACTGTAATGAGTGTCACATAGGTAAGCAACTCAGAATTTCAAAATTTTGAGTAAGTTATTTGAAATTGAGTGTCCTATAAAAAATTATTAATTAGAACAAATATAGATACTAGGATGAACAATAATAATTCTTTAGGGACACTATATTTCAAATAGGGAACTAGGTTAAAATGGGTTAGAGCAATATACCAAAATCATGTATTACTATGGGTCAAAGAGTTAGCATATTTGAAATAACAAGGTCAACCCAGTCAACCTAGTAGGTATAAAATAATTTTTTTAAATGGTAAACCTAGTATGTCTTGGATGACTTAGTTTGTTGGGGAAAGGGATGACATAGTACATCATGATTGACTTAGTTTGTTAAGTTAAAAGGACAAGTTAGTACTATAGGGGGAAACAAAAAGACTGACTTAGTTATTTTAAGTCCAAGTGACCAACCTAGTACTATAGGGTTGAATTAGTTACTAATTTGAAGATATAGTACTAGAATGAAGGAAAATGGTTGATATAGTACTTTTAAGGCACACAATGCCTAACTCAATACTGAAATGGCCAATTAAGCTAAAAATAAGTCAAATTGGTAAGAAATGAATAAATTAAGGAAAATTAGGTGATTTTTGTTAAAATTTAAAAGAATGCATTTTGATTATGAGTGACATAGAGGTATAATACATATTTTTTTATTTGATTATTTCAAGGGTGATGGAGATTTTGGCAATTGGTTGACACATCAAACTACTAGATCTATTAGAGTGTTTGATGGATATATAGAGAGCTAGATTGGTCATGTTAGTTTTAGGAGGAATCATGGAGATGTGATAGGTTCCATTGAGTGTTAATCTAGTTGTCATATTCTTGGGAACATGGTAACACTTGATCGACACATTTATATGGGTGGTGGATGGGGATATTATAGAGGTTGGTATCACTTTAGAGGATGTCCATGCATTGTTTAGACTTTCTATAGGGGACAGTAGTGATCAGGAGGTTACCAAATGATCAAGAAGAGAGGTGAGCATTAGTCTAATGGGTAGTATGCTTAGATAATATTTACCCAAGGCTATGTTTGAGTATGTTTGATGTCTATATTTCATAGATTTTGGATATCTAGAAGACTGTGATAGGACTTGTGATAGTATGAGTATTATGTCATAAGTTAGATGGCAAACTACCACTATATAGATAGCCTTGTACTAGTCTATATTAGATCAGAGGGCACTCTATGACCTAGGTTATATCATCTAGGTTTAGTTTATGCATGATATGTATGGGATGATGTGTAAAGGGTATAATACCATGGGTCTAATGGCACTACTGACTGCCTAAATATATGTGATTTTCCTAACATTTTGACCAGTTTGATTTCCCCATATAGTCGATGATTGATTGCCTTGGGTGTTGAGATGGATATAGGATTAGGTGTCATGGTCTATGCCCCATGTGATAGTGATAAATATAGTCATACGAGGAGAGATAATATGGAATCCTTATGCACACATTATGATGGTTTTTCTAAGTTGGGTGACTATGACAATAGGGTTAGCATGAGTATAGATTATGGACTACTACACCTAGTAGGTAGAGCCATAGTTGGTTCCATGCTTACCAAGATAGTCTAGAATCCATAACTCAATATATCCTATAGTGGTTCCTACATTTTGAGCTTGAAATATGAGAGAACTGAGGGGGGAAGAGGAGGAGTGTCAGTTGAGAGACAAGAGATCATATTGTAGCATGTGAGGTCATAGACTGGTTGATCATAATAGATGGTAGCTAGAGAGGGAATGAATGTGTATGCAGGGGTGTCACATGTACCATAACTAATACCATAATAGGATTGATGACTACTTTTATCACACCATTGATGGAGATGCTAATGAAAAGAGAGAACATATAGGGTAGTCGTATAAGATGACCCATTAGTCAGCCTAGGGTAGAGTTGACCTATAGAGGCACCACTAAGTTGAGGCTTGAGATGTGTATGGGTGGTGATACTAGGGTTTGATTTGATTAGGAGGCATACCATGAATGAGGTACTCAAGATATGAGCTGATGGAAAAACCATGCTTATCGATCAAGTAGATAAAGAGATGGTGATTAGTGACACTGATACAAGTAAGAAATGGGTGCAATTTTTAGTCTTTGGAATAAAATACTAGTTATATATGATTAACCGATAGATTGAAAGATAAATATGTGATCTAATATCTATTTGGTTTGATGTTTTTAGATCTTAGGTATGAGGAGGATGTTAGATGGGGATCCCCAATGATGGGTGTACACGATGATATTATAGATTGGATATTGGCACCATACAACCCTACCACATCGGATGATCTAATGGTACCATCAACCCCATCTCAGGTAGGTTGATTTTGACTAGTAGGGGAGGCCATAAGGTGGCTATAAGAATATAAATATGGGATAACACAACCAACATGGGTGGGAGTAGGAGAGGCATAGGTATGGTATGAATTGGTTCAAGAGAGAGCCATGCATTTGGCTACCACTATTCAACTAGGATAGGTACAACCCCAAGTGACTAACCTATAAGGATAGGTAGTGGGACTGAGATCTCAGACATCTTCATTATAACATATTAATCATAGGGGAATATTTGATACATCTATGGGTAGCATGGTTAGGACATGAGATAGATGTGATAGAGCCTAGTCTTAGAGATGGAGTGATCTATTTTTGTACTTTGTATAAAAAACACATATAGTATATGTGTGTGTGTGTGTGTGTGTGTGTGTGTGTGTGTGTCTATATATATATATATACATATATATATATACATATATATATATATACATATATATATATATATATATATGTATATATGTATGTATGTATATATACATATATATACACACACACACATATATATATATACACATATACATATACATATATATATATACATATATATATATACATATATATATATGTATATATATATATATATATATATATATATATTATATTTTGACATTTGGATATTGATCTTATATGGTGTATTATGGTTGTGTTTATGGTTGCATGGATATATTTCTTTCTAGCATATTTATTTTGTTTTTGTTTTATATGCTATAGAAAATATTTGTGTCATGTTTTACTTTTTAGCATTATGTAGTACACACGTATGGTTAAAAAGAAATAGGCAAAAAATAATTGGTAAAGTATAATTAGTCCAAAATAAATGCACTATACACTTTCACATTGAAAAATGTGTAAAAAAAAATATGATTAAGTATAATAAACTAAAGAGTGGTAAATAGGAGGGCAAATTTATTTTTTAAACCATGAGAAAGAGTGGCACCAAATTAAAACAAGTAAAATCACAATAAATCACGTTGGGAAGTATGAAAATAATGTAATAAAATACAAATTACGTGAAAGACAAATGGTATAAAATACAAATAAATTAATTAAATCAATAATACTAAATCATGTTGGGAAGTATAAAAGATAAAAAATTTAGAAAAATAATTTTAAATTAATCATACTAATTTAAGTTGGGAATTATGAAAAACATTAAAAAATTGTTGGATTCTTACATGTAATCAGAAAATAAGAAGATTAAAGTGAAATATTAATGAATTAAAAATAAAACATACTAAATCAAGATGGGAATCATGTCAATGATGTGTGACTCATAATCAATCACATCTTATCTCATATTTAAAACATATAATTTTGTTGTGACTTGGATATTAGAAATTTTTGTGAGGAAGGGTAGGTCATATCCATGGTCTTACACTATAACTCATAAAGGGAAAAATAATGAGGTGTAAATAATGATAAAATATGGTAAAAGGGGATGTTTTTAATGGTAATGTGAAAATTTGGTAATTTTTTAGGAAGGCCAGGTCATATCCATGGTCTGACACTACAACTCACAAATAGAATCCCTACAGAAGTGATCAGTGAATAAAACAATATTTCTTAAGGGGAAATATTAAGATTGTAGTGAGTGAATATGGGAATGTAATAAGAATAATCTAGGAATATTATGAGAAGGCCTTAGGAGAAATCAGGCACACTAAGGACATGAGAAAACACTATGTGACTACTCACAATCATTATATAGAGGATATCTATTTACTATAAACACAAAGTTGTGTAGTATAATAAGTATGATACTAAAATAAACTCATGTTGGAGGTTTTGAACAATAAAATTAAAATGGACCTAACTTCCCATAATATGTTACCTATTCCTCAAGACCCCTTATAGAGTCATTGGTCTACTATGAATATTGGGTACTTGTGTGAGAAAGTAGGTATCACTAAAAGATCTTTTTATTCTCCTTATCTATTGACCTACTGCACCCCAATGGAACTTAACTCTATCATGAGGCAAACTATGGATTTTTAGCTTCAATTATAAAAAGAGATATGTGCTTAAAATCACATATTTTATTGTGATTTATCTTTTTAGAATTTATAATTTTGCCTTTTAGATCATTCCATTTGTTAAATGATCTGGCTTTTGAATATTTTATGTATTTTAAGATTCCTCTTCCATACGGACATAGAATTACCAATAATGAGAGATAAAGTTATACACACCAATTATATTTAGGCTTATGCTAAAGGAATCTAAGTATTCAAAGACAATAATGACCTAAACACTTAGGCTTAATGATGAACTAGAATGTTATCTCAAGTCTCAACCATGTCTATGCTTAGTTTGAAAAAGGGAATAAAGGGGAATAAAGGGAGATTCAAATTGGACCAGTAAAAGGAGATTTTATGGAAATTAATTTTTTGATAACTAATCACATGCTAAATAAGGAATTATTGAAGGTAACAAGGTTTGTATAACCAATTCACAATAATAATTATCTATGTTTATAGAGATAAAATAGAAAATTAAAAAAAAAAGAACAAGGTAATAATGTAATAATGAACTTGAGAATAAAAGTAATTCAATTATGAAAAATAATCCCTCAGACAACATAATGACATCATAAACAACATGTAATGTAAAATAAAAGTCACCATGTAAGATAGGTGAAAATTTGACACAATGTCAAATGATATAAAGTAGATAAATGTAAAGTTGGAGCACACATCCAATCAAACTGAAAATGTAAGAAAAACATAATTGTTTTCATAAATACTAATATATTTTTCCACACACATTATCCATAGCATCTAATAAGTCTTTATGAATTTAAACTTGAACTATAGCTAATGTCTCATTGATCTTCAAGAAAAGTTGAGAAAATACTTCACATTGAATCTCCTTGATGGAAAATGTAAGAATGCTTGAAGGATTATGATAATGAGGGATATAATGTGAGGTATGACAAATAAAATGCATGGGAATGGATTTTATGAGAGATTAATTGGTCACCTGTGGATAAAGATCCATGGGTGAGGGAATCACTAGTGGAGAGGGATCCATGGGTGAGGAAAGGTCCACATGTGAGGGACTCATTAGTGGAGATGGAACCATAGGAGGTGGAGCTATAGGGGAAGAAGGGGGAGACTTATAATGGGAGTGACCTAGGGAGGAAGGGTATAAGGTATAGTAATGGTTGAGAGGCGATCCTTGAGATTCTACTAAAAGATGTAATAATGATTAGTGTGATGTGTACCACATTAGTGCCAAAGATAATATACCTCTCTATACTTTAGAATATATTTATGTAATACTTTTAGGGGAGGTATAGTATTTTTTATGGGATTAGGAGTGGTGGGATGCAAGGTGTCAATATGTTATCATATCTTGCAATAATGCATGGATGAATGCTTATTTATGATGTAGAAGAAATATATAAGCTTATGAGTAGACTTGGTAGGTGTACTCATAGTAGGAGGGGAAATAGAATATGAAGAATCTTATTATAAGGAACAATCTCTAGTCTAATGATTAGTAAATTTATGATTTCCATAATAAGGTTGATTGACCTATTTGGTGGGTGAAGGAGCCAAATAGGATAACGGGAGAAAACCATAAATAAGATAAGATGGGGTTGGTGGAGATATTAGATAAGGATTAACTAAAGGAGTAATATGATTAGTAATATGAAGAGACCCAACTATAGATGGAGTAGGAATGGGATCCAAACTGGGCTCTACTAAAGGAGCAGTATATATGTAAGGTTGAAGGATAGTTGTAAGAATCTTAGGGATAAGTTAGTTATAGGGGTTATTATATCTTTTAAAGTGATAGGGACCAATCATATAACAATCCATAAGCATACTCCTATGATGTTCTTCAAAAACTATAGGTGTACACATCATATTTACCCTATGATCAAGAGGAAAAATGCTAAAATTAGGAAAGATATAAGATGGAATACTAGAAGATACACTAAAAGACTAAAGTAAAGAGGAATGATAAAAAATAATCTCAAAATATCAAAACTAAATAAGGCATACTAAGAATATATCATCTAAGGTATAGCCATCATCATAATCAGGTATATGAAGATCAATGGCATAAGTAGGAATGACCTTATCAGTCAATATGGTGTGATGAATGGAATGTTGAGTCTTAGTTAAGTCAATGTGTATATCATAACAAGGTGGTTGATTATAAAAAGGTTGAAAATAAGTGGGAAACTAAGAGATGAGATGAGTTAAGAGATCAAAATTTCTAATCTTGAGATTGATCTCATCAGGCTTATCATCATAATAATCTAGGAGGTTAGGGGTATATTCCCAATGTGTTTGGGGTGACCAATGTAAACTTTAGAGGAGTTTATAGGAAATTTAAACCATTTAGATTCATTAAATTAAATTATTAGAAAGGGTTCAAGGGTAGGAATCTTGAATATATTATGGTCTTGGAATTATTTGAAATTCCAAGGATTGGTGTCACCCTGAATCCTGTAGATGAATCCATTGTGAGGAAATTTAGCACATTGGAAAGTGAAAGAGGAAACTTCCCTCATGTAATAGCCTACTAATAAAACTGTTATAGGATAGAATAAATTTGAATATCATCACCTTTACATGAATGTTAATAGGTGTGATAGTAATGGGGAGACACACACAACCTAAAAGAGACATTTGCCTTCTATCATAGCCTTGACATGTGCTACATGTGGACTTGAGATTACATTTATAATATCCAAGGGTTTTAATAAATTCAAGAGAGATAACACAAGTTCTAGAACCTTAATCAGTCAAATCATGCTTGACTTGGATATCACTAATTTATATACTAATAAAAATGGGAGGATCATTTGTAAAAATAATAATATCATCAGGGATCATAAAAGCAATGGGAAATTTTAGGGAAATATAAGTGTCCATTATTTTATCAACATGTATAGAAATCTCTTCCCACTATTTTAAAATTTTATCTTATGATTTAAATAAGGTGGATTCACATCCTTTTATGGGATGATGAGGGATGTTCATTTTGATTAAAATTTTCATAAGATGATAATGATGATGCAGAGAGGTTAATATAAGTTCAAGAAATAGGATTTGAGAGTGGATATTTGTAAGATTCAGGATAGGATCCCATTCATCATAACCCATTAGATGATTATTAGAAAGAGGTGCATAGTGATAAAGGAAGTCCTCAAAAGGAGGAGCCAAATTACATCTAAAATTATGTTGATAAGATGTCAGAGGTTTTATTAGATGACAAGTTTGTTGATTATCTTGAGAGGATGTAGCAGTCTATGTAGTTATGGTTTGAGAATAATTTTTAATATAAATTTGAGTGTTATTGGTGATAGGTAAAAAATTTAATGGATGGTGTAAATGGTATTAGAAGTGTTATCTAACGGAGGTGTTGGAGTTGGTTAATAAAAGGAGATGAGGTCATCTTGCCCCAACTCATTTAAGTTAGTTGAAAAATAATCTTGGATAACACAAAATGTGGGAGGTAATTGAGGTGTGTGGATGTGTTGAGGATTAATAAAATAAACCACCTTTCACATGTTAGTCATATTGACCACATTCTCTTTAGTATTCAGATAAAAAATTATATCAACATTATTGGTAGAAGGTGTAGGCTTGTCCTGGATATCTTGGTAATTTGGAAGAGGATATTTATAGATGTTCAAATGAGCATTAACTTGGTGCAAAGCTTGAGATTTAGTTCGTGCTTCATGGGATTTGAAAGCAATGTCATAGGCTTGTCAGAATTTAAAAATGATAGAATCATGGTCAAAATTGGGATAAGAAGGAAATACATAGCCAAATTATGAATTTGCCTACAAGTCTCATAAGAATGGCCTAAAATTTCATGAAACCAACAAAATTTATTGGGATTGTACCAAGATTTGATGCGTCAAGTGGGATCAAGTTCTTGTGGTATAAGACTTGGTAGGTAGATATTTTTTAAATTATGCTAAGGGTGAAATCTTATGAATATTGATGCTATTGGTATAATATAAATGAGGATTAGTGATGTGGTTATGAGGGGAAACTTGTTTTGAAGTTTAGTTAGAAACAATAACTTGAATAGTATGAAGGGTATCAAAATATTTGGTAAACACCATAATTAGTGGCATGATAATTATTATTGTTTATTAACATGTGAGTCCCATATAAGTTTAGGATGGCTCAAATTTATGCATAATAAAATCTTGATGCTTTGCTTGGTCTATGGCCTCTTCCAAAGTACTTAGAGAGAGAGTCTAGACCCAATATTATAACTTGGTAAAAAGAGATTTGGTAAATAGATGAAAGAGGTTATATACTATATTATTTTCACATTTTTTGGATAGGATATTCCATCATTTAATGAAATTTTGTGTGGTTTTGATCTCACATTGGTTAAATTTGATAAAATGGGCCAAGGCATTCTTAAGAAGATAACTAGTTTGTAACTTTTGGACTAGAGCATTGACTAAATATTCCAAACTAGTAATAGAATGAGATTTAAGTTATTTTTACCAATCTAAAGCATCACCCATGAGATATTTTTCTAATATCTTCGTAGCAATAAAGGTATTTAATTTTACCCAATCTTTATATAGATTTATAAATATTTTTTAATGAAGAGTATGATCAATTGACCCATTGTAATAAATGGTAGGGCTGATACCTCCTATATCTATCTTAGTAATTTGAGAGGTAAGAGGAGCCTTTTGAATATTATTGATTGTATTATTAGCAAGAGGAGGTTCAGGGATAATATTACCATGGGAATCCTAAAGAGGAGGTAGGGGAGCATTTTGATCATACATGCCCCATGGCATTTTTTTAGGGTTTGTTTTAAGATAGATAAGATGATTTTGAATTTTAATAAATTAATTTTCATTTTTATCTTAAAAATCATTCATTTTATTAATATTTTTTAATAGGAATATATGGGGTTTGAGTTGCATTATTATTTGAAGCATTGTAGTTGGTAGTAGTGGCTTGGGTACCACTATGGGTGTTAGTAGGAACATGAAAATAATTACTAGTAAAGCACTAGTGGCATAATTTGATTCTGTGGTAAAATATATATATTATTATATGGATGAGAAGGAATAGTACTAGGAATGCATCAGATCTACAATTCAATCCTAGCATAGAGAAGATATCTCATACTTACACTTTTGGTTGGGGATACATTAAATAATTAGGAACATGACCAATATGGATATGCTAGACCAAATTAAGGGATCTATTACAAAAAAAATGACTAAAAAGGGTTCCAAATCCTCCAATCAAGAAAAATTATGCAATAATCCTAACTAAGTCTTATGTTTTCGTATTCACTATACTAATAAGTAAAGTAAAAATATAATATAGTGCTCACCAAAGATTGTGGCATAAAGTGGGGGTAATAAAAAATAAAAGTAAACATTCATAAGAGACATATACTCATAAATGTATACATAAGCTTAATGTATGGAATAGAAGTGGAAATACATATCTATCTAATCTTATAAAGGAGGAACAAAGTTAGGAATGCTTACCTTTGAAGATGAACCTGTTGAGCCTCAATCTCTCCCTTGGCCAAGGTGCTTTGCAAGAGGTTTTTGTGGTATTTAAAGATGGCAAGGATAAATCATATCTAGGATGAATAACCTATCAATGCATCTAAAATACTTTTCCACAAGATAAGATCCATATCTCCAAAGAAAGTATGAAACGTTAAGCATGTTCTTCAAGTAGAATGGCGGATAAGAATATTAATAATATATCTTACTTATTCTTCTCTCCTATAAATAATTTGAAAATGATTGTGTTTATATAGGTAGATTTAAACCTAAACCATTTTTAAAAGTTTTAGTTGATAGGGTCAACCCAGTCAACCTAGTATCGTTATTGACAAAAATGCATTGGGTCATAGACTTGGTTGGCCAAGAGCTAACCTAGACCCTAAGTAAATTTTTTTTAATAAGAGTAGAAGGTCAACATAGATGATATAGTCATGTAAATTTTCAAAAGAGATTTTAGGTTAGGAAAATGGGTAATGGAGGTGGTAAAATACTAGAGGAGTGTGAAAAAGGGAAGATCAAGCTTAGGGGAATGGTTATTAGGAGACAAGTTTATAGATAACAAGTGTCAAAAAGGACAAAAATCCTACAAAGAACCAATGGTCTTCCCAACCCTTTCCTAGTGCACCCCTTAGGGCATTCACTCAGAGGGATTGAGACTCAACATGTTCCCCCAAGATAAAGAAGATCAATAATTGTTAAAAGTTTGAAAATATTATGTGTATACAGACTAAGTTAAATTATGACAATGTGGACATGATCTATATGTGAACTTATCCAAATGAATAATTTTTGTATGAAATTATTTTTTGGGTGGAAAGTGAATATGAAACATGATGAATTGATACAAATATATGCACTTTCCTTTCTACATATGGGTGTTTTTAAGCTTAGTCTCTAAGATAACCCACTATGTATGCCCACTATTTTGAGGAGAGTTATGAATCTTGTGAAATAACATAGCTCCAAGGATAAAATTATGTGAATGATGTTATATAAAAATTTTAAATCTAAGTAGTGATAACAAAATTAGAGATTAGGGAATAATTGTAGATAAATTAAGAAAAAGTATTAATGTAAGATGCATTCAAAACAAAGCATAGATAATTTTATGTTGAGAAAGATGTTAGAAATGAGAAACACATTGATAATGATCATATATTGAGTAATATAAACTTATATAAAGAAACTCAAGGAGGATTCATTATTTTCATCATGGCATAAAAAACTATGAATGTGCAAGATTCCCATCATGGCATCAAAAGACTATGCACACTGAGAAAAAAGAGTCATGGCCAAGATGCACACAAATAAATAATACATGTAAAATCACAAAAGACAAAAAATATAAGAATGATAATGAACCACATACAAGGTACATATTGAAATTTTATTCACACATATAAAAGTATATAGTAAATATTAGATCCAAAAATAAGGACATATTCAAATGTCCACAATCCAAAGAAGTGAAATACACACAGGACATGAAGAAAGGAAGAAAACACAAAAATCATGCATATATAAGTGTAGTTGATCTACATTATCCACTTTTAACACCTTGATATTTAGTAACTTAGGTGTCTATTAATATATTATTGTGATATTAAGTGAGTAATAATTTTATATTTTTTATAATTTATTGAAATGAAGTATGAACAATAAGGATTATCATAAAACAACAAATATTATGTAAAATATGCCACAATGATCTTGTTGAGATGTAAAAAATATGTAGAAGGTATGAAGTTGGTTTAAATTTGTAAAATCATAGTTTTTTTCATTGGAATAAGTTTGATGAAATAAGACAAGAGCATAATGTGTTACTTTCTAGAAAAAAGTGATTTTAGTCTTTGTAAGTTTTATAGGTCTAAGACACTATCACTACATGGAACTGCATCTGTGAATGATAACCTACATGTTTTCAAACTCACAAAAGTACATTTGTGAATCTTGTTTTTTAAAAATTGAATACATAAATATATTTCATATACTTAGTAAAAATTAAATAATGTGAATGAACGACACATATCATGCATTGACACTCATTTTTCATTTTCTAAGAAGATTTTATTTTTTTTGTACATGTGTGTGAAAAATAAGAAGGAACATACAAACCAATTTCACACATAATATCCTCACAATCAATAGTTTTTTATATCTAACATAGGAAGTATGACCTCTCATGATTGGAAATTATCATGCCACTATGAATAAACTAGTATCAACTCAAAATAAAAAAGACTTATTTGATTTTCTTACCATAAGTTATAATATCATGATGATGATTAGTAACATGTTGTGTAGTAGTGTAAACTATAGGACTCTTTGAAACCAATCATGGAGTGCATGAAATATCAGTTTGTATTCTTTGTGGAACAACCTTAATGCTTTGTTATACATGCCAATGTAGAGAGTGGATCTCTATATTCTATGATAAAATACTAAGTGAGTGAATTATAAAGGATAGGTATCCTTGGAAATTTTACCACTTTTTTATAAACTTGTTCAGTAGGTTGAACCTTTTGAGGTTGTTCAAATGCAATCTACCATGTGAACTCTGGTTAGAGGGGATATTCATATGGAATACCATAAACTATGATGACCTTGTTATCATAGATATACTTGAACATTTTTGTACTATATACGTAACTATAGAATTTTTTTAAATCCATGGGCATACCCATAACATATTGAATACTTATGCATTGGGTACTACTATAAACTTTGTGTCCACATTTATTGGACCAACATATAATGGTAATGTAATATCGTCAATAAAAATATGAATATGGCCATTGTGTTGGAGAGATTTTAGTGATTTCATGAAGGTTTCTAGGTGAGTGGATGAAGTGTATTGATAGTCTAAGTGTCAATGACAAAGTGTGCAATGTGCTTATCTTAGTATGTTTGAATTAGGCTTCATTGATCTTTAGTTTTGGAATGATTAGGTATTGTTCTAAAGTATTGATCATGTGTGAGGTGTGTTATAAGAGGTCAAGGATGATTGTAGATATTTTAGAAGTGTATGGTATTCCTATGGTTCTTCATTATCTTCATCATGGTATAGTTACTTCTATGATAGAAAAATATGAGTAGGAAATTTGTTGATATCACAATTTCCACATATGGATGAGTCAAGGGGAATTGGTCATATGGGTGTGATGATATTAATCCCAAGTTACTATGGTCCAAGTTTAATGTCATGCAGTTGATTGGAGTAAAAGATATAAATGTGCAAAGTTGGCTTCCTAGATAGTTTGCAATGTTTTCCCAAACCATCATTGCATGTCATACAAGCAAATATGATCTAGTAAGTTTGTTAATTTATTATAGGTACTTATAAATTCAATAGCGAGAAAATGTTTTCATGGTTTTCTATAGTGCCAAGAATATACCTTAAAGATTTAGAATCCTGAAGTATCTTCTAGATCAAGATATAAATATTCAAAGTTGCACTTGAAGACTGTGATGGGCTAGAGACCATCAAGATAAACCATGTTTAAGTCTATAGATCTAATGGTGCACATTAAATCATAGATCTTTATCTAATGGTGCATGTATAAGTCAACATGTAAAAGGTTTCACATGCAGGTGATAAGTGTCACAATATCACTAGTCTAATAGAAGATTAACATTAAGTGGTGGTTCATACTGATGAAGATCAATGGTGTGGGATAGGTCACAGATTCAACAATACACGTGATACTACCAAGTGGCACAATTTTAAAGGAATTTTAGTAAAATACTAAAGAGGCATGTGAGGGTGCCAAGTGTCACAATCTTAAGATCTTTAAGAAAGATCTAAAGGTGAGAACTATAAGATAAAGATCTAGGTAATCTGTAGATATAGATGGTGTGCATTTGGTCAATATTATAATAAAGCATGAGATGAGTTCAACATGTTTGAGGTTTAATGTTTGGACAATGGAGTACTATGAGTGAAAATTTGAGATAATTATAAAGAATATATATGGTGTGAATTGAGTGACCTAAGCAAAGAAAATGAGATGTGTTCTAAGTGACAGAGGTTTAATTGTGATCATTTCGATTTAAATATTTGAATTTAATGAAGGAAAGACTAATGATTGGTTTTTGAGCCATAACTTTTGATATATGTAGAATTTGATGTTCTAGTAAAAATAAAATCTATAAAGGACTTTGCGGTACATCTATATATATTAATTTTAAGGTCTAAATGTCTATAAAATTATAGATATTTAACTCTAAAGTTGACTATTTATCTGACAATGGTTTGTAAGTGACTTGAGAAGATTTTTTGAGTTATTTTTATGGTATTTGGATGTTTAAAGGGGATCAAGATATTATAGAGTGTTTTAGACTCCTTGAGGATAATTCATATGCATTTTTAAGGTTTGATCAATCCATATTTAGTATGATCAAAGGCTTAGAAGGTTACTATGTTTTTTCATGGTGGCTATGTGCATAAAATATTGTTTTAGTGAATCAAGCTTTAGTAGAAGGGTGTTGTGATGGTTTTTATCACTTAATGAGGATATATATATATATATATATATATATATATATATATATATGTATGTATGTATAGATATATGTGTGTATATATGTGTGTGTGTGTGTGTATATTGACATACATATATATATATATATATATAAATGTCTATATATATATATATATATATATACATACATACATACATACAGACATACATACATACATACATACATACATATATATATATATATATATATATATATAATTGTACATGGGTCCATGTATTTGAAATTGTTCTTGTGTTCTTAGTTTACTTAGATAAGTGTCAAAGAGGTGAATGGGTCTTCATAGGACCTAAAAGGTGACTTAGGCCTATTTGAAAGAGCATTGTGATTAAAGGTGACCCATTCTATATGCCTTAAGGTTAAATTCATGTATTTTGGATGACAAGGAATTTTATGATCATAATAATCATGAAGACTATAAAAGGTGAAACTAAATGTGATGGTTTATAGGCTTTGTGATAGACCTGAGAGAAGAGGTGTGTGTGAGAGTTGTAAAAAAAAGGAAAGGGTGTGTGCCTAATGGATGGGTTATATAATAGAGTAGGTTGATGACTATGTGTATGACCTATAGGTCATATTTCTAATGTCAATAATAGTGCTCTTGCAGGTTTGAAGATTAATGATGAGTGAAGGATAGATGATGTTTGTGTGACCTTAGTGGTTAATTTGAGAGGTAGATCAGAGTGTGGACTATGTAGTGTGTAGAGTTGAAGAGACATAATATAAATTATATCTGCATTATATTGGTAGGTAATAAGTGATTAGGAGATGTTAATTTCATAAGTATTGAGAGTTTGCTGAACATCTATGTTATAAAGACTTACCCAATAGGTGGTTAGGGGATCTTTATTATCTTAGGGGTAGGTGATCCTTATGAAACAAGTGTTTCACTAAATAAATTTAGAAGGAATTGACCAAAAGGTGGTCATAATGACTTGATTATCTTTAGAACAGGTGTTCCTTATGAAAAAGGTGTTTCACTAGATTCTAGTTAGGTATTAACTAGTACTATGATTTTTATCATCTTATAGGACAGGTAGTCCATGTGTTTGTAGGCTTGAGAGTGGTTTTTATTCCCTAAGAGGGTTTATCACACACACACACACACACACACACACACACACACACACACACACACACACACACACACACACACACACATTAAGTTGTGTGTTTGATCTTACATTATCTTCATTGTTCATTATTATAAACATCTTTTATTCTTTATGAATGGTTGTATTGAATGCTTAAGTGTTTGAAGAATTAGAATTGAAGTAGAAATATCTTGCATCACTGATTCAAACCCCACTCTTAATTATTTTACCTATAACAATTGGTATTATAATAGGTCCTTTGGTAAAGGCTTGAAAACTTGAAGGAGATCCAAGGTATAATATGGGTAGCCAAAAAATGCAAGGATGTTTTTACACTAAGCAAGCACTGGTGTTCAATATTTTTTGGAGTGAAAGGATGAGGACCCAATCATGTCCCTAAGATTTTACACTTATAAATATTTTGTGGATGGTTATTATTCACCTACTTTTCCTCTATATAGTGCTAAAGATAAGAAGTTGTTTGAGAACAATGTTAAGGAAATGAATGCTATCACTTGTGGTATTTTAGATAATGAATACACCAAGGTAATCAATTGCATATCTACCAGGGATATGTGGGATAAATTTAAGACTATTAATGAATTAGATTCAAAGGTTAAGTTGGAAAGTTTGAAGACTCATTGAATACAATTTGAGAGTCTTAAAATTAAGGAAGAAGATTCTATGGCATCCTTTCTTTAGAGAGTTCATGAGATTGTGAACATCATCAGAGGTCTTGGAGAGAATATTAAAGAAACTAATATAGTTAAAAATGTATTAAGGTCTCTTTCTCAAGTTTGATTCTAACTTATCTTCTATAGAAGAAATTCATTATCTTACTCAGTTTAAAATGGATGAATTGTATGTCATTTTTACTGCCTATGAGATGAGAATCAATGATGATAAACCACTAAATAAGGAATCAATATTCAAGATAAAAATGAAGCTAAAGAATATGTTCCAAGGTAAAAAAATAAATTAGGATGTCATATATTATATTTATGAAGATGAAATAATTAATTTTTTTCAAGGAAATTGAAAATAGGGTCAGGAAAGTATAAGGGTAAACTACCCTTCAAATGTTTCAATTGTAGAGAGGTAGGACATTTTGATAATAAGTTCCCTCATAAGCATAAGAAGAATTATGATGAAGAGAATGGTCAAGGTCATGAATATATTAAGATATATTTTAGGTTTGATAAAAGTACTAAGGGATTTAAAAGGTTTGACAATAATAAGTACTTCAGGGACAAGAAAAGTCTTTACACCAAAGAAGATTGTAGCTCATCAAATGAGAGTGAAGTCAATGAATCAAAGTATGATCATGAATATGATGGTTCTATTAAATATGATGATATATTCATGGATGAGGAAGGAAGTTTATCATATCAAAAGGAGTCTACTTGGATTGATTCAAATGATGATAAATATGAGGTGGACTATGAGACTGAATTGATGAATGCTCTTGAAGAACTGAAGATTAACAAAAATATTAACAAGAAGATGAAATATAAAATCAAGGAATATGGAGATTAATTAAGTTTATTTGAGGTAAGAATGAATTAAGACATCAATGAGTATGAAGATATAGTCAAACATCTTAGTTGTTAATTGGAAATCCTATCTACAAGCCTAAAAACTAAAGAAGATGAATGTTCAAGCTATGTAAGTAAAAATGAATCATTAAAAGATAAGTTAGAGAAGACATACAAAAATATGAAATCATTTATGAGATTTGAAAAGAGCTTAAGTGATCTAGACAATATTCTAAATGGTCAAAAGCATGTAAGTGATAGAACTAGTCTTGGATACAAAGAAAAACCAAAAAATGCAACTCAAGAGAAGATGAAGACCAATGTAAATCAGACCTTAAAGGTAAAAAATAATTCAAGGAATGAAGATTCTAGTACAGTGAAGATAAATTAGATAAGAAAACCAAATGCCATGAGGTATACAAGTTTAAATGGTCATTTTTACACATGTAATCAATTTGGACATAGATATAGCGAATGCAAGAGACCTATTAGAAATAACTTTTCATGGAAATATGATGGGGGTCATAAATAAAAAGTTGTGGACAAAGTGAACTGATTCAACTATATTGATGAGGGACATTTTGATAAGCATTATCCAAATAATGTAAGGCAAGGTGAGTCTTCTTCAAGAGGAGTAGTTTGTTTCAATTGTCAAAAAAATGGACATATTATAGGATTTTGTTTAAATTAGGAAGGGCAAGATAATTTTTTCTCAAATGGTATAGTATTCTTCAATTATCAATATAGAGGTCACATTGATAGATTATAGAAACAAAGGCCTATAAGATAGAATAGGTTTAATCAGGCTCTTAGAGTGCAAGAAATAGGGCAAGTTAACTCATGGAAACCAAAGGTGGAAAATATGAGTCATGATGAGTTTTTATGTCTAAGAAATCCATTTTCTATGGTGGAGAATGATACAAAATTTATAGAGTGTTGAGATATCTCATTGTCTACTCATGTTGTGAATGCAGAGTCCAAGCTCAAGGAGAAGAGCAAGGTGCTAGTTGAGACTAGTTATAAGATGTGTATGGATATAATTGAACATCCTACTATTATTAAAAATGTTTTATACAGAGAAAATTAGTTAGAAATACCTAGTGATGAGGTTTCAAACTACAATGAATATTCTTCAATTGAAAAGGTATGCCATGAATCTATGTTATCCTCATGTGTTGTCAATACAATCTTAGAAAAGAAGGAGAATGATGTAGTGGATGAGAAAGTTGTTTCTCTTAATCCTAGTTTTACATTGTTCTAAGGAACCATGTGAAGTAGGGTGTCTTTGTCTATAAGAGACTCCTTTAAGTGGAGAAGCAAGTGTTGTTATGGCATTCTTCAGAAATATAATGCAAGAGTTGATTGCTTCTATTTGGAGTTGGTGTGTCAATATGGGATAAGTTATTTGATGTGGTCAAAGTGATGTCATGGTATGTTTTTATATTTTAGCTTGATGCTTACTGTGTGTGTTTAGTTTACAAGGTTAAATTGAAGGTTTTCAAGTTGTCAAAGGAGGATTTGTGAGTTAAAAAGATGATTTTTATTCATAGAAAGGTATGTTGACATTATTATATCATGTTCCAGGTTGTTTGTGGTTTGAATATATGTTGAAGTCAAATTGGATATTTTTGAGTGTTCTCAGTTTTCTCAGTTTTGGCTTCAGGGCAAACAGGTCTAAAATTTGTTATAGGATGTATGGGTTCCTAAAATATTGAAATATAAAAATTTGGTATAGAAGTATGTGGTAATGACCTATAGGTTTGAGAGAATTTTTAGAAGTATGCATTGACCAAAAGGCACTAGGTTGACCAAGCTTGTTTTGAAGATCTAGTGATTTGGGCTAATTAATAAAAGTGACTTCCCGAAGGAGTTGGAGGCTGAGGCTTCCTAATATATTGAATGGGCCAAATGGGTGGTCAAATAAAGGCTCATAGAGTTTAAGGTTTGTTTTTTTAAAATTATTCATGATTTTGTCAAGATGTAGGCCTAATTAGCTAGTAGGTTTATGAAGGAAGTATGTTACATAAGATGAGCTAGGTGATGAAAATTTGTGTGTTTAGGGGGTCATATGATATTTATCTATATATTAATTTTAAGGTCTTGAAAATATGTCTACTCAAATTTGTGGGCTCTGAAAGCTTCATGAAGGGCTATAAGGAGTCTAGACAGGCCTAATGTGAAGATTTACTATTTTTTCTCAGTTTATCAAAAAGAGAAAGGCATTAGTATTTCAAGGTGATATTTTATGTTGGTTTAGATTAAATTTTTTATTTTCTAAGTGGCATGAAGTTCTGTTAATAGTCCTTAAGGTGGCTTGAGAAAGAAGGCTAGTAAACCTATGTGGTGGTTCTTCATGATATGTGAAGATTTAAATATGATCAAGAGGTAAAATAGATTAGAGATATTAGGATGAGTCCCTCTTACATAATTTTTTTGATTTCCATCAAATTTTAATGTTTTTTTTGTTATTTTTTCATTAGTTATAGTGCTTAGTTGAAGAGAGTGTTAACATGCAGTAAGAGGAAGTTATCAAGGAAAGAAGAGGTAGGGTCAAGGTAAATAGGAATTTATATCATATTTATAATATGGTATTATCCTATTGGTGGTATTTTTAGGTACTAAATATCAGTTTGTGCCCACTTTGTCATTATGTCAAAGGGGGAGAAGGTTCCTATTATCAGAGTGTTTGAAGAGAGAGAAGGAAGGTGATTTGTATGATGGGTGTTGAAATCAATGATAAAGGGGGATTTTTTTGGAGAGTTTTTAATGATGTAATGAAGGTTTAAAAGTTAGTGGATGAAGTTTCTTTATGTTCTAAGTGTCAATGACAAAGTATGCAGTGTGCTTGTCCTAGTATGCTTAAAGTAGGCTTCGTTGATCTTCAAGTTTGGCACAATTAGGAATGGGTATGAAGTACTGATAATGTGTGAGGGGTGTTTGAAGAGTTAAAGGATGATTTGAGATATTTTGAAAGTGCATGGTATTAATCTAGTTCTTCATTATGTTCATCTTAGCATAGTTAGTTTTATGACAAAAAAATATGAGTAGGCAGTTTGTTGACATCATGATTGTCACATATGGATGAGTCAAGGGGATTTAGTCATATGGGTGAAATAAAATTAGTACCAATTTTATATGGTCCAAGTTTTAGATCATGTGGTTTAGCATAATAAAATATATAATTATTCAAATTTGGCTTCTTAGGTAGTTTGCAATGTTTTCCTAGATCCTCACTACACATAATGTAGACATGTATAATCCAAAAAGTTTATGCGCTTAATGAAGGTATTTATAAATTCAATAGTTGTCACATGTTTTCATGTTGATTTTTTATATATTTCTAATAATGTACCTTGAATATTTAGAGTATTAAATTATCTTCTATCTCAAGATATAAATCTTCAAAGTTGTACTTGCAAACTATGATGGGCTAGAGACCATCAAGATAAACCACATTGAAGTCTAAATTCATATATTTAGTAGATATAATGGTGAGAGTTAAATCATAGATCTTGATCTAATGGTTTAGATATAATTCCACATGTCAAAGTTTGAATGTGCAAGTGATAAATGTCACAAAATCACTATTTTGATAGAAGATCAATAGTGAGTGGTACTTTGTGCTGACAAATATCAATAGTGTAGGACAATTCAAAGAGTTAAAAATGCACACAATACTACCAAGTGGCACAAGCACAAGTAAATTTCAATAAAGTTCTCAAAATTAATTCAAGGGTACCAAGTTTTATAATCTAGGTAGTTATAAACAAGATCTAATGGTGAACATTGCAAGATAAAGACCTAGTTAATCCATAGAGATTAACAATGCACATTTGGTCAATATTACAAGAAAACACAAGATGAGGTCAGCATGTTTGAGGTTTAACATTAGATAGTGGAGCACTATGAGTTAAATTTTGAGATAATTATGAATAATATTGATAGAGTGAGTTAGGTGAGCTGAGTGAAGAGCATGAGATGTGTTCTATGTGTCCAAGGTTTAATTATGACCATTTGGATTTAAATATTTGAATATAACAAAGGAAACACTAGTGCTTGGTTTTTGAGCCATAAATTTTGATCTATGAAAAATTTGATGTCATAATAAAAATAAAAGTTGTAAAAGACTTCAAGGTGCATCTGTAAATATTTATTTGAAGGTTTAAATGTCCATTATATTGTAGATATTAAACTCCAAAGTTAACTATATTTTTTGCCATGGTCTATAAGTGACCCAATCAGGATTATTTGAGTTATTTTAATGGTATTTAGATTTTTCAAGGGGACTAAGCAATTATATATTGTTTTAGACTCCATGAATATCATCTATATATATTTTGGAGGTTTGATCAATCTATATTCAATATGATTAAAGTCTTAGAAAGTGATTATGTGTTCATTCATGGTGGTTGTTTGCATAAAATGTTATTTGAATGAATTAAGATTTAGTAGAAGGGTTATGTGATAATTTTTATCACTTAAGGAGAATATATATTATGTGTCATGGTTACATGTATTTGAAAGTGTTCCTATGTTCTAAATTTACTTATAGAAGTTTTAAAGATGTGAATGGGTCTTCACAAGACCTAAAAGGTGACTTAGGCCTATTTGAAAGATTGTTTTTCTTAAATGTAACTCATGTTAGATGCCTTAAGGGTGAAGGTATGTGTTGTGACCCAAAAGTAAGTTTTTGATAATAATAATCATGAAGACTCTATAAAATGTGAAACCAAATGTGATGGTTTCTAGGATTTGCGAGAGACCTGAGAGAAGAGGTATGTGTGAGATTTTTAGAATGAAGGAAAAGGTGTGTGCCCAGTGGATGAGTTATAGATCAGAGTAGGTTTATGATTGTGTATATGACTTATGGGTAATATTTATTATGTCAATAATATTTCTCTTATATGTTTTAATATTGAGGATGAGCAAATGATGGATGATGTATGTGTGGAACTTGGTGGTTGATTTAAGAGGTAGACTAGAGTGTGTACTATGTAGTGTGCAAAATTGAAGAGAGATGATATATATTTTATCTTCATTAGATTGGTAGGTAATTAGTGATTAGGATATGTTCATTTCATAGGTGTTGGGAGGGTGTTCAACATCTGGGTTATAAGTACTTGATCATCTTAGTGGTAGGTGCTCCTTGTGAAATAGGTGTCTCACTAAAGTTAGTAAAAAGGACTTAACCAAAAGGTGGTTATAATTACTTGATCATCTTAAGAGTAGGTGATCCTTGTGAAACATGTGTTTCACTAAATTTTTGTTAGGATTTAACCAGTCTCATGTTTGTGATCATCTTATAGGACAAGTATTCCATGTGTTTTTAGGATTGAGATTGGGTTTTATTCCCTAAGAGGGTTTCCCACATAGATATTGTGTTATGTGTGTGATCTTACATTATATTCATTATTAATTTATATAAACATATTGTATGATTCATGAATGGTTGTATTCAATGGTTGAGTGTTTGAAGGATTGGAATTGAAATATCTTGCATCACTGATTCACCCCCCAGTCAATGTGTGTACCTCTAGCACATTTAATCCATTAACGAATCTTACTTTAGGAAGTATATCTTCATATTTTTATCCAATATGATAGATAAGTGTGATATTAAACATATTCAAACATCGACCATTATTAACCATAACACTTTGTATAGGCTAGTGATCCATGTGAACTCAAATGAACAAAGAGATAACGTTAAAATCATCATTGAATATCTCATGATCTATAATTGTGAATGTAATATAGATGCATTTGAATAATGATATGTACCAATTATTCTATTTAGAGGATTTTATCTGGAGGAGGGTGTGAATTGTATGTGTAATGAAATCCTAATGTATCTAAAATTAATGGATTTGTGTTATTAGGAAAAGGATCATTGAATATCTCCATTTTTATATTCTCACTTAGTTATGATTTTGAGTTGTTTTTATATGTACCCACATCAATGATGTTCTCATTTATTTTATCCTAAATCTTTTGTTGTAAACTAATGCACTTATTTGTAGTGTGTTAATTTTCTCTATGAAACTCACAAAAGGAATTATAATAAAATATTTTAAAAAGAGGATTACTCACATCATCCTATTTAATGGGAGGGAGTGATATGAGATTGAAATCCTAATTTTTTTTTTAATACTTTAAATGGATTTTTTGGTAAATTCATAAATTGTATCCTTAAAAGAGTTAATAATACAATACATGGAGTAGGTTATAAAATGTCATTCACTATTTCATTTTCATCACCCTCAATTTTAGGTTGTTTCCCCTTCTATGGTTCCTTGCATTTATTATTTTCATGATAAGAATAAATTGGACTAGTTACATACTTGAGCTTATTCATTTCCATTAATTTGACCTCTTTTTATTTAACTATGTGACATAAATAAATGAATGAGATAAAATTATTAAACATAATATATTCATGTAGTGGTGGAATAAAAATATTATTGAATATGTTTTGTAATTCCTAATATTCCATAAGATTTGTCATTTTAGATGGAATGGTCTTATATTGTAATACATGTTATGTGATAAGCTCATTGGATTCTTGTTTTAGCTAAGGAATCTAAGCATAATAAATATTTTCATTGATGTTAATTGATAAATGTACAAGGAAAAATCCTTCAAAAGAGTTGAACACATGAATTGACTATTGTGTAAACTTATAAAATAATATAAGTGAATATTATTTCAAACTTTCTAGAAATAACTTAGTCAACAACCTATCATTGGATGTATAGTCCAAACATGCTACATGAAATTCTCTAATATGTTTCTTGGGGTAACATTTTATTGTATTCATCATACCCCACTCTCAAAAATAATTTTGAAACTATAACCTAAAAGGAACTTGTTTTGATGATAAAATCATTTATTAATATTTGGATGTATACTTAATAGGATAAGAATACCTATAATTCTTATGTCTAAGTTTTATGTTAAAGTATACTTATTTTAATGTTAATCAAATTTCCATCTTTTTAGCTATCCAAATTTTCACTACATATTTTATTTTAGCTAACCTATTAATGGATTTTGTAAGTTTATGAAAAAATGCAATTTTTCCAAGACCTCATGAACTTTCTGTCCTCATAACATTATTCAACATGGTGCTTCATCATCATTTTTGTTTAGTGTGGTTCTTAGCAAACTCTTTTTCATCGACATTTTTTTCTCATCAACATGTTTTATCTTTGGGACATATATATATTTTCAACTTCAAAGCCTCCATGAACTTTATGTCTTTGTAAAAAAATTTAGCATAATTCTTCATCAACATTTTTGTTTGACATGGTACATCACAAAATTTTAGTCTTTAGAACTTTCATGCAGCATGGGCTAGTCTAAATTTTTATTTGGCACATTTGGGTTTCATTTATTTTGTATTTTTAATAAATGGTGAGTGGAAATTTCAACAAAAGTCTTAACACCTAACTATCTAATAAATAACAATGTAACATAACCATCCTCTTTAAAAAATTGGTGACATAATCACATATGGAAAATGGATGAGAGTAGGGAAATCCTCTTAGCATATTTGAAGCCTATGTGGCTTCCCCACCAAATTAAAATGGAAAATTTTGAATCAAAGTAAATGAAATAAAAACTATAACCATTGGGAATAAATGGTGCATGAACCAAAATTAAATTTTTAGCATCAAGATATATTATATAATTTTAAAGATACATTGTGCTATATCAATTTCCCAAGAACTTAATCTCACCTACATTTTAAGAAAACTAAAAAAGCCCTAGCTACCTATGTCTGCCTATATATTACTTCCATAGAATGACTTACCAATTAAATTACCACTATAATTATCGAATCAAATCATGATAAAATGGATTCATCCTCTAATAATTTAATGGGATTTCTTCACCATCAAAGTATGTAATTAAGAATTCTACAAAATATGTAAACATGATATTTAACTCGATGATGTTTAGAAAGAAGTACACCAAGTACACTACACTATGGGATGCCATTAATGTCATAGATGTACACTCAATGGAAGAAAACCTAGCAAAATACTAGAAGAAACTAGTGATAGATTTGATGCCACTAATATGATAATAGCTTCATATTACAAAAGCTAAACAAGAATAAATGTCATGCATTGACCTACTCATAGGCTTCTTCTTTATAGGTAAGGTCTATAATGGTTTCCTTCACCACATTATCCATAATATAGTTATGGCATGAATAAATGGTGATTATTTCCATAGGTACTTATAGATTCCTTTCACATATGCTAGTTATGATATCCACCAAGTGGTACCATGGAAGAAGATGAATACAACTAAAGGTACCCTAAAAAAATGTATTTCACCAAGTGAGATAATAAATCTTAAGGTTGACACTCTCATCCAAATTATGAAGTTCAAGATGAGAATTTGAATTGGAATGGACCTAATGAACTAATTATTTAGGTATCCAAGCATTGGTTACTTCTATTTTGAATGGGTGTCATTTCTTGATTTATTAATGACATTCAAACTAAATTTTTACCTAAGAGAGATCATTAATGCCAAACTAATAGAAAAAATGTTATATAAAGATAAGAGGCCTATGGGAGGCTGATTATTCATGATGTCCTTCCTTTAGGATGTTTTCATGGCTATTGTTAACATCCATAATGGAACACTATGGAGTCCATCCCAGGACTACATAAAAAACATGGTTTGTGATTATTTCTCATTCTTGCACATATATACATACGTTAAAAAATTTATAAGGATTGATAAGGATGTACATATATAATTTTGAAATCCAATAAATGAGACCCCCCTCCTTAGAGTATCTAAAAGTATCAACAATACCTTAGGTCTAAAGGGATATTATTAGATATATCCTAATTACACAATAATCATGGTGGTGGGAACAAAGGCAACACCCCTATGCCTTCCTATGTATGATCCTTAAAAAATAACATGATAAAAAATATCATAACAAATTTTTTCAAACATAGACGAGGACCTTAATAAAAATAATAAAGTTCTATATCATGGCTCTTTATATGTGATTGGTATAATGAGTTATACCAATAGGAAACACTTCAGGGATGTTAATAAAAACTAAGAGTTTTACCATTGGCCTTGCTACCACATAAGGATTAGGATGCCAATCATTTTATTTAGAAACATATCAAAGCCTTGAGTATTTTGTATGAACATGATCCTTTTGAGAATGATTTCATATTCTTGAATGCTAAGGATGATTATGAGGTCCTTAAGAGGACAAACATGGAAGGCCATATATAATACCTCTTGAAAGTAATTTAGGGGGATCTATATCTCACTATTGAGGATGCACAACATAATATTCCACATCTAATTAGATGGGAATCCATGGATTATTGGTCCTTAAGGCCATCAAAACATATAAATAATTTTATGGGGAGTCCTCTCAACTACCACCATATGTGATAAAGGTTGTTAATCATGACCTTGGTGTTGAAGAAACCCATAGTGTCATTAACTCTCAGGGAGGACAGAAAGAAACAATTAATATCAATTCATCAAATGATGAGGAGTCATTTTCTTAGGTGGTAAGCTAAGTTCACATCATGATAATCCTAATTTATCCACCTCATCCACCTCAATATATCATTACCCAAATAGTGAAAATAGTGTTGTACTACAAAATGAGGCCCAAAGTTCCCAAAGCTCATGGGTAGTCATCAAAAAACCCTAATAGTTTATGTAAAGATGTATCATCACATGTTGAGATTGACGATCAAGATGAGGATCTAGTAGAGGAAAATATAGCTATGTAAACTAAGCTAACTTCTCTAGTGGATTATTCAGAGGATGAAGATGAAGAGTTAAAACTAAAAAGTGACAAGTTTTAAACCTTAAAGAGTTGAAGGAAAAAGCATCAATATAACCCCAACCATTAGGTGACCCTACTCCTACTTCTATTACTATTTATTCAATTCCTATTGTCTCTACCATCCCTATTATTTCTACACACTCTATGGTATATCTTTATTATACTATTTGTTTTGTTCCCATTACTTCTTCAACTCATTTTATTTCTACTATTAATTATAATTTTACTAACCCTACTAATCGTCATCCTAAAAGAGTTCATTTTAAGACCACCAGAGTAATCCTTAATATATATAAAATGATGTATAATTGATCCATTAATAAATCCTAGCTTGGAAAATATAAAACCTACTTACACTTCTGATTGTTGATACATTAGATATTCAGGGTCATGACCAAGATGGATCTACTATACCTAACCAAGGGATATCTCAACATAACAACACCACTAGAGAGTGTTCCAAAGCCTCTAGTCAAGAAAAACCATGTAATAACCCTATATAAGTCCTATATTTTCATATTCAAAAAAGTAAGTGATAGGTAAAGCAAAAGTCTAATATAGTTCTGACCAAATCTTCTGGCACAAAATGGGGGTTAGTAAACATAAAATTAAACATGGATAGGAGAATCATAACTAATCTATATATAGGTAAAATAATAATTCATGGAGAGAGATATATATTCAAAATACATTAGTTATTCTACTTCTATATACTAAAATAGAGGAGTGAATTTAGAGATAATTACCTTAAAGATGAACCTGTCAAGACTTAATCTCTCCCTTGGACAAAGGTGCTTCACAAGACATTCTTGTGGTTTGCTAAGAAATACCAAAGCATCCAAGACTTTTCCAAAAGACAAGATTATTCTCCAAGTGTAAACCCTAAGCTATAACTCCTCAATTACTATTTTAGAAGAGCAAATTGTAAAGAAGTGAAAATGAATAATTAACTCTATTGTCTCTATAGTAAATGGTGAAATGAATATGTATGTATAACTGAATCTAAACTTAAACCTTTTAAAAAATTTAGCTGACAAGTTCAACCAAATTTAATCTATATATTTACTAATAAAAATAAATTAGGTTTTCATCTAGGTCAGCCAGGAGTCAACCTAGACCCTTAACTTAGTTTATCAATTAAAATACGATGTTGATGGGGCCAATAGTGTAACACAAACTATTAGAAAAGGATTTTAGGCTTAGGAAGGGGCTAATTAAGGTATTAAATTCTTGGAATAGTATGTAAGATAGGATACAAGGATTATAAAAGTGTTTAGGATAAGGTTAGATTAATATCAAGTGGTGGTATAGGGAACAAAAATAATATGAAACACCAATGGTCTACCCACCCCTTTCCTAAAGCACCCTTTAAGGTGTACACTTAGAGAGATTGAGAGTTAACAGGTTCTTACAAGAGATAAATCATAATTAATTGATAAAAGTTTGAAAATATTATGTTTATACATATTCCCCACTCAAATCTCATCACGTGTCATTCAGGTGTAACAAGGGATAGTGCATCAAGAAAAGAACATAGCAAGACATAATAAATCTAAATAAATTATAGGAATTTTAAATAATAAAATAAAGAGAAGTAAATGAATGAAATATAAATAATTGAAAATTAAAGTAATGTATGCATATGTTGACTTACCTTTATCATTGGATGGTTGTTTGTTGTGTTTTTAGTTTTGATCATGGAGGTTATAAAGACTGCTTTGGATAAACCCAAGGAATCAAAGCTAAAGAGAAAAAACAAACAAATGTAGGAAATAAAATATAACTCATGTATTGAAGATGAGACATACTTGGAAATTTGGTAATATTGGGTGATAAATGTTAAGTTAAGACCATATGACCAAGTTAAAATTTTGGAGTAAATCAGGTAAGAAAAAATCCAAGGCTAATAAATGACCAAAAAACTCAAACAAGTAAACCTTAAGTAAGAGAGACAAACTCACAAAGTCAAACCAAGGATACATGTCAAAAATTGTAATAAAATATCAATATAAAATCTCTAACAATCCTTACTTAAACAAATATTGTCAAGAAAATGGTAAAATAACATTAATGAGTAAACAATAGCAATCCTTACTTAATTGTCAATGGAAAAAGTATATAAAAGTATAAATATATGCATTTGTCTCAAAAAATGGAGGTACAACAATGGAAAATGGTTAAAAAAAAAGGCAAATATATAAATGTAAATTAATGGTGTAAATAAAGTAATCCATAGTCACTAAAAAAAATTGTTTTATTCTAAGGATAGATAAAATTGAAACAAAGTAGTTTTATCATGTCTTTAAGATGTGAAGAAGAGGAAATATAGAAATGGGAAAATATATTTATAATCACACTTTCCTATGGAGGGGGTAAATGTAATGGTTGGAGGGGAAAATGAAGTAAAAATTAAGGGAGATAAACTATTTATCAAATTCAATACATTTAAAATAGGTTTGTCAAAATAAGAGGATTTTCAACATTAAGGAATATGAATAACTTCTCATAACCACAAAAATTTTGGGTCAACAAATGAAGTATGAATATGATCCCATGAAGGACATAAGCATGAAAATTAAAATGGACCTACCTTCCAAAACATGTTCCCCCTTCTTATTACAATTTATAGAGTCATCAGTCTACTGTGAAGATTGGGTACTTGAAAGAGAAAGTACATAGCACCATATATTATTTTTAATTCTCCTATCCCAATACACTAGCCTACAGTACCCCAATGAACCTTGGATCTATCATGAGGCCAAATATGGAGTTTGATATTTGATTAGAGATAGGAAATGTTTTATTAATCATGTCTTTTGGTGTGATTTTCACTTTTGATTTTGTATGTTTCCCTTCATATCATTTCCTTTATTTTAAATAATTTGGATTCTAAATTTTGATGGTTATTTCTATTCCTTATCCATATGGATCTAGAGAAGCAAACATGGGTGCTAAAAATGACTATCATTTGAACACTTTAGACTTGGTTGTTAAGAAATACAACTTAGATATCATGTTGTCTAAGAGTCTTGTTAATTCATATGAAATAAAAGTGTTATCTTTACTTCAACCTTAGTTTATTCAAAATAGAATGAAAGGAAAGGAAATCAAAATGAATGAAACATGAATCAATTTAAACTACTTCAAATTACAATAAATGTGATGAAGGTGAAAAAGGGATACCATAATAGTGAAGTGTGATTCCTTATCATAATAATGTAGGAAGTGTATGGAACCATGATAGTATATTTTATTGTATAGGTTTAATCTAAAAAAGAAGAAAAAGTTATAGATGAAAACAAGAGATCATAAACATGTAACCATTGCTAAACATTCTAGAAAAGGAACACTAAATTAATTAAAGATCGTGATTTTATGAGGAGGTCTTGCTCCTATCCATGGTCTGGCACTAAAAATCATAAAATATAAACCCAATAGGGTACACAAAGCATGTGAAAAATAAAGATGAGAAAGATGGTATTTATGAGGAAGGCCTAGTCTTATCCATTGTCTTGCAATATAACTCACAAAATAAAAATCTAAGGGGTGCCAAATGGATTGAAAAGTAACCAAGTAATAATATAAAATTAAATTAATGAGGAAGACTGAGTCCTATCCATGGTTTTGTAATGTAACTCATGAGAAAGAGAAACCAAAGGACCAAAATAAGGGACTAAGGTTTATGGAAAGATAAATTTATGTTTAGGGTGATATCCATGTAGATATCCTACAAAAAGTGTTAATAAGATAGCATATATAATCATGATAAGAAGGGAAAGATCTAAGCAAAGTTTTTCTTTAAAAATTATGCATTGGTAGGATCTTTTAAAATATGGCCTTCATTAGTTTGAAGGTAATAGGTGCTACGACCAAGTATGTATTTTACGAAATAAGGTCCTAACCATTTTTGGGCATATTTTCCCTATTTATCATGAGTGTAATCTAATTTAAGGACAAGATCACCAACATTAAATTGTAGATTTTAACCCTCTTGTTACATTGTTTGGCAATGTGAACCTCGTATTGATGATTATGTTGTCAAATAGAAAGATAGTGTTCATTAAAAATACCAAGAACATGAAGAAGATACTCATGTAATACATCATTAGGTATGATGACATGAAGATATAAATGTACAGAAGGAAGGTCAAATTATAATAAGAGGATAGATTTTGAACCATAAACTAGAGAGAATGGTATTGCCCCAGTGGTAGTACATATGTTAGTGTGATGGGACCAAAGAGTAGGATATAAATGAATATGAAAATCCATGTGAGTTTCATAGATTATATTAGAAATATAGACATAAATACCATGAAGAGAGACTAATAAACCTATCAAATTACTAAATGTGACACCAAAGACACATTTATAGGGTTTACTCTAACTTTATATTTGATGATGCAATCAAAGATGAGAACAAAATCAAAAAGATGAGTTGTGTAGATTTTATATTTGGAGATGAAGTCATAGACATATTTTTCCATAATATTATGGATAAGGTCATGGAAAATGTGGGTCATATCCTACTAATGGATAAATCTAGAATTTTTAAGGCCATAGGGCATTTAACATAGTAATAAGTGCCCCATTCTGTGGTGAAAGTTGTCTTATGTTGATCTTTAGGGGTGATATGAATTTGATTATAGCAAAATAAACATCCTTAAGGGACAACATTTCATATCCAATAGTCGAATCGATGACGGCATTTATGAAAGGTAACGGTAATTTGTCCTTGGGTCAAGTAATATTGAGGTTACAAAAATTAATGCAAATGTGGATGACTATGGTGAATTTTTTTATGAACATGGATAATATTTTAGACCCATTAAAAATAGTCCACATATTTGATAAATTTGGAATCAATAAGTTTAATGATTTATTAATGGCATAAATAGGAAACTTTGGGAAGAAAATTTCATTTGAATAAGTTTTATGTTAGGATAGGTGATGATGTTATGAACCATGATAATATGATCAATACATGGAATGTCTTCATAGGACCAAGAAAAAGTCTCATTATATTTATCAACGAATAAATTAAATTTATCATGTTCATTTCGTGTAAGTTCTCTATATATTGTTATAAGTTGAGGGATTGATGGTGTTTAATATTAGATGTCTATAGTTTCCTCAATAATCATAGCATTTCCATAGTAGAAATGATATGGTGCATTAGTTCAATAGGAAATGGTATTTGTTTTAAGATCAATGATAGTGATGAAGTTATTGAAATGAGGAGATTTTTGATTGAAATTCCCAAGTTTATGATATTTTCAAAGAAGTTTTGGTTCTTGATAATGGATCAATTCAAGGATGGATTCATCACTAAGAAAATTGTTAAGAGAGAAAGAATATTACACATTTATTTTGAGATCAATCATTTATTACCATGTTAATCATATTTAAAATGTATTTGATGTACATTTATGGCCTTGGCATTAAGGTTGATGTCAAGAGTTGATGGAACTATAGAGGAAGGTTGATTAGATTTAATTGGTTTATCAATAGCATTATTGATTGGGAGAGGATTAGATAAAATTAATGGTTTGATATGAGGTATATAAGATGTAATTTTTAGAGGTACGAGAGGTAAGATTTTTTCCACCACCTAAGGAGTATCTAAAAGAGGAGAATTAGTAGGAGGTACATGACCTTTAGGTGATAAATAAATATGTATGGAAATGTTATGAACATCATGGTTGAAAGCATGTATTTGAGATAAAGTTATATGATAATGTTAAACATACAAGTATCGTGATTGATATTGGGCCGTGATGTGGTTATCAACATAAGCTAGAGAAATTGTACATGCTTTTGATTCAAGAGGAAATTCAGAAGGTGAGGTGCCTAAATCAATTAATTTATATGGAGACATGATTAAAGTATCTTTAAATAATTTATCCACTCCATAATCATTACATGTGAAGTCATACTCTATGTAAGATGCTTCATGGTCATTGCATGGTGGAGAGAAATCGATGATCTCATCTATTAGAGGGATGGTATGATCATGAGGTAATAAGGAGGGAGTTAGACACTCTAAGATATAAAGAGGTATCTTATTAGTATTACATGTATTTTTCAAGTCATTTGGCTCATTATCATCAAAATCAACAAGAGTGACATGTAAAACCATATTTATATTAATGAATTAGAGTAAGGAGGAAATTTTAATCTTCAAAATAGTGGGAATATGATATTTATATTTGGGATTTAGAAACTGAATACTCCATGGGTTAGGATCAACCTCATGTTTATACATTTTTCCTTTATGAAGGAACTTAATGCATTAGTTGTCAGAAGAAGAGATACCCCTCATTCGAAGAGTCCATGGGTGTATTAAGAATATGTTATAAGATAATGGTAAATTGAGGACCATACACTTAATTATTATAGTCTTAGGTTTAATAGTAAGAGGGATACAAATACAAATAGGTGTATTTTTATTAATTTTTTCAAATCCATGACATGTCAAATGAGTTTGTTTGAGATGATATTTGTTATATCCAAGTTTTTGGATGATCCAAAGATACGTCATATTAATTCTAGATCCTTCATCTACTAATACTTTATAAATGAGGGTGATATTAATGGATATTTTAATGAAGAGGGATAGATCATCATCTCAAAAGAGGATCTCATAGTTGATCATGTCTTCTTTGAGGAACTCTATGAAGGGTTTTGAAGAAGGACAAATGGATTCAATGGTATGAACTTCCATTGGTTGAGGCTCATGCGAAGATGGTTCCTCTTCCAAAGAAGATGGATCTTTAATTTCTTGAATTTGTTTCATGAAGAACATATAATGATGAGGAGAGATATAAACCAACTCCATGAAAGTAATTTTTCAAGCCATAGAGTTGATTTCTTCTAAGAAGTTCCATTGGTTTATGGAAGAAGAGGAACCAACATGAGGATTATAAGGTAAAATTGGTTTAGAAGGAATATAAGTGTTTGGATTTTAGAGGGAGGAGATGGTTCCTCATTGATTTATAAAGTTAAGTTAGTATTATTAGTATATTTAAGAAGTTTTTCTTTCAAATATGGTTTTTAAGGTTTGCTGATGGGATCTTTGTGGGATGGTTTACAATGATAACCACATTTATGTAATGGAAATTAGTGTAATATTGATCATAATCCGTGTCAATTACACAAATATACTTTTTATCTTGTTGAGTTTTAGATGTGGAAAAATATTTGGGGTTGTTATAAAAAGAATGTTTGGAATCTTGTTTCTTTTGAGCAGCATTAATGTAATCTTGAAAATGGATTTGAATCATAGATTCATGATTGAATGAATCACCAATCATAAACGAAACATAAATTTTTTTAATCCCTCTACATGTTTCATGGGAATGACTTAGATAAACATGGAACCAACAAATTTTATTAGGGTCATACCATTTTAGGGTATTATTGGGGAAAGAAAATGGTTTAGAGGGTGTTAAAAATTATTTCATTTGTTGCACAGTTAATGGAATATGAGAAGGTTGGGGATTGTCATCTTTGGTTACTCCTAGTTTGGGTTAAGGAAAATTTCTAGTTATCACATTATTTTAATGTTGAAAATATACTTTAATGATTTTGCTATTATTTTCAAACTATTTCATTAAGAATTTTTATCCCTTATCTTTGTCAAGAGATTCATTTAACATTTGGGGAGTGAAAGTTTGAACCTTATATTGAAGTGAAGGTGTTAATGCTTTTATGAAGAGTTTAAACAATTTGTCATTAGTCATGTTTTAATTGGCCTTGTGAGCTAAATATTTCCATCATTTGATCAAATCATGACTTGATTCGATGGGAGATTACTTAGCATTGATGAAATGACTAAGGAAATTTTTTGGAAGATCATTGTGTTGAAACTATTTAACTAGAGGATTGACTAAATCTTCTAGTTTTCATATAGAATGTTGGGGAAGTTGATTATACCATTGTAATACATCATCGATGAATATTTTAAATAAATTCTTGGTTGTGGTGAAAGTATTAATTTGGATCCACTCCTTGTAAATATTTTTGAATGCCTTAAGAAAAGATGCAAGGTATTTAGTCTCAGCATATTTAATAGTTGGAGAAATATTACCAATATCAAAAGAAATAATGAAAGGGGATACAGGCTCATTTTTTATGTGTTGAAGCATATTATTGTTCATGATAGGTTGGGGGATGACATTACCCATGGAATCTCCAAGAGGTGGAGGAATAAAGTTTTGATTGTTTTGAGGGAGAAAAATGAGGGGTTGATTATCCATGTTGATCAAATAATGTTGTAGTTGTATCATTTGGGAGGTGTTATATGTTTTCATTATGTTCATTTATTACACTATCTATGTAAAAATATAATTGGAATCAATTGGTGGATTGGTGTTTGTAGGATAATTTATTAAATTGGTATTAAGGGGTGGGTTTACAGGTGGTATATTCCCTATGGGATTATTGAATAGACTTGTTTCAACTACCACCACATTATGTGATATGTTTGAATATGGGAATTGTCTTTGTAGGAATGAAAAGGATCTGATGCACCAATCTCATCTAGTAGATTGATTTGGACCATGTTGAAATCAAAATATTAGGGATGAGAAGAGGTAATTCAAGAGTGAGGATCCTCTTGGGAAATAAAGATGGAAAGAAAAGATCACCCCATATAGTGTCTAAATGGATTGAAGTTGTCCTAGAAGATTTTGGTAGGGGATTTCATGATGTTTGAGTAAGGAATCTAAGATTAGAAAAAATGAATGAAAAATAGGGATAGAGTTAGATAGAAAGAAAACAATGTCGGCCAACAGGTATAGAGTTGACTAGGCTAAAAGAGTATGTTAATAAAATTCATAAAATAGGAAAATAAGAGGACACCATCGAGCTAGTTGACTATGTGTTGGAAAGGATGAAATTGAAACAGGATAAAGAGAATACATAATGGATTGATACTGTACTAATAAACATGGAACATGCTTGGAAACAAAAAGACATAGTTGGATAGATCAACTATGTATTTATTAGACAAGGGACTAAAAAAGGAGATAAATAGACATAATTGGACATGGAAACTATGTACTATAGGCATTAGGATAACATTTTTGTAAGATATTATGTATATATAAATGATAGTGTTCTAAAATAGATAATTTTTTTTCTAGATAGAGTCCAGGTAAATGAATTTAAGAACATAAGCAATTGGATGAAAGTAATTGATCTAATTAGAACACACAACATAAAACTTGCACCAATGATGGATAATTAATGTTTTGAAATACAAAATACAATGATCAATGAGAAAGAAGCAACTTTAAAGTAAATGATAACTAATTAGTCATCATAAGTGTTATAAAAGTTATAATGAAGTTTAATTTTAATGTGATTAGGAAGTTGGCTATAAGAAGGAACTAGAAAGCAATCTAAGGCTAGTTTTAGGATGTTTTGGCTGAAAGGGATATATTAATGATGGTACTAGTATGGTATTGGGTCCTACCTCCTCAATTCATAATATTATAATGATAAATGTGTTAGGTGATTTTCCAATAAATACCATCAACCACTTGTTTATACTTGGATGGAAAACCAAGGTGGCTTCCCCTTGGTGATTAAATCCAAGTAGCTAAACCTTTAGAAGATAAATGTTTAATGATTTTTAAATGAAAATTTATTTGGAAGTGTATGAAAAAGAAAAAAATTGTGTGACTAAATTATTAATTTAGAAAACCACCTATTTAATATATGTTTATTACTCTAAGCATACAAGCATCTAAAAAAGAAAGGTGAATTAGTTACTAGTAAAAAGAAGTTAATTCCTTGAATGTGAAGAGTATAGAATCAGTTTAGGTGACACTATATTTAAAATGCATAACAGAGTCAAATGTGTTATTTATAATCTATAGAAGCAAGATCTCAAAGAACATAGTCGAAAAGACTAATTATGTCTTTAATATAGAAGACAAGCTAAAAAATTATGTCAAACAAGTCAACCCATTTGGATGTAGGGTTGCATATTTACCAGATACAAACTTGTGAAAAATAGTACTAGAAATGAAAATATAGAATTATAGATAAAATAAAAATGAACATTGATGGGATTAAAGATATTTAGATTGAAAAAAATTATGCTATGATGTTTAAATGCTAGTTCAAAAGTTTGATAATAGAGTTGACTAGATTGATAGAGTTTGTAAAATATATGTACTAAAAAATAAGTTACAAATAGGGTTGACTAGTTTCACTATGCATAAAAATTTGTAATTGAAAAAGAATATTATGCCAAATTGATTGTTCTAATAACTTGTATTTGGAGAAGACCTGAATAGAGAGAATAGTCATTTTAGAGTAAATGTGTGTTAAAATTATGCATAGATTATTAGAGATATACCAACTAGTTTGATACATGACTAAAAAATAGAAAAATATAATATTATGACATGATGGAAGTGAGAAATAAAAATACAAGGGTTTTATTCATGTTAGGTTCACCATAATGTATGCAAAGGGAAATATAACTAATCTATTGATCAATCCTATATTAAATAAGATACATCCTACTTATAGTTATGATTGTTGATACATTATATATTTAGGATCATGACAAATATGGATCCTTTAGACCTAACAAAGGGATATCTTACCATAATAAAAAACCCAAAGAGGGTTATAAAGCCTCTAGTCAAGAAACACTATGCAATAACCCTATCTAGGTCCTATGTTTTCATATTCATAAAAGAAAATGATAAGTAAAGTAAAATTATAATCTAGTGTCTACCAAAGCTTATGGTATAAAGTGGGGGTTAGTAAACATAAAAGTAAACATGCATAGGAGAATCCTAATAAATCTATGTATAGGTAACACCATAATGCATAGAGACAAATATATTCAAAATCCATTACTTATGCTACTTCTATCAACTAAAATAGAGGAGTAAAGTTAAATATATTTACCTTAGAGATTAACCCATCAAGACTCAATCTCTCCATTGGACAAAGGTGTTTCATAAGAGGTTGTTTTGGTTTTTAAGGATGACTAATAAAGGAAAAACCATCAAAAACTTTTACAAAATACAAGATTCTTCTCCAAGTGTAAACCCTAAGCTATAAATCCTCAAGTAAAATGGTAGAAGAGAAGATTATAAAGATGTGCAAATGAATAATTAACTCTTTCATCTCTTTATAACTCCTCAAGTAGTATTAGAGGAAATGTGATTCCATATTGTCCTAAAAACTAGTCAAATGTGGAGAAATGTATGAATTTATCTCAATAATTATTGATATGCAAGAAATTTATGTGGTGGTATTTGACATTTGATTCTTTTTCCCAGTGTTACCATATACTACACACCTATCACCATTTATCTAGTCATATTTATGACTATAAAAGGTGATCCTTGGGTACTCATAAGATTTTTACCATGTATTTTAATAGACATCCATCCTATAAAATTTAATTTTATCTACCTCTATATATTCCTTACCCACATTAAAGATGAAATTTATTGTTAATACATCTAACATAAATTTATTTATGACCTGTTCATTTAGGGCCCTAATGTTTTTCCATAGAACTTTGACTAAAGCAATAGGATGTTTTTTGAGACTTTTTGATTTTCATCAATGATATTCCACATTTTCCAATTCATCTAAAAATATTGACCATTTTTTATCCTGGTCAACTTTTTGATATGATGAAATAGGTAGAGTGGCATTTAATTTTTGATTTTTTTTATAATTATAGGATATTTTATCACTTTTTTGGAATGATTATAATTATTGGAATAAAAATAAAAAAGGTATACAAACAAGGTTTTTAGTTATTATAATTTATTACATATGTTGACATCAACTTATTCTATGATGTATTTGAATATAACATCCATGGGAGAACCATTCATGTTGTAAAATTTCTAAGCATGCCATTGTATGAGATACATTTTAGATAGGGAAAATTTTTAGAAAAGAGGGTTTAATTATATGATATGCACATTTAATCACCTAAAATAGGTTTTTTAGTGATAAGAGTGCTAATTGAAACTACTTACTCCTATTTTAGTCTTAAACCTATCCAAGAACCAATTATCACAATTTTATAGTCTTTGTGCAGACCATAGGTGTCCTTAATCATCTTAAACACCATCTCAAAACCTCATTTCCTACTCTTTTCCCTTCAAGTTTAGTAGTCTTCCAGACAGACATTAGTGCCATAATAAGGACACTAGAGCCATTTGGTGCTAGTGTCCGCAAAATGGTGTTAATGTTTTTTACCCTATCTTTATTAAACAGATATATTTTCAAAGTTTAAACCCTCCTAAGGTAAACCTAATCATATTTTATTATCTACATAAGATACATAAAACTATAAATACATAAATTATAGACCTATATCCACTAGATGGAAATTAGATGCAAAATACCTTTTCAAACATGAAATAAGTTGAGAAAAATTAAGATTTTAAATCCTTATTCTACCTTAATTCTACATACTACCATATATAGCTACCCTAAGCTTAGATTGTCTAAATTTCTAATCTCAAACACACTAAAATCATTCATGACCATTATCATTCTAGCATCACTTATACTTGCACTAGCACTTAGGTTGGTAGAACTACATCGAGCTTGATCTCTCACCAGGGTATTGGTATGCAGATAAGACAACTAATAATGGGGTGTTGAGAATGTATAACCTATCCTACTAAGGAAACACTTTTTAGCTCATTCCTTACTTGAAAAGAGGATTAGGTTTTTATTATACCCAACATCACCTCTTTCTTTATGAAAATAAGCATCCACTTTTTTTAGACTATGGTCTTTACCTTAAGCCCCTCTTCTATATGTTCATAAAAAATATGGGAGAATATTTATTATTGGCCTTTTTATATAATTTATAAAAATGGCATTGGCATTTTTTCCATAGGCTTGTTCTTTCTATCAAGGTTATTATGTTGGGTTTAATGTTTTTGAGATTATCTTTATTAGACTTGTGCAAATTATCTCTATCAAGTTTTATGTCTTTGGCTTAGTTTTTTTTAGGATTTTGTCTTCAAAACTTTTGTTTCATAAGATTTAGCCTTTGGGTTTATTATGTCAGACATTTTTTCTGATAAAATATACCCATAAAATTTCCCCAATCCAATTGAATTCCTTTAGACATTTTGTCTGAAACATCTTACCTTTCAGGACTTTTGTCTTGGGCCTTTTGCCCCTTACCCCATTCCTTCAAACAATTTTTTGAAACAAATCCATTAAAATATTTCCCTTAGCCCTCTAGACCTACCCTTTGGACCTTACACAAAAATCTTTCCAATATAATTTTTCTAAAATAATGACCCCAAGGGCACATACCCTTCATGCTTTATACAACCTACCCTTTAGGACTTTTATCTCAGATCCTTTCCATGTCAAAACATTACCTTATGAATTAGACCCTTCAATCATTTTTTCCATGAATTAGATCCTTCAAACTCTTTACACTTACCCTTTGGATTTCTTAAATTAACCCTTTAGACATTTAAAAGTGATCCTTTGGTCCTTTATGAAATGAGAACCTATCCTTAAGGACATTATCCCAACCCCTTATCTCTTATAGACTTACTTTTTGATACTTTGTCCTGGACCCTTTGTCATACTGCACCTACCCTTCAAGACTTCTGTCATGTGCCCCTTTTCCCTATAAACTTTCCCTTTAACCTTTTGAATATCCCTTTAGCTTTTACAAAGTAGATCATCCAAGAATTTTGTCATGGATGAAATGCCCTATGAAGTAGACCCTTTAGATTTTTTCCTTGATGAAAATATCCCTTTGAGACTTTTGGAAGTGACCCTTTAAGACAATTGCTTTGGAATTTTTTCTCGATGAAATAGGTGTTTGGGGAAATTGTTGCAGACATTTTTTTTGAAATAATTCCCCTAATGGAATTAGTCCATGGAAATTTTTATAAAACATTTTTCTCTATGAATGCCTTACTAGAAAGAAAACTAATATCCATAGCTATACTTAGTTGAATAAAAGGTGAAAATACTTCCCATTAATAGTATGATACCATCACTAACTTGAACTAACAAAGTTTGAATTATGCAAGAATTATAAGAAAAGTGACTGCTAGGAATTTATGTCACACAAACTACTATTAAATATTAAATTCTATATATTTGATAGACAACCACCTAAGCCTTCATTACTTTCTAAAAACATTACATTCAAATTTTTATATTATCATATGCATCGAATAACCCTAATTATGCCCTTCAAAGAGAATTATAAGTAAATAGTGATCAAGGTAGAGTGGAATTGAGCATATAGAATACATAACACCTAAAAGGAAACTGCAAATAACATAGAGTGTATAAAATAATCACATATTCATCATCACCATACTCAATTAAATATTTTATAGTGTTAATGGATACAATGTTTGATGCTACCATATTTTAAAATAAATACACCAACTATTCAAAGTTATGAGATGTAATTGGTTCTATGGACATGTTTTTAGAAGAGGATGAGATGACACTCATAGATAGTCTATTTTTCCAAGAATTGTTGGATTTCAAATGCCAAAGGTTATATTATACTACCACAAAGCCAGAGGCAATACCATGCATCAACCTCCTATTGTATATGTTTTTCTTAGGTAGGATATCACATGATTCTTTCCTTCATTACTCTGAGGAATTATGGACTCCAACCATAAAATGTATTAAAAATTAATTTTTTTGCCACTACCAATTTATGCACATATATGCCTACACCAATAATATGGTCAAAATAACAAAGGACATATATCCATAGGTTTGGTAAGCCATTCATGGCTCACCCATACCTATAATTAGACCAAATATTCTAAATAACTTAGACAGTAAAGGGGATTACTTCCTCTACCTAAACTTCATAGTCATAATGATTTGGGAGGAAAAGGTTAATCCTATGTGTCTCCTAAAATACATCCCATACAATTTCGTAGAGCAACAAATTTATTTTTGATTATTATAGAGTGTCTAAGAGGACCTATCCAGGTAGAAGAAAGATTTTTACTATGGCCACCATATAACAATTGGGAGAATGGTCTACATAATGAGGAAGCATTTTGGAGAAGTGAAAGGCAAGTTAAGGATTTATCCTTTTCCCACACTTCCACATAGAGACTAGGATCCACATGAGTTTATTCAAAGGCATATACAAAGATTTAAAATCCCCTATACCCATATTCCCTATTCTTATTATTTTTTATTTATTTACGAAAATTTATATGAGGATTTTTTGGAGAGACCAAGGGTTATTAGAATAAAATAATATCACTTAAAATGATCCAAGATGACCCCTCAGTCACTGTAAAAGAGTTATATAACAAAAAAGCTCTATATAAATGATGGGAACATTATAACTTCTAGAGGGGATAGTCTAAAGAGAAATCTAAGGACCAGATGGGTCCTTCATCTCAATATCCCCATTCAAAATTAAAGGCTATTAAGAAATAATTCATAATGATTGAACCCAATTCTAGATAGGGATCATTGGTAGGTGACCCCATCAGTTTAGATTCTAATTGGGAGGATAAAACACAAGAATATCCCACTAGAAGTGCCTTTAAAGTGACTACTATTATGCCCTAGGTTTAAATGTATACATCTATTAGGATAGTAACATAAAAGGTAGTGGCATCTGCCTGACAAGGCTCCCCTAGGTAGTTTAAGACCCGTATGATTTACACAAGGAAGCCTAAGACTCTAATAGGTAGTCCCACAACAAAATAATCAAAAGGATTTCTTATTATACCTCCATGCTTAGAAATAACATAGGGAGAGGTTGTGATAATTAAGGATATTTAGGATGATTTTGATTAAGAGGTAGAGCTAGAAATAGCTAAGGCCATGAGCCTTCAAGTATAACATATAATACCTAGTTTCCCAAGTACTCAACCCTTCATAATCGTTCCTTTATATTCTATGCCATTTTTTGGACATGTTTACATTTCTTTTATGTTGAGGATAACCCAAGTGTAAGTGTCTACTTCCACCTTCATTGATCTTTTTTACACCACTACCATTGATCCACTATCCACTTCCATCCCACTCACCATGCCAACCTCTTTTATCCCTTCTAGCACTTCCACTATCAAAGCCTTAAAGAAGAATGTGTCCAATAAGGTACAAATTACATTGGCCACTCCATAAATCCATGTCCAATCTAGCTAGATCATGCTTTCAATTACATCCACCACCTCCATAGAAGAAACCATTATGATATGTTTTAGTAGGGGAAGGAGGGCCAAACCCTAATTGATCATAGTCCATCCACTCCCTCAATTTGGAGGAATGGTTTGGTCTAAGACTATATGCCATTCCTTACCTAGCATACTTGTCAAAGTAAAAAATAGATATCTAGAAGTAAAGGAGGTTGAGGAATAAGTTGTTGTTACAACCATAGATGATTCACAATTGGCCTTTCGTCTATGGCTTATAAACTTGAGGAGCAATGTTTCTTAAATTCCTAACTTCAATATCACCGAACTTCCTTCTGTCTCCACTCTGTTTGACCCCCCATCTAGTAGTATACATAGGGTGAAGAAGAGGAAGCTAGAAGATTATAAGGGTACATAAATAATTTTTGAATAAATATATGAAGTATTATCCCTCACTCAAATGCAAAATAGATAGATTGATCAATCTCCTTACATTAAAAATATTGTAGACCTCTCTCAAGCCCATAAGGATGTTATAGTAGCCATCCATGATGGAACAAAGATGTCTCAATAGGAGCTTAAAGTTGAGGTTTAGGGATTGGAGGCCGAGGTGGAGTAATTAGGATATCAAGCAAAGATTGTGCATATACCTATAGGTATAGAAATTAATGTGAAGGAAACAAATTCCTGATGTTAAAAATCTTTAGAGGCAATGGAATTTATGAAGTCCAAAATTTCCCCTCATGTAAATAATGCCAACCAATTATATAATTCCTTAAAATATGATAGTGCTAAGTTGAATATGTTAGTTGCATACACATGAAACTCATTATATAGTCATTTAGACTTAATGACAATCATAGAGGCATCTAATGCCTTGAAATTCATTGTCATAAGGTATAAGGAAATAAGGGAGTGGCTACAAGCATTAGTTCATGGATTAAGGGCTTATTCTTAATGAATGATTGCTAAGAAGGTAAGTAGGTTTTTATCTATAAAAACCATAGTCTTAGACCTGATGTTGAAAATATTTATTGTTGATGATTAATAAGGTGGTGGATGGCCAAAATTATGTTTTGAGGTTTCAGATAACTCCACTAGGATTTTGAGGATGGGCTTGGTTAGTCTTGACTATTTTTAGGTCCCTTAGAAAAGTGCTTCTTCATAGTGATTTTGATTTTGTGAAAAAAATTTAAGAATGACCAAGGGAAAAAATGGGTGTGTGACGAAGATTATAAATTACTTAAAACATTCATGGAAATTTATAGGAAGATTAATTTATATGTGTCTAAGATCTAAGTCCTCAAAGTTTTCTAGTCCATATGAAGGAAAGGGTGCCATGAATGAGAAAAACTAGTTAGAGTGAGAAGTGGAATTGGAAGGTCTAATCAATGAGTGGGGATGAGTCTAAGATCTTAGAGGTGATGTAGGGAATGTATGACCTCTATCAATTTAAGTGGTATTATTCTTAGTCACTTAGAGATGAGTGAGTGGTTGACTCATAATTGACCATGATGTTTTATGTTAGTAAAAGGAACTTGGTTTAGATAATTGGTGTAGTTAGTTAGAGAAATTTTTATTGAGGATTGGACAGTGTTGAGGACTCCCTGAATTACTTATTAAAATACTATAAAGGTTTTAATAATCTCATATTAGTTAACCATGGTCACACAAGTGGAGATATGCTTTGTTTGTGAGGTGTTTGTGACATGAGCTCATGATATGGACTAGAAAGATTTTGCAAAGGTTCATGGCGAACCTTGGGAAACATAAGTGATTCTTCCTAAAATGCTTTAAAGTGAGATGTTAAACCATAATTAATAATTTTATATATACAATATGTTTAATTCCCTTTTTTAGAGGGAATCAAGCTAGACAAGCAAGTGTTTATGAAGATATTTTGAAGACCTTATGCGAAGGTTGTTGAGGGTCTTAGAGACCAGAGTTCTTGAGGGTTTGAGTTGAGAAGGTTATAATTAGACTCAACATATTTTTTGGATTCTATTGAACATATTTTTTATATTTATGAGTGAATATTTTCAAGTGTGAGTGAAGAAATTGAGAAGGGGTTATTGCTTGTGTTGGTGAATTGTGTAAATTTGAAAAATTGAAAAAGGGTGTTTTTGAAGGGATATTCATCAAAGGTTGAATAAAATAAGTATTAAAAAGTTTTATTTTTTAATTTTCTTGAGTGGGTGCTCATTCACCTTGGTCAGAAGAACTTGACCAATCTCAGAATAGGTGTTCTATGTGAGATAGGGGTCTCACTAAAGTCTTGTTATTTGCTCCATATTTATAGGATAGTAGTCCATTGATTTAAAGGTTTTATGGTGGGTTTTATTCCCCTTGAGGTTTTCCCATAGAATTCTTGTGTAATAATTGCATGTATGATTGCTCATTGTTACATCTTGTTTTGAGTTTGCTTATACTACTTTAAAGGGTTTTGAAATAAAGTTTTAATTGGTTTACCACTGATTCAACCCCCCCCCCTCTCAATGGATTATACCCCATAAATTTTTATAATATTATGTCATTATTTTATGCTTAATATCTTAAAAGGTGATCTTTAGGTATATTATGGTTTATAATTAAGAGTCCATGTTTGTCCAAGTTGCATTACATTCATAAGAAAATGGGGACAAGAAATGGTATATAGATAGTGGTTTTTTTAGTCACATGATAAGAGATAAGAGTAAATTCATTAATATTTAGAAATAAACCCCTGGTACTGTTAGGTTTGGTGACAATAACTCTTCTATTATAAGAGGTATGGAACTTTGAGTTTAGACAATGGTAAAGACTGTAAATGTTTTATATGTTGAAGGGTTAAATAATAATATTCCTAGTGTTAGTTATATGTGTGAAAAAGGTAATGTTATGACCTTATATGATTATGTATATGAATATTGAAAAGGAAATTATTGCATACTCCTTTCCAAGATTCACAATTCAAAAAACAATATGTACATATATCATGAATCCAAAAGAGAAAAGTGTTTGATTTGTCAAGTAGAAGAAAGTTTGCTATGGTATAGAAGACTTGGTTAGATAAAATTCAAGAATATGATAAGGATTAGTTCAAAGGGGTTTGTAATACATATGCCCAATATTTATCAGGTTCCTTAATCTTTATGTAAGTCTTATCTCCATGGTAAAGAAGTAAAGAGAAGATACAAGGCAAAATAGTTTTCTCTAAATAAATCATTATAGTTAATCCACACTGACTTATGTGGTTCTATGAGAACTCAAAATTTTCAAGGTAATTACTATTTCATGTTATTAATTGATAAATTCATAAGAATGACTTGGATCTATTTCATAAAAGAAAAATTAGAAGCTTTTACCAAGTTCAAAGCTTTCAAAGCCCTTATTGAGAATGAGAAGGGATCAAAGATCAAGTGTGTCAGATCAGGTAGAGGAGGAGAATTTTGGTCTAATGAGTTTGATGATTTATATGATACCCATGGAATAAGAATACAATATTCAATTTCTATGACTCCATAAAAAAATGGAGTGGTTAAAGGAAAGAATATAACTATTCAGGGGATGTCTAGAACTTTACTTCTAGATGCCATGTTGTATGATGGTTTTTTTGAAGAGGATGAAAGTATTTAAGTATACATTACTAATAGATGGAAACTAGAGTGAATAAATACAAGACCCCTTATGAAATATGGAAAAATAGAGCTACAAATTTTAGGTACTTTAGAGTGTTTGGAAGTAAGTGTTATATCAAAATGGATGAAGAAAATTTAGGCAAGTTTGATTCTAGATCTAATGAAGGTATCTTTATTGGGTATTATTCTATTAGTTCTACTTATATATGTTTCAATAAAATACTTCATAAAAATTTTGAATGTTCTAATGTGAGAGTTGATGAAACTTTTCCTACCAAGAAGTCTAGTTTGAAGTCCTGTGATTCAACTACTAGTCCTACTGCATATAAAGACCAATCTATTTGTCTATTAGATGAAGATGATGAAGAAGATTGTAGAATTGATACTAAATATCCTTCAAGAAGAACTCAAGTATATCATCTAGCTTCTCAAGTCATTGGTGATATGAATGTTAGTATACAAACTAGGGGGAGATTGTTGTCTAATCAAGATCAACATGATTCAACCTTTCTATCTATCCATGAACCAAAAACCTTCATTGAAGCTAGTAAGGAAAAGGAATGGTGTTATGTTTTAGATTAAAGTAAGAACAAGTTTTGAAGGGACCCCGAAACCCTAAAACAAAGATAGAAAGATGAAGCATTTTCGACCATAGGCAAAACCTAAAACCTACTACAAAGAAGTAACATAAACAGGTTTTACCTAAAACCACCAAAAAGACCACAAGTCACAACCCAAGTTTTACATAGACCTGGCTACACCATAGTCAAAAGATTACAAAAAACCAAGAAATAGGACTAGATAACACAACCAACTAGAAGAACCAGGCTATTCTTCCAATTCCAAAATCATTTTCATTACTTCCTTACCTTTCACAGTAGTATCTTGAATGGCAGTAGACGCCAACATGGCTCCCTCTTACATAGCTTTCTTTCTTGAGCTCTGTCTCGTCCTCTTGCTAGGCCCTTCCAAGGATTTAATCTCCTCATTAGCTCTTTTTCCAATATTAATGGTTGTAGCACATATGTTAGATGTAACTTCCTCCATTTTCATTCTACTCTCCTTGATGAGTTCCCTTAGGTTGTTCTCATAGTCTTTGAGCTTGATGGGGATGTCTCTCATCTATTTTTCCATGTTATTGATTTTGTTCCAAACTGCCTTCTAGTTGTCTTCCATTATTTCCATTTTCCTTTTGAGATCCATTATCTCCTTAAACATCCATGAATCGAGTTGGATGATAGCCTCTACTTTGAAATTCACCCATCTCATAGGTGTGTGCCTTCCATCATTCTGCATTTTATCACTCCACTCTTTTGTGTTCTTATTAGGATTGTTCCTGCCTTCTTCAATGTGGTCCTCTCTTCCCCTTTGATTATGCTCCTTAATTTCAGATTGAACTCCCAAGTCCATTTCTTGGTTGTCACCCTGAACTGTGTTTTCCCTCTCATTTATTGAAATACAGTCCTCAATAGGGTCATCCAGGACTTTATCATCCTCAAACACTTGCTGGTTTTCCTCAAAGTCATGTTCACTATTTTCAGACTTCTCCTTTGTGTTGACTCCTTCTTTCTCATTCTTCTCTTGAACTTCTTCTTCCTCATTAGAACTTGAATTCCTACTTTCTATTTCTCCCTCTTCCTTCAAGCTTTCCTCCTTAGACTTATCAGTTCTCTCCCACTATGTATCCTCATCAACATTCTGATTCTTGACACTAGGGGGCTTGATTTTATCTTTCCCTTTAACAATTTCACTCTTTTTACTCTGTGAATCCTTGTTTTTCCCCAGATAAGGGTTCATAACCATGGTCTTGTTCTTGCAATAGCCTTCAATTATTAGAATTAATCCTTCATGAAAAATAGAACACATTTCTTTCTTCTTGTGAGCAAATAAACTTTGGACCAAAGAGAAATGTAGATAAAAGGGAAAGGAAATTCTTACTTTGTGTCTAAAATGATTTAGGAATATAAAGTGGAATTTGTGGACTCTCTTGCTTCTTCCATCGAGTATGAAGTACTCCCAAATACAACATAAGACATCCCTCCAAATGCCCTTAATTTGTTCTAGTTCAAAGAAATCCCCATTCTTTTCTAGCTTCTGCTCTTCAACATATGTCTTAGGGAATTTGCAAAAGGCCTCATTTGAAATGCTAGTCTGCTTGGAGAATTTTATTCCTTACGTAGGCAGCCCCGTAACCTCTACTATAAATTCCTATGTTAGATTCACTGTGATGCCATGCAGAGTGACCCTATCATCAATCTAGTTTTTGAAAAAAGCCATTGTAATATGAGGTTTTGAACCATGGAGCCTTTCCATGTAGTTCACAACATTCCCTCTCTACACGATTTTCCAGACATCTTGTTTCACTCTCCACTCTTTGCAATTTTTGGGTTCCTGCTTCCTTGGTTCTCCTTTCCTTATGTGGGCCATGCAGATTTCCTTTGATACCCAATCACTATAAACTATACAATGATCACACCTACTACCAATTTGGTTCAAATCTCACCTTTTTTTAGGCATGTTTAGGATTTGCTTCTCATTCTTGATGGCATTCCTTTTTAATGATTGTAAACCTTTCTCCATGAAGCCACTCCTCCAACTCATTAGTTTTTATTACAAGCTAATCTTTCCCTCCTTTGCATGAATTGTGTCATGATGAATGAGCGCTCTAAGATCCACATTATTTTTTAATGTTTCCTTCCACCTCACTTTGTGTCCTGTTCAGACTGCATAATTTGCTATACAATCTGCAACTCTGTTAGCTTCATGGTAGGTGTGGGTAATTGTTACTTTTTCAAATTTTTTGATTAAAGTTTTCATCTCCATCACCATAGCCTCTATATTCCATGACACAAAATTTTTTTTGTTTAGAATATTTATGATATTCAAGGAGTCCCCTTCCAACCATAATTTAGAATATCCCGAATCCACAGCTACTTTGATGGTTTGAAGGGTAGCAAAAACTTCAACAATATGACAATTTGACTTTCCAATGGGGATTGCAATAGCATCGATTACATTTCCCATAAGCTTTCTCAAGCCTCCTCTGTATCCTGTATTCCCTAGATTCCCTTTAGTAGCTCCATCAAAGTTTCCTTTAATCCACCCTTGAGGGGGGACATTCCAAGTAACACCTACTCTAGGATTTTTAGGTTTACCATCAGAATTTTCTATTCTTAAGGGATTATCCACTTGAAAGGTTGGGTTTGGATTCCTTTGCAATGAAAAGTTCTCCTTAATAGCTCTAATGATGTTCTGCCCCACCACCCATTCGAGAAGTTCTTTACTTCTAAAAATTTGATTATTTCTTTCCTTCCATATTCCCCACCAAATATGGGGAAGAGTTAGTTTCCATAAAAATATAATTTCAGGATTCTTGGAGGGACAATACCAACTTTTAAGAGATAGTTCCACATTTTTATGGTGAATCTAAGAAATACCCCACAGATTGAGGATTTCTTTCCAAACTTGCTACATAAAAGAATAGTTCAGAAACAAGTGATCTCTATGTTCAAAGCCCTTCTTACAAAGAATACATCTGTTCACAATATATATTCATCTTTTCTATAAATTTTCTAGAGTCAAGATTTTATTTTGGAGGAGGGTCCAGAAGAAGATTTTGATTTGAGGGATGAACCCCTTTATCCAGGCCTTCATCCACAAAGGTTTGTTGCCATTTCCCTTTGAAGTGAAAATGGAAGAAACTTTAAATTGTCCACTAGGCTCATTATGCCAAACAATCTTATCTTCAAGATTAGGGTACAGAGATATAGCATTTCGAGATAGTTGTATATTCTTGAAATCTTGATCAAGATCAGTAAGGCTTACCCAAGAGTTATTCTACCAGTATTGGTTAACCATTATTCCCAATCTTTTCTTACATCGATCTATTGCTTCTTTATATTGGATTTCATCTATCAAAGGTTTTCCTTTTAACCAAACATCCTCCCAAAATTTCACCTTTTTCCGTTGCCAACTTTCCAAGAGCTTCCTTCTTCTAAAACGTGTTTAGTACCCTGAACTGCCCCCCATATGACAGATGGATGGGAGATGTCAGGGTAATAAAAGAAATCAGAGAGGGACTTTGCCTTGAACAAATACTTATGCTTCCATATATTGCTCCATTCTTTATTTTCCTGATAAACCCTCCATCCCTGCTTGGCTAAGAGAGCTGTGTTCATACTTCTAATTTTCCTTATTCCTAGTCCTCCTTCCCTGATAGGTTTACAAATGTTATCCCATGTAATTAAAGGCATTCTCCTTTTCTCCTCAGTACCAATCCAAAGAAAGTTTCTCTAAATTTTTTCAATAGCTTCTGCAAATTTGGTGGGAATTCTAAAAAGACTCAAAGCATAAGTGGGTATGCTTTGAAGACTTGCTTTGAGGAGGGTAAGCTTTCCTACCTGACTTAGAAAATTACCTTTCCATCCCACAAGTTTCTTGCTAAATTTGTTAATAAGTCCTTCCCAAAAAGCTTCAGGAACTTTCATCCCAAGAGGGAGACCCAGGTAATAGGAGGGGAAAGATCCTATGGAGCATTCAAGGATTTTAGCTATTTTGTTATGTCTATGACTTGGGGTGTTAGTGAAGAACACTGCACTTTTGTTCCAGTTAATCAATTGTCCTGAGGCAACTGAATATAAATTTATAGCTTTCTTTAAAGTTCTTGCTTCTGTGACTTCAGATTGCCCCATGAAAATAGTATCATCAACAAATTAACCATGGGATCATATTAAAGGATGAGAAGAGGGTTTCAGACCCTTAAATAAACCTTTACAAACTAAGTCCCTTGTATATCATCCCATACTATCAGCCATAATAATAAACATAATAGGGGATATAGGGGATATAGGAATGGTGTTATGTTATGGATGAATAAATTTATTATATTAGAATAAATGACACTTTGACTATATTTCCTAGGCCTAAGGGAAAGAATATAATTGCAACTAAGTGGGTGTATAAGATTAAGTTGAATCAGAAAGGTGAAGTGGTAAGAAACAAGGTTATGTTGGTATGTAAAGGCTATGCTTAGGTAGAAGGGATTGAATTTGATGAAAATTTTGCTCCTGTAACTAGAATGGAAGCTATCAGACTTTTTTTGGCCTATGCTAGTTTTAAAAAATTTAAGGTATACCAAATGGATGTTAAATCTATATTTTTGAATGGAAAATTAGAAGAAGAGGTTTTTATGGAGCTTCCTAAGGGTTATGTTGTAAAAGATAATAAAAAGTTTATTTGTAGATTGAAGAAGACTCTCTATGGCCTTAAACAGGCTCCCAGATCTTGGTATGATAAATTAGATAAGTATCTCCTAAGTTAAGGTTTTAGAAGAAGAATGGAAACTAACAATATTTACATCAAGTCAAAAGGAGAACATCAATTTCTATTTATGGTTTATGTGGATGACATAATATTTGGTTCAATAAAAGATAATATTAGTGAGGACTTTGTAGATGTAATGAAGACTGAATTTGAGATGTCTACATTAGGAGAACTCTCATTCTTTCTAGGAATGTAGATAAATCAACTAGACAAAGGGATATTTATCTCTCAAGCTAAATACATTAAGGAGATGCTTGAGAAATTCATTATGTTAGATAATAAACCCATGAGTACTCCTATAGAATCTGGATGCGAGTTGAGTAAGTGTGATGAGTCTCCTAAAGTTGATCAATCCTTATATAGGTCCATGTTAGGGAGCCTATTATATTTTACTACTTTTAGACTTGATATTATGCAAGTAATAAGTGTAGTTGGATGATATCAAGTAGATCCTAGAGAATATAACTTGAAGGTTATTAAGACAATCCTAAGGTATCTCAAAGGCACCATGAACTATGGTTTATGGTATCTTAAGAGTAAGGAATTCAAGTTAATATCTTATACAGATGTTGATTAGGTAGGATGTGTTGATGATAGGAAGAGAACTAGTGGAGGAGTGTTCTTCATAGGTGAATACTAGGTATATTGGTTAAGCAAGAAGAAATCTCTTTGTCTATTATAGAGGTTGAATACATTATTGTAGCTTCTTGTTGTACTCAAGTCATCTAGATGAAGTAGAACATATAAGATTATAAGGTAAATCAAGATGGTCCTTATCCTATTCTATGTGACAATAATAGTTCCATAAACATTTCAAAGAACTTATTAATGCATTCTAAGAATAAGCATATCCATATCAAGTACCATTTTTTAAAGGAGCAAGTTAGTGATCAAGTTATCAAATTAGAATATGTACCTTCTAAGGAATAACTAGAAAATATAATGACACATTTAAATATCTAAGATCCTATCTATGGATCATTACTTCTTGAATAAACTAATGATGATTCATTGGGAGAGGTGAAGCAATCAATTAAAAGAGTTACTTCAGTTACTGACGTTGGTTGATTGTTCAAGAGGTATGTTCATGTCTTGTGGTCCTAAAGTGAATTTTTGATGCCATGGTTGAGTTATGTTTTAAAGGAGAAGTAATAATTGGTTTGTGTGAATACATGTGGAATATTTTCATGAGTCATTCCCAAGTGGTTTGAGTATTTTATTTGCCTAGACATGATTTTTTATGATCAAAAGTTTGAGTTGACCATTTTTGGCAGTGTTGACTACCTATAAAGTGCCAAAGTCACTCATATAGTCTTCTAAAGTGATTTAAAACTTGATAATGGGTGATTCAAGTTGTTTTTTTATATTTCAAAGGAGGTAAGATCGCTTGGAGATGCTGATGATGTACTTAGATGTGATTTTGAGCACTTGGTCAAATTACCTACCATAGGTTTTGGTTTGTATGCATAGAATGCTTGGTTTCAAAAGTCATTTGAATATCAGAGATGTTTCATGAAGTGTTTTTTTCTTAGGAAGGGTTTTAAATGTTATTGAGACATGTTCTAGTTTGTTTCATAAGTTGATGGATTATTTTATGCCAGGTGGAGTATTTTGAGTGGTCTCTAGCTCTTTTTTTTTAGAGCATGTGTTTGGAGGCTTATAAGAAGTCAATGTTAAAAATGTTTGCAGACTTTAAAATTGGCATGGAAGTGAGTTTTTTTTGTCTGGAGGTGTGGTATCTAGTTCAGGTGTCAGTGTTGGTAAGAGGTTGACTTTTGACTAAGTGTTTATTTTGAAGCCCTAGTCATTTGGGCATGTTTGGAAAAGTTATCAGATATTGGAGTTGAAGGATAAAATAATAAAAATTAGTTGAATGGTAAAAATGGGTAGTTTAATAAAGTTTTATAGTAGTCTATAATTGAGTATATTTCATTTTATTCAAGTTTTAAGCTCACTAGGAGGCTTAATTGGCTAGTAGGCTAAGGAAGGAGGTATGCTAAGGAGGATAAGTTGGAGGATAAATTTTGGATTTTCTAAGGGGTGATGGTATTTGTCTTAAAATATTGATTTTCATAGCTTGAAATGATTAGGATAGAGAGTTATGAGGTTTGTAGTGTCCATATAGGGTTACAAGGGGTCTAAATTGGCATAGTGAAGAAAATGAAGATTGTTGAAGAAATTTTCAAAATGAGGATGAAATTTTTGTTTCCATATGAGCATGTTTGCCTATTATAAATGTTTTCTAGGTGTGGTGTTGTTCTTAGAGTGTATTTGGTGGTCTGTAGGGTGTCTTGAGAGCAATGGTATGTTTGTATGATATTAATGTTTGAGTTGGTGGTTTATATTATTGGAGGTCTTTTAGGTGTTAATTGGCTATGAAAACTAAGTGGGAGTATTTAATGTGGATCAAGCTCCTAAGGGGAGCTATGGTGTCTTGTATTTGCTACTAGGTCTAAGGATCTTGATGGTTTAAGAGTAGTTTTTGAGTAAGTGCACTTTCAAAGGGGGAGTTGTGCATGTTTGAGGCTTTAATGGTTCATTTTAAAATAATTTCCTATAGGAATCATTTTTTTATGAGTTTCCTATATCTCAATTATTTGATTTCTATGATGCCCAGTGTTGAAGAGTGTCCACTTTGTCATTCTAGCAGAGGGGGAGAAGTTTTTTTGTGTGTTTCCATCAATGAAAAAGGGGGATATTAGTGGGATATTGATGTTATGTGTTATAATCAATGTCTAAGAGGAATTATCATTTATAAATTGGTATAGCAGGTCAAAGTGATGGAACATGGTGGCCTAGTGTGCTTAGAGCAGTGTGATGCTTGCATGAGTGAGCATGGGTATCCTAGGTGTATGATGTAATATGGATTGGAGCTTGGTATGATGTTTTTCAAAATTTTATTGGTGTTTTTTATGCTCAAGGGTTGACTTAATATGGTCTTCATCATGTATGTAGGTCAGTTTGTGCCTTGTAGGCTTGACCTTACATGGTTACCTAAGGGATGTTGAGTACTTTGGATTGTATACCATGGTAAGGAGCTCAATATGCTTGGAATATAAATTTTGGAAATGTATAGGGTTCTGAAAGTTTATATATATGGTTTACATGAGGTGTCCATAGGTCTACAAGATAGTTTAGCCATTGTCCTAGTTGGCCTATATGGGCTTGTGAGGCCTAGTGAAGGGTCAATGAGTGATTTCAAGATGTTTAATGCTATATATGAATTAAATATCAGTATATATGTGTTGTTAAGTATATTAAAAAATTAATAGGTCATAAGATGAGAGATAAAGTCATAAATGCCTTCATGTGCTTCATAGGGTACTTAAATGGTGCATTTTGAGCATGAGAAGAAATTTCTCATGTTATTTAGCTCATGTAGATTTTCCATGGGAATAATAATTTTTTAGATTTTAGATAAGGTTATTTATAATTTTATATAATAATAATTTCATGTATTAATGGCTTAATCTTTATGAATGATTGTTAAGAAGGTAAGCAAATTTTTAAGTGTAAAACCCCTAGTCTTAGACCTGATGTTGAAGATATTTATTGTAGATGCTTAAGAATTTTTTGGATGTATATAATGATGTTTTTATGTTTTATAGGACTCATATAATGTTATTATGATGGTCTTAGTTAGTATTTATTGTTTTTGGGTCCCACAAAAAGTGCTTCTTAACAGTGATTTTCATTTTGAGAAAAAATTGTAAGAATGACTAGGGGAAAAAATGTGTGCATGATGAAGCTTATAAATTTATTTAAAAATTAATTTAAATTTTCAATAATATTAATTTTTATTTTTCAAGTATCTAAGTCCTCAAATTTTCCTAGTCGATATGAAGGAAAGGGTGTCGTGAGTGAGAAAAACCAGTTTGAGTGAGAAGTGGAATTAGAAGGCCTAATCAATGAGTAGGGATGGGTATGACCTCTTAAAGGTTATTTATGGATTTATTACCTCTTTACATGTAATTTTTATTGTTCCTAATCACTTTTAGATGATTTAATGGTTGAATCATAGTTGACCATGATGTTTTATGCTTGTAAAAGGAACCTAGTTTGGATAATTGAGGTTGTTTGTAGGGTAGTTGGTCAGAGCATGTGTTCCTAAGGATTTGAGAGTATTATGAATCCTTAAATTACTTATACAAATATTTTTAAGTTTTGAATAATCTCATATTATTCAAACATGGTCACAAAAGTGGAGCTATGCTTTATTTGTAAGGTGTATTTGACATGAGCTCATGGTATGGACTAGAAAGCTTTTGTAGAGGTTCATGGCCAACCTTGGGAGACATAATAATTCTTCCTAAAATTTTGTAAAGTGATATGGATTACCATAATTTATAATTGTATATATACAATATGTTCTATTCCCTTTTTTGAAGGGAATCAAGCTAGACAAACAAGTGTTTATGAAGATGTTTTTGAAGAACTTATGTGAAGGTTGTTAAGGGTCTTAGAGACTAGAGTTATTAAGGGTTTGAGTTGATAAGGGTGTCATTAGATTAAAAATAGTTTTTTAAATATATTTAACATATTTTTAGATTTATTAGTGAATATTTTCAAGTGTGAGCAACGGACTTGACAAGGGGTTATTGCTTGTGTTGGTGAGATAGTTAGATGTTGGTAGCTTGTGTGAATTTATAGAATTGAAGAATGATGTTTTTTTATGGATATTAATTATAGTTTTAAGAAAATTATAATTCAAAATTATTTTTGTTAGGGTGCTTGAGTGGGTTCTCATTCATTCACCTTGGTCAGAAGGACTTGACCAATCTAATAACATGTGTTCTGTGTGAGATAAGTGTCTCACTAAATGCCTATTATTTTCTCCATCTTTTTAAGATAGTAGTCCATTTATTTTAATGATTTAGGGTGGTTTTAATTAATCTTTAGGGTTTCCCATATAATTTTTTTATAATCATTACATTTATGATTGTTCATTGCTACATCTTGCTTGAGTTTGTTTATACTACCTAAAAGGGTTTTGAAGAAAAGTTTTAATTGGTTTACCAATGATTCACCCCTCACCTCTTAGTGGATTATACCCCATCATTTTTGACATTTTTTGATTTGTTTATTTTATTTCATTTTGACTACCCCTCGGTGCCTCATTTTGGCCTTCACTAGAGGAATTTGATTTTTGACTTGATAGATGATTATTATTGTGATCTTGATGGTCCCCTAATGTGTTAAAGAGGGTTTCACTAGGGGAAGACACTTTTTGATTAGGCTGATAATTTGAATTTTATTGATTTATTGATGGATTAGGATAAAATTTATGCTTTATTATTTGAATATTATTGTCTTAGTCCCTTATATTTTTGGCACATATTATGTTACTAAGGGAAAAGTCCAACGATGCATGTTCTTATGCATCCTTATGGAGGGAGGTGATTAAATGATCATTAATAGAAAGAAAATAATCTATGATGGATGAAGGTGGTGGATATGGTATGATGAGGTCAATGAGTGGTGATGAGGTATAATATTCCTCATAGGGGTTCCTAAGAGACCTAATTTTGACATCAAAGAAAATATCCTCAAGATAAGCAAAAAAATCTCCAAGATTAGGTGTAAGACACACATCTAATGCAAGATTAGATCAACTCTAACTATATTTGATAGATAAATATTTTAATAATTTTTTTATTACTTCATCATCCTAATTGGGATCAAAATATATGCTTTGTTATTGGTTGGCATACAAACTAGAGGTAATCTCAAATAGGTAGATGTCATCATGAGCTACAATATCTATTAAGGATGATGTTTCTGACAAAGAATCTGATTTGAATGCTAGTGTTAAACATGATCTTTATGTAGATAATATTGGTTTTGTATACAATTATTACTCTTATAAGGGTTCAAAAGACATCTATGAGGCAATGCTACTAATATAGGATTCCTTGTCCACAAGAAACTTATCCAAATAGGTCTTTGATATGATGGGTAAGAGAAAAATGAAATAGGGACAACGAATTTTCTAAAAATAGGCCTATGGAATAAGGACTTGTGAGAGGAATAAGGACTAGGTTTATTATAAATAGACTCATCATAAATGGAAGATTTGTCAAATATGGGGAAAACATGGAATATGGATGTGGTGTCTTAACCTTGGCTTAGAAAGGGAAGGGCTTGATCATGATTGTGAATAAAATCTTAGTAGTCCTCTTCTTATTCACCCTTGGATTTAGACCTATATAACCCATTCTCTATTTTTATGTCACCATGGTATATTATGTCTTGGATATTGTTTTTAAAATTGTGAAATCAATTAATGATATGTCCCTAAGTTCAATGATATATACAATACTAGTTAGATTTATACCAAGAGGGCTTGGGCTTGGTAGGATAAACATGTTTTATGGGTGTTTAGACCATCATGTCTATGATAAAAATTTTATGGAAGAAGGATTATAATGATATAGTAATAGGATTATAGGGCCTATTTTCAATTCATGATTTGTATGTGAAAGAATTTGACATTAGATCAAATGGTTGTTGTCATGGTTATGTGGTAAAACTAGTAGGAGATGAATTAGCCAAGATATGATTCCATTTTCTAGTATAAGAAAGGGTAGATGACTAGTGGATGGATGATTTGAATGGGACTAGGTAGTATTATGACTAGAAATTTAATGATAAGAATAGGTGTAGATTGGGGTTAATATTGGGTAGATAAACTCAAATTGTCTACGACATGGAGTGTTCATCTCAAGGATGTAAGAAAGGATTACATTCCTATTGTCCATGAGGTATTTATTAATTAAGGTATTGACCAACTATATTTTATATGACATGGATAAAGATTAGGGAAATCATGGATGATGTGGTTCATTAGCCCCAATCATCAAGTGTAGGGGATTGAATGGAAAAGTTAAAGGATGAATATGGGATGTGTAGAATAAATTTGGACAAAGGCTTACTTTTTTATGATCTCAAGTTTGGCTAGATATTTGACATGATGTGATGTCTAACGAAGTAATACATGATAAAGTAAACCAAATTAGGATGTGAGATAAACTTCAATAACTTAGACTTGATTTGAATGAGTGAGATAAGACAAGCTCTAAGGGTTGATAAGGGGCTAGACTAGACCAAGAGATGTGATTTCAAATAGGAATGAATGGATTAAGATTAACTCTAGGACAATATGATTGGACTTGACTTGGGATGATTTGATTGATAAGATAGGAGGATTGATAAGATTGGATTATATATATGATTCAAACTTTATTAGACATAAACAAGCTTAGAATTAGGATCCTGATATGGAAATAATTGTTTTCTAAGGTATATGAAGAGTAACTTATGACTATAGACTTGATGTGATGACCAATATTGATAAGGGAATGAAAAGGCAAATATGGCTTGGTATATGATAAGTATTAGGTTGTATAAGTAATGAATATGGTGATGTACAAGGTGATTAGGATAGACAAAGTCAAGACATGTGGTGTGATTAAGACAAGGTGAGTAATAGGATTAGACTAGGATCCTAAGATGAGTAAGAAAGACAAGGTGATGTGAAGATATGGTGAAAAAAAGGACTAGGATGTGACCAAAATTAGTTATAGATAAGTTTTATTTAGTCTTAAAGATGACACTAAGAATGATTAATGTTGAGGCAAATTGAATAATATGAAGTTAGACTATGATAAGATGTTATATATGTATTAAAAGACTCAATTAAGGTATGTAATTGATGGTGGTATGGATATAAATAATGAGATGCCAAGATGATGTTAGGGGATAATGATATGATAAAAATGTACAAGAAAGATGTATAAGATGAATAAGACATGGATGGTTATATAATATGATCAAGTTTATAAAAAATTATGATATACAAAGAGCCAATATGGTATAAATATGATAAAATATTGATTAAGATGAAGAATTAGGTACTTGTGTTAATATTTAATATAAGTATGACTAGGGATGGGTGTGATTAGTCAAAATTAGTTATGGTTATATAAGTGTATGTTAGGATAAGATTAGATTAGGATAAGAATAATCATGAAGTAGGGGTATCACTATTTCTATTTGGATTAGATTAGTTAGGATGTGGATAATATGAGAGAGGTGAGGAGAGGTAGGACATGATGCAACATGAGACAAGCTTAAAGGATGTACACAAATGTACCAAGAAAATATGAACAAGAGGATTTACAATATGATAATATGATGAGACATGGATACACAAGATGATGATATATGAAGGAGGCCTAGATATGTGTGTATAGGCTTGGGTAAAAGTTGACTCAGCTCAAAAACAATGTAGGTCTAACACAACACACACCAAATCAATCAAACCACAAGCTTATAATTATTAAACTAATTTGGTACTGTAAATAAATGACTGCACTATCTAACAACATCATGAGAGAGGTAATAGGATGGTAACCCATATATAATCTCCCAAACCTCTTAACCTAGTTTGTACATAAAGGTCACTTGGGAGATGATACTAACTATGACATCAAGTCATGTGTTATGATTGATGGTCATATTCTAGGTTTGATAAGGTCTTCTAAGGGTATCCTTGATATACACAAGGTACATGGGGCACAAATCCATATAGGGTATTTTCTGTTACTTGGGTCAGATAATTAACTCTTTCCCTTCATGAAATACCTATATGGGGTCAATATCTTGGCCCAATGATAAATCTTCCCCTTATTTAGACTCTATTGAAACATGGAGTGTGGATTTGTGTGTGGTGGTGAAAACCATAGTCAAAATACCCCTAGGACTATGTCAAGTGCATGGGAATCACTTACACATCTTGTTTCCCCTAGAAAATAAAAATGGGAGGGTTTAGTAGTGGTTTTTATCCTCAAAGACTCATCAGTAGGACACAAGGAGGAGAGAATACACCACTATATCTCTTGGGTAACACTCAAGAAAGTAAAAAGATTAATTAAGTATGATATATTCATAATATGTACAAGTTATTTTTCAAGATACCAAAATATTTTAGAGGTGTCCTATAAAGCAAGTGATTGGAGTTTAAACTAGAAATCTTGAGGGGCAATCTGCAAGACAAGTCATTGGACAAAGGTAAAAATGTATCAAAGCATGACTAGAAAGATAAGTGGTTATTAATTTTAAGTAAGATAAAATTTCCACTAATTTTTCCTTTATGAAAATCAAAACAAAATGTTATTCCAATTATCCTTAATAAAAAAACTAAAAAAATCATGATTTTGCACTATAACTTCTTTGAATGAGTGGCCATGACACAGGGTTTTAGGGGTGGAAAAACCCTGAGCATGCTCCCTATTATGGTATAGGGTGGGTCTAATGCATAACACCCCTAACACCGAATGCAATTTAGGAATTATAAAACTCTTTAAGCGACTCAGAATTCTTTGAAAAAGATCCTAAAAAATACACTAAAAATGATAAATTAAAGGCAAAAATGAATGTAGAATCTCTATTATAAAAGGCATAATTGATTAAACATAGTCAATTTTATGTAAAATTGCTTCCAAAGAGTCAAAACCATGTCTATCAAGTCAAAACCACAACTGAGCAACATATGATTTTGTCAATTGGTTAGCTAGTAGTAACCATGTGGTTAGTCAAAACCACTTATGGTTAGTAAAATATTGATCTAATAGGTCAAAAATACAACTGAGCAACCTATGATTTACAAAAGGTTAGCTAGTAGTAACCACGTGGTTAGTCAAAACTACTTATGGTTAGTGAAAATAGCTACTAGTAGGACACAATAATAGATATCAAGAAGGGGTTTTTTTAACTTATAGGTAAAATAATAAATTTTAATAAGATGTTTATAATTCCAAAAAAGATATTATTTTGTTTAGAGTAAGTTTATATGTTATCTGGTAAATGTAGTATAAAACTATCCTAAGTCAAAACCACAAATGGATATTCAAAAATGCCTTTGGGAATCAATATGACTTCTTTTGAGAAGTTATTTTATTTCCAGTTAAATTATATATACCATTAATTTGAAATGTTAAAATTTCCTAAGATGGATGATGTTTAAAAATTTAAAACTATTTACTAAACCTATTTCTAGACTAAATTAATGAGAAATGATTATTAAAATGAACAATAACACCCTTTTCTCAACCAGATTCTAAATTTCTTATGCAACCTCAAAACCACCTATATAAATAAAAATTTATTTTATCAAGATGTGGTTTTGAAAGAGGACAAAAAAACTAACAAAGAGGTTAATGGATAATGTTTATGTTCATGCAGTTAGTGAAAACCATAACAAGGATCTACAAAACTACCTCTGTAAAACTACAATTTATAGTGTAAAACCTCAATCCATCTAGAACATGAAAATTTGCAAATTTGGAAGCCCAATATTTCTCTAACATGTCCTAAAATTTGATTTAACACTTATTACACACATAAGGTTTAGTTTAAAGGAGATCTCCTATTGTAGTCTCCAAATGTGAAAGGATAAATTTGAGCAGTAATATTTGATTATACAATTTATATAAAAAAAACCCAAATTACCAATCTCCAAGTAAAATCTAGAGCTAATTATAATAACAATGAAAAGATAAATAACACATTCATATCAACATTACATCCTAATATTTATGTGCTCTAAATCAAGATCAAAACAACAAAATGACTAAGTGATTATATATGATGGATTATTCACAATAGACTCATAATTTTATCATGATATTAGCTTGATCAAAAGACTTTGATAGCATGGATTCATTGATATATTTATGAAAGGATGGATTGTTGTAAGATGTATTTTTTCACATTATTTAGTTAGTTTGAATGGAGGCTGAGCTAGTTATTTATAGAGAGGAAAGAAGGAATATCAATGACCATAATTCAAAGTTGGGTGTATGAAGATCAATGGTGGATAATTATTCAAGTAAATAAAAATTCCTTGAATGATTCTAGAGGAGGGAATGTTCTAGAGGTAGAATCCTATAGAGTCTTTTTGAAATCCTAATGATAATTAGTATATGATTAGTCATGTGATTAGGTAATTATAGATAATCTATAAGAGTTGGAGTGGATACTCAGGCTAGGGTAGGTGGAAGGAAATTTTAAATTCCCAATTATTAGACAAGTGGGACTAGTTAGTAGATAATGTGGATATAGATGAATTAATTAGTTCATGGGATGCTACAAAGTTAGTGTCAGATGAGGGATTTGTTATAAATATTAGACTACCACTTGGATAATAAAATATTAAGACAAAGTATAAAGAAATAGACAAAATAAGAAATGTTAGTGATGAAGTGAAAATACTAAGGTGAATATAGGGAATATCATCCCTCAACCTCAAAATCCATAACAAAATGATTCAACATATTCAAATGAAACTATAGATTCATTCATTCCATCCATATATATTGGGCACATTTATACAAATATTATATATGATGAAACTAAGGACCTTGATTTCTTTATTAAATATTTTGGTAATCTATATAAGGAATGGGTCCAAACTAGCACTTTTATAATACCAAACTAATTGTTTTTTTAGATTAAGGTAAAAATAGGTTTTGAAGGGGCCCCAAAACCCTTTAACAGCATCAAAAAAAATAAAGCGTTACCAAGCACCAGGAAAAGCTTTCCTAAAACCTACTAAAAAGTAGCAACAAAATCAGGTTATACAAGGAAAACATCAAAAACCAATTTATAATCAGCCCCCTAATATACCAAATACTGAATTAATATCTAATTTTTAGGGGTAAAATCTAGAATAGTTGCCTGCCTACCATCAACAATATTCTACATACTTTCTAACTCTCTAGTTTTATTAATGGATATTCTTTCATTTTTGTCCAGAGAACCAATATCCATTTTCCCCTTAAAAGGTTGTTCATCTCTTTCTCCAAATTTATCTAGAGTATAAGCAAGATGTTTCACCTTAGTTTGTTGGGCTTTTTGCTACTTCTAGTTTCTACCCCCTTAGTATTGGTCTTTTTTTCAGCCCTTTTTCTTTGGTTTAGAATATGCTTTAAGTTTTCTCCTTTATCATTCATAGGAAGCTCATCTAAGGGGAAATCATTATCAACCTAAATCTCCTTGGACTGGGAAAAAAGAAAATCTCCCTCCTCTAATTTGTTTCCAGCTTCAGCTAAGAATTTGCCTTCCTCTTGCACATTTTTGTCATCTACATCTCTTCATCAATCTTCTATCTTTTGATAGAACATGATTTGTTTTGATAAATCTATCAAATCATCTATTCTTTGTGTAGGTATTATGGTATCTAATTGCACTCCATGTCCTTCTTTCTCAAAAGAAAGCTCTTTATCCACCTCAGTATGTGGAGCTTTAGGATCTTCAAAAGAAGGCTCTTTATCCACCTTAGCATTTTGAACTTTATAATCGTCATTATTCTTTTGTTCTTGTCTATGATCTTCTTTGGGTTTCCATACTTTCATTTGTTGGACCTTGGTATTTCTCCCATCCAAAACACTACTAGGATGATATTTACTTTTGGAAGGACAATTTTTGACCCAATGCCCCTATTTATTGCAAGCACAGAAAGAGTTAGGCAAATCTTCATAAAAAATCCCTTGAGTTTTTTTGCCCAGCTTGGATATTAGATCCACTTTTTCTGGGAGATGGTTCAAATCTACCACTTTAACATAAAGTCTAGCACTTTGAAGTTTGGATCTGGTAGCCGTTGAATTATCTAATGCCCCAAGTTCACCAAAAGAATTGGCAATACCTTTAAAAATGTCCTCATGCTAAAACTCTAAAGGGAGGCCAGGGAATCTAACCCATATGGGAGTGGTTAAGAAAAAAGAATCTGAAAGATCCATGTTAGGCTCCCATTTTTTAATAGTGAGAGAACATTTACCAAAAGACCATAGTCCTCCACACAAAACCATATTCATGTCTTCCTTACAGTTTAAAATATATGAGAAGTAACCATTCAACATTGGTACCATCTCTACCTCTCCTCAAATAATCCATTTCCTTTTAACAATTTTTGTAAGAGATTCTAGATCTGGTCTTGCTCCTAGAAATTTACCCACTAGGGTTAAATCCATGGAAGACACCAAAAAATCTATTAAAGGATCTAGAATAAAAAATTGAAACTCACCTTTCTCCCAACAAGATTTAGCAGTCACCAGTGGGAAAAGAGATTTTCCATTGGATTTCTTACCAAACAAGGATGACCACATCCTTTGTTCTGAATACCCTACCTTCAACACTTTTGAGGATTTTTCCATATTAAAATCAGCATTATCTTTCTCCTTTTCAAGCTCCTGTCCCAATACAGTGTGAGGAGAATCCAATTGGGAGACATAGATCCCATAAAAAGGATCAGATCCACTCAAAAATTTTCCATTATTTACATCAGCCAAAAAAATTGACCTAACATTCTTCTCAACACCTCCTACAATTCCTCCAGGGTCTATTCCTCCTACCTAATTCTCCATAATTAGTTTTCTACATACCTACATACCATCAGATTCCAATTTTGAAAGCGCACCATCTGCCTGCCACCTACCAATTTTAAATTCTGGATGCATGACCAGCACGTCCATCTCATCATGGTGATACATCATAGTGATCAATCTATTATACTAAACTAATTGTTAAAGCATTCATGAGAGATACTTTATAATGTTACAATCAAATTATTAGACATTCCATTACACAACTAGAAGATTTGGTCAATGCTCTAGTGAAGGAATTATAACATAATTACATTCATAAAAATTATCTTAACCAATTCATAAATGCTAAGATAGTTCCTAACAAATCTACTCACACTTCATCCAATGATGTAAGTCTATATATCACAAAGTGTACAATTAAATTAGTGATGATAATCATTCCAAACTATTTTTTACTACTCTTAAAGCTCCTCTTCAAAACATAATTTAGATGTTTTCCCCTAAAACATTAGAAGAAGCCTTATACCAATAAAAAATACAAGAGTGTCTTATGAGTCAATTTTAATCACCTAAATAAACTCCTAAGGAATGTTTCCAATCATTTTATCATAACATTGATTCATATAATTCTCCTCAACGTCAAAAATGAGCACCAAAATAAGCCAGTTTTAACCCAACACACCCTTCCTTGAGTTTATAAGAACTTAATAATAAATTACCACCATTTGAACCCTTGATATTTTATCCTTATAAACATCCTATAAAATGGTACAATATTGATAATTTTTATTGGTGGCATGCTATGATAAGTCATTCTCATGAGACTATTCATGATCTTCATGTCTTTATTATTTATTCTTTGCTTATTCCACATTTCAATCTTGATACTCTTACACAACAATGTTATTTCTTAACGCTAATTTAAATGTTGATTATCTTGGGTAGATATGTTAAGAATATATATATATATATATATATATATATATATATGATAGGTAACAAGGGTGAATATAATATCTATACTAGGCTGAATAAATGTTAAACTTAGATATAAGTATACACTAAATTTGATAAACTAAGATACGATATTATTTAAAAGTAAAACTATGCTAGATATATAAAATGGCATGAAATTTATTTACTTATTTTTTTCTAATGCTAATGTAGATCAAGATATAGAACAAAATAAAACAAGGTAGGAAGATATCTCTAGAATAATTTTTAGATTTTGAATCTGGTGCCTCTGGCTCTCTAGATAGTTGTGTCAACCATGGATAGTAGTGTTGATGCTATTATATGGGTTTGATGCTAATTTATTATATGGAATATCTACTAAAATATAATGTGACCACCTAGATGCTTATGGGTTTAGCTTCACCTTCACTCTAGTGCAATCAAACCTAGGTCATGGATTATCACTCCTTATGAAATGGAAAAACCCTAGCTTTACATACAATTTTTAACTAACCCTAATGACCCCTCTACCATAGGGTGATACCTATATATCCAATAATATATAAGAGGTCATTAGACTCATGTAGTTCTCCCCTATGTGTTGGCTTGTGTATGGATCATGCCATGTGTGTAAAGCAAGTAAAATAATGACCTAGCTTATAAGTTATCAAATAAGACCTTATGACTAATATTTTAGTTTTTCAGACATATATATGTGTTGTACCTATGAATTATATGGAAACAAGGAAGCTTTGATCAATTTAATGATTGATATAGTGCTTTTGATAAGTGACTTGGTCTATTTGGTCTAATTATTAGGTGAGGAATGAATGAGGATTTATATTTCTTTATACCAATATTATAATGAGATAACTTGCATTAAATAACTTAGGATTACATTATAATACTTTTCATTAGTAAAATGGATGATCTTAGGGAACTAGACACTTGTGTTGGGCTAGGATAGTATTATTTATCTTGGGTGTTATTGTTCAGGGAGTAGGAAGTGCGTACAAGATCAAAACTTATAGAGATGTAAGATAATTATATTTTGATAATTATATGTAAGATGGTATGTCTATTCCATATATATAATAATATTCTAATTTATATATTGGCTAAGAGACACAAGATAGAGTATATGTGAGGCTTGTGGAAGCAAGGCATGTGTAGAACTAAGAGGAACAACCAAGGTCTGTATTTTCCAAGTGTAAAATACTCAGGTGATACATAATCCAAAAATATCATATACATTTCCTCCACACCCCTTTAATCTAATATTTAAATTTCTAGTTTAAAGGAAGGGAATAAGTACTTGGGTGTATATACACACCTTATCTTTTTTTAAGTTGAATTTTAGTACTTTGTTAGGGACTACCCTACAACCAAGAGAATTTTATAGTGTAAAATTAGTGTATATAATTTGGGTTAAATTAATTTAAATATATTTCAATTGAAAGAGAAAGGTTTTGGAGTAAAACTATGTATCGATATAACCACCTTGCCTATTGGCAAGTTTTTTCCAAAAGATGTATAATTATAAGGCTATGAAACTAAGATTAGGATAAATATAGATAAATATTTAAATTAATAATATAAAAAAATGAGAGAGATATTAGAAGTCACATTCTCCCAAACTTGGAGTAAAATTTAGTTTACACCTAGAAGTAGAGATTAACTCAATTGTGTAACCCAATGACACTTATAACATGGTGAGGTTGGTTGATATAATTAGATCAGATGAAAACTTGGTAAGTGTTAAATATCACTCCCTCTATGCATACTATAAAAATTATAAGGGTAATAATAGTATTCACTAGTACCATTTTATCCTTATATAGATATCTATCATTACTTTCCAATGTGAAATGAATTAAAAAGGTCTTAGGAGCACCCATAAGGTCAAGAAATGCATCAAAAGAGTCCAAAAGTCATTCATACATGTCCTACTATCCTTATAGAGGCCTAATCAAGTGATTATTAATGTAAAATAAAGTAATTAGGTCATAAAAATTACTTATGAGTCCATAAGTGGGACCAAATGGTCTAAATTTCATTCATCTAGGTCATTAAGAGGCCTAAAAACACCTCATGGTGGTTAAAACCCATTTTTGGCATGTAAAAATTTGTTCAACTTGGTTTTCCCTCTCTCATTTCATTTTCATGGGAATTTTCACCTCTAAACATGGAAAAGAACATCATGGATTTATATATTGTATGTTATGATAGAATTTCCATTGTCTTCAAGGTTGGAGGATATGAGTTTCAAATTCACAAAGCATACAAACCACTTATAGAACATTTCAATGACTATATTAGCATTTTGCATTGCTTAGTTTTAATGTACTTGAAAGATATTTTGAAACATATCAAATATATTAAATCTATAAGAGGATAATAATAATCACGTCTTATTATGGTTATGTAAGTGTAGTTATTTAATATTTTTTGAATGGTTTTTTCAGGTCCTAAGATACCTCCTTATTATATTTACATGCTTATGTAATTGAAAAATCATGTGTATTCAATCAACATACCTATAAACCTGAGTTCATGAAGTTGCAAGGGTTTCTTGCAAGAAACAATCATGTGCTATCTTCCTTATGATAATTTATGGGTATATAAAATTATTTTATAATTTTGATATTTTAAAAATTATTCCATAATTATATTTATATAAATTTATAAATAAATAATCACACCATTTTTCTAATAAGATGCCAGGCAGGTCCAAAACCGTTTAAAACCCTAAAGGTTGGAAATGTTACTTTTTGATGTTTTGAGGCTTGTTTAGGCATAAAGAATGAATTTTGAGAGTATAATATACATAAAAAGTTATGGGTGAGATATTATAGGTTTACCATGGTGTAATTACCAATGTGAATGCTTCATTAAAGCCTTCAAGACTCTATTAAGGTGTTAAAAAGCAAATTTGTAGTCATCCATTGAGGAAAGAAAGAAGTTCAAGGGAAATGGAACATGAACCCACCTCAAAGAAGAGTTTAAATGTGTTCATAAATGTTTTAAAGGTATTTTTATAAGATTTTAACCTTAGATAATGTTTTTAATGAGCTAAAAAAGACATCTACATGTCTATTACCAGTACATAGTCAAAAAAGTACAAAAAATAGTTAAAAAACTTGTCTTCTCCACGCTTTAAGGTTAAAAAAAGTTCTAATATGAATGATAACTGATAATGGATTAATATTATGGGTTATAATTTTTATAATTAAAATATATCAAATTTGTTTTATAAAATGCGAGATACACTTTATTGAATGCTCTCAGCCTACTTATTGGCCTACTAGGGTTTGGAGGTCAAAATCGTCATAAAACAAAAAATAACCCTTAAAATTTGATTAAAATTGGTAGGAATGTTTATGAATATTTTCTATAAGGTTTAAGTTTTTTTTTAATTTTATTTGGCATCTGGGAAAAGACATTCCAAAAATTTGGTCTAAAGATGTAGTTTTAAGCCTAAAAACCCCATGTTTTGTGTTTTATTGAATGATAAAGGTTGGTTGCTGGTATTGATATTTATTAAGAGTTTATTAAAAATTTTATGCGAGTGATAATTAACATTATGGAATAAATACTCCTTTTCTCATTGATATTTTAAGTTAAGAAGTCTTGTAGGCCTAATTAACTCACTCAAGTAAGTTACAATTTGATCTTCCTTTGAGAGCTTCATGGTCTTAATCCCTTAAATTATATTTGTATAGGAGTCTAAATTGTTATAAACAAATTATATTTCCATCCAATAACCTTAAAAAATAATTTGTATGTTTTTACCAAGATTTCATGAGGTTCGTTGTAAAGATCATCCAAGTAAGCATGTTTACAAGTCTAGAGAATAAATAGTTTAAATACAATAAAGTTACAAGTATAAAAACATTAAATAGGATATAAATGGATGTTTAAACTATTAAAAAAAAGTTTAATATCTTTAATATGATCTCATTTGTGTTAAATAATAAGAGGTGAGATCTTGAAGTCATTAAGCATATCTACAAGCCTACAAGACATGTTTAAATATTGTCAAGACATCTAAAGTAATGTGAGATATAAAATTTAAATAAATGGAAGTTTTATGACCTAAATACCTATATCATAGACTTAAAAAAAGTTAATAATGGTCTTTTGGGACTTTATATATCTAATTACAAGTTTTCAAAGTGAAAGATATGACAAGATAGAACCCTCAAACCCCAAAATTGCAAGTTTTTTGGCTCTTATAAGCGATCTTATGGGAAAATATGATGATGCATAAACTTTTCCATATATCCTAAAAACTCTCACATGGATTTAAATATTAATTTAAGTCATATCATGCTTATAAAACATTATTAGTGTTCTCATAAATGGATTAATTGGTCATTCAAATCATGATAGATGATAGAAGCATGGAAAACTACCCTAGAGAGATGTGTAACTCCCTCCATGGAGTGGGAGTCATGTCAAGTTAGCCTAAGGCTCTAAATGTGAATTTGAAATCCAATTTTAAATCAAACATTCAACAAGCATGATGCTCATGGATAGTGTAAATTTTATTGATGAATAATTTTTAATTCATGATTATTCAATTTTTTTAAAATTTGATTTTGGAGATATTGGAGGGCCACTCCATAGGTCCAAGTCACCTAAAAAATTTAGATGTAAGTTATTTTATTGGTCAAATCACCAAAATTTTATAATAGTTTCATGGTTAAGCATCCACTCACCTTTTATATAGTAAATATTATTCCATAGGTATCCACAAAATTCTACTTTTAACAAAGGAAACCACTCGATGATATCAAATAATCAACTAAATGGTTTCATATCATAAATCAGAGCAATGAAATAGATACACCATTCCCACATTGACCGGTCATAACCACACCACAACTAACCAAATTTAACCAAATGAGTGAATTCACCTTTTTATCGATGGGTTAAATCTTTACTACAACTAAATAGTTGCATTTATATTATAACTGAATGGTTGCATCTATGTTGTAATGGAATAGTTATGTTCTAGTTGTGTCTATCTAGTGGTATCCTTATGTTAATTTTTTAATTACATTATACTATAACCATCCATTTTCATTGATCATCATGGTATTTGGTGGTAATAATAAAAGGATAGGCCAATTATGAATAAAATTTAGCATACCATCTTATTCTAAAGACCTAATAAAAATCCAATGCAACTATCATGAACATAAAATATAAGTAATTATTAATACGTTTTTCAAATTTGTAGTAAATTTGGTTTTAACTATCAAGAATAATATTAAACCCTTTTACATTCATGAATCCCCACTGATAATTATTGTATTTCATAGGAAATAATTAATCATAATAACATGTCACATCATGAAAATTTTATTAATGATGGCATTCTACCACTTGAAGCTGAAACTTTGAATCTCAATGATAATGACAATGAAATTCAACTACTAAAAGAGATTTTTTCTTCTTATCAAATACCAATTTTAGTTGAAAATTAAAATAAAATATCTTCGTGAAGGAAGAAAAGTAGATGAATAATTAGAAGGTCTTTTAAGGTTCAGTGGGCATCAAAATTTTCCTTCATTGAACCCGTAGATCCTAAAATTTATAATGATAATCTAATAAAATGTAGGTGTAAAATATGTAGTTGGGAACTGGGAAAGGAATAGATAATTCAACATAAGTTGGACACAATTCAGAAGCATTGTGGAAAAATATGTGTTCATGAATCACACAGATGGACAGATAAAATAAACACATAGATGGAAAAATGTAGAAGAAAGAAGGCATGTAATATATTCATGTAAGTATGAAATGATAAAAATGTCAAAAAAGATTTGTTGAGAAAGGGGGAACAATCAAACCTCAATTTTAAAAAGTTATGTAGTCCATTGTAAAATCAAAAAATATATAGTTCTCTATTGTATAACACATTTAAAAAAAAGGTAGATCTATTTCTAATTTTTTAGATTATAAGATTTTATTTTAAAATAATAGATTTATTGATATTACACAATCACATTGGCTAGATATCAGTACTTGACAAATGAAAAAATGTCTAGCAATGGTTGAAAAGGAGGATTTGAAAGAAAATTTTAAAAATTCAGTAATTATCTCACAATCCATTGATGAGGTCACAATAGTTGATAACACATAATGGGTTTTCATGCATGTTTATACTATTGAGAACTATTTCAAGCAACTTCAAATATTATCTATTTATAAAATGGAAGAAAATTTTAATGTTTAAAACCTTCACAAATTGGTTGTATCTAATTTGAGAGATAAATCTAGGATGGATGATTATGTAATAGATACCAATTTGGTGTGTGTTGGGGATGATGGTGCATCATTAATGTAAGGGCATAGAAATGGTCTTTATGTTTTAATTACAACAATAGTTTCCCTTATATGATTATGATTTATTACATGTCTCATAGGATGAATATTTCATATAAAATTGTTATCACCTTTGGCAATTGTACAAAAGTGGAGACGTTCATTTGTGACTTGCATGTTTATATGTAAAACAATCAAAAAAGATTTTTGGAGTTCTAAAAATCTATAATATGAGTGAATAATGGTAAAAAACTACTAAAATATGTTGATACAAGATGTATTTATATGTATGAACCACCATGTATATTTTTTGAAAATTATCCATCTTTAGTAGGTTTTATGTTTAAATACTATAGGCAAGTTGATAAGGAAAAATATTTATTGTATTTAACATATTTGAAAAAAATTATTGAAATTATGCATAATTTTTAAAATGTTTAAATAAATCAATTATTTAATTAAACATGGTCAAGAGGGATCCATATATATTTTTGACTTCATATGGTTAAGAAAATGAGCATGTCATTCTCTATATATTATACATGTCAGATGAAAAATTTTAGGAACCTATTTTTAGGAGTTGGAAATCTTTGATAGATTTTAATAACCTTAAAACCTATTTGAAATTTGATATCAATGATCCTATTTTTATCTTAATTATTTCAAGGAGATACCAATGTACACTTTATACAAAAGACTTTAGTTTTCTTGAATCTAAAACTAAAACATTATTGGTAACACATATTCTATATGATATTATTTTATGTGAAGTGAGGATGAAATTGTGAACAATTTCACAAAACTGGTCTACTGAGATCCGAGATCATTTTGAAAGGGATGATTTTTTAGGCGTGATGACAATTTTGAATCCCATTTTTGATAACAATGATAATGGTCAACAACTAATGAGCAATTAATTTAAAAATTACATGAGTACTCTTATTCACAAGTTATCTTTAGGAAAATGGTCCCAATAGGTGCACTATAAATTTGGTCACAAAATATCACAGCCTATAGGAGGTTTTTAAATCCTAATATAATATTTGGGAAACATTGGAATACCTATAGGCCTATGGGTTGCATATAGTAGAGGTAGACCTCTAGGTTTAAGGACTAGCTCCCTAGATTGATCCTTAAGTGCTTCTCACCTATACTAACTAATTTCTTGGATCAAATGAGGCATAAGCATACATGAAATTAAGATATTATAAGGTTGTGATACACTAGAAATATATCAAAAAGATAATCATACTCTTGCACTAAGAGACATAGCCTATAACACTAGCTTCAATGTCCTAGAATACCATAGCATTAGTATTTCAAACCTATAACTACTCAAGGTAAGTGAACTAGAGATAAATTTAAAACACTAAGGATAATTTTAAACGTGATAATAGATCCATACATTGGACAATACTTTATGTGACCTCTTAGAGTGTAACAACTTGCATTAAATATCAAAGGATAAAGACAAGGCAAGGATTGATGTTTATCACTAGACTTCACCATATATCACTCTACACACATAGATAAGATTTTTGTGAAATAAAAAGTATATTTAATATCATATTGAAAGGAAAATTACAATATCAAATCAAGGCTTCACCATACCAAGGCTGTAATTTTTATATAAGGGCTAAAATGGCTTGCATTTATATAATGTGCAAAGAAAGAGAAGAAAGTGGAGCTCAAGGGTCATAATGCCACATGTAAAGGCAATAGAAATAGTTAATTTATAAAGTAATGAATTGAATAATAGAGTTTTATGAGGTCCTATTGGACAAATTTCCACCGAAATCATGAAAACTTTATAAACATGGTGTAGGGGTCTTCAAATGGCTTATTGAAATTGCCTTCATCATTATGCCTATCTTTAGCACTCCAAAGTAGAATAAGGAGATATGAAACATATGAAATATCAATTATGGGTTATAAAAATGAAAAATAAATCATCAGATGTGTCCCTAAATTCTGGTCTTCTTCTGGACACTTATTCTCAGCATCTACAGTCACCATCACTAGCCTTACTAGTTTATCCTTACATTTCTTACCCAGATGATCTTTAGTTATTCAAATAAATACATGAAAGCGATGCCATGACACCTATAAATAGTTTAGTTTCCTTAAAATCCATGAATCATAACTTAAAATACCCCTGATTAGACTTATCACTTACTCACATGGAAGTCACTCTCCATTCTCATTATCTTCCACAAATTGCCTGAAGTGAATGTGTTAGTAGAAGACATTTTATGCATATATATGGAAATAAATAGACATATGAAGTTATTAAAATTCCAACATGACCTCAAAAAATTATTCTCCTTCTTTGAATTTTATTTTTACCTATAAAACACACAAATCCTTGCAAAAACCCCTATTTTAGGCCTATCTATATAGTTAGGGCTCAGATAAATCATGTGTCATGGAGTCTGAGAGAGTTATCTACAATTACAAAACACTTTCATAATTAATCATCCCATTTTTAATGAATTTATATCAATATCTTTCTATTCTAGTTGTAGTCATGTAAAATGAAAAATCTAGCTACTTGAGTGTGGCTAATGACAACCAATCCATAGGTTCTCCTACTTGTTTGCATAACCCTCATAGACTTTTATTTCACTATTTCCTAGTCATTCATAACCTTTCAAACATATACCTTATAGACCTAGGTATCCCACTGAGGCCTATATCCACCCCCCTAGGTTCATTCCCTTTGGACAACAACACCCAACTTGGATAGGAGTGTTGAAACATAGGGTGTCTTGTTTTTGGTGCTATTATCCAAGTGAAAAATAGGTTCTAATGGTCATATTTTCTCAACTACTTACCTTAATTCATGTCAACCTAACATGAATTCATTTAACCCATGATCATTTGATTCCCTATAAAATGCCATTTAAAGTCCATTTAGAAGGGTTGACACTCATTTACAAGAGAGGAGCAAGAATACAAGCAAGTATACTCAAGAACTTTTCCTTATTCTCTACATATAGCCTTCCAATATTATTCCAAGCCTATTCAAACCCTTATACTAGTCCCTAACCATCAAAAGTACACCGAATTCACATATAGTTGTATTTTTTATACATAATTACACCAAACACTTCAATGGGGGAACTACATTAGCTTGATACCTCCTTGGAGTATTTGTATGTAGGTAGTGTGCCCACACATAGGGTGTGAAGTACATCTACCATATCATTTACAAACTAACCCCTTCTCTCTCTTTCCCAATTTTCCATTCAAATTCAACCATAAAGAGTTCTTAGGGATTTGAAGATTAAAATGGACACATAATGAGCTCTATAGACTTCTAGGATTTGGTATTTCAATGATAGGGTAACATAGACCCATCGAGAAGAACATAAAAAACTCAAATCACCTAGACAATAATGCTAAAAAAGGACTACACCACTGAACAATAGGGTGTCCCACTTTTGATGCTCATGTCTAATAAAAAAATGAATTTCAAGAGACTATTTTTTACTTTATTCTAGTCCTATACCTAAATTCTCAAAACCTGTCTCAGACCGGATAGCTCAGAATAAGCTAAGTCATATTTTCTATTAAATATTACTATTTTTATAAAATTCAAAAATATAATATGTTTACATAAATTGGTGGCTTGATTATTGCACATTATTTACTTTACTCCAGACCAATTTATTAGTTAGGAATAAAACTCCATTATTCTAAAAAATAATAAAAACACCAATCAAAAGTAAGGGTTTTGGTAGGTTTTAGCACATTTTGGTCCTTAGGGATAATTCATAAAAACTAGATGTTCAATCTAGGAAAAATTCCTACTAAAGGCAATTTTAGGACCATCCTCAAATTGCCTCAAGATCTTGGCTCACCATGCAATTTATCTATACTAGTTTTATCATCTTAAGATGGCCTATTGACCTATTTAAGTGTATTATACATACCCTATGATAAGTTTGAGCCAAACATGACTTTCTTGTAATTGTTCTATGAAATTTAATGGCTATAACTCACCTTATATCTAATCATTAAGGTCATCAAATGGGTATCAAGGTTCATCTTTACTTGGAAGTGAGATTGAAACCCTTTAGAGTTTTAGGCCTGGTAGGCCTAACTAAGATTTTATGGGCTTAGGCCACCATTGAATGTCAATGATTCTTTTAAATCCTTATACACCTTTTTACACATTATCTATAACTCTTGAAACCCTCATTGTAGTGTTCCAACATTCCTATCTTATCCCTTTATCCTCTTCATCTCAAACCTATAGTTTTACCTCTTTGGGAGTGTCCTCTCATTGAGATAGAATAAAGGGAACTTACCCTATTGTCATAGTCAAACAAATAATATCAGAGGATCAAGTAGGTCATGGGGACCCTCTGCATAGAGTTTCATAACTTGGAAACCCTTAAAAGGCCATCAACACTCTAACTTCCTAAGATAAACTTTAAGACTATGAGGATTATTCATAGAGTTTGTATGTAGATTTGGATTTATTGATTTGTATTGATTCTTTGGTCTGATAACTATATATAGATGTGATACTACTACTGTGATATTGGTATTCATAAATCTAGTCCATCATCAATCTCTATCTACTCCCAACTTGCACTCTTTACTGACCTAGTCTAATTTATAAAGTGAATGACTATGTTATCTACTCACAAAAAGGATATGCCTACAGATGTCTTTCATATTAGGCCTTGTATATCATGCTCCAATATATACTTTATGTCCTTTAAATCATTTTATACTTGTTTGGGATTATACCAATTATGTCTTGGGGTTTTCCAACATTTATACTACTTATTCCAACCTACTATTATACTATAGTTAAACTATAGGTAGCCATTTTAAGAATAAAGGGGTGTTTTTTTCAAGTTAGAAAATGGAGTTTCATACCCTATGTTGTTCTTGGAACATATGAGCTCACATTCATATTCAAACATATCCATATCATTCCTAGGCTTTAATCTATTACCCAAACTTGTCATGCTCTAATATGTTACCAATAGTCATTCAAAATGTAGGTGCATTCTTGAGAACAAAAGAGACCCCTACAAGTGGTATTTAGAAAATAAAACCTTGTAATCTAGGGTATGGGATCCCTTAAAATTTATCATATCAATTATAATCCAAATCAAGTCACATTTTAAGCAAGCTATGCTTTCATTGTGTCACATCATTTGTAAGGTCATTTAGGCTTCAATAACTATAGATGGCACTAAAAAACCATAGTGAAGTCCTAATTATGTTAGAAAAAATCTATACATAGTCCTTCTCTTAACCAAACAATGAATTATCATGTCAAGGAATTTTAATGTGTTTGGGCTACATGATAGGAAAATTTAGACTTGATCAAACCTTAAGACATTATAGTATGAGAGGGTCAAATGTAAGGCAAAATCCTTATTTCAAAAAGTTTAAGGTAACATGTCCCCAAATTAACTTTATAAAACTATGAACATGGTTTCAAGTCTATTTTCCAATTTATGGCTCCAATATTGATGATATGGTGCTCTCCATGTTCTTAACCTTGATGAGGCTCAACAAACTTAGACACCTAACATTTAACTACTCACTCCTCTGTTGGGACCATCTATAGGTCACAGGGTAGTATATTAATTTTATTTCTCAAAACCAATCATAAACCATCTTGGATAGTTCAAACATGTTACTTTCACCACATAATACTTCTTACCACCTTGTATCCTTCATGTTTTACCATTATAATTATGCAAGGCTCTTATTTTACCTACCTATAGGTGGATGTCTGTAGGAAACTAACTGTGCATGAATACGACTATGTTTTTCATCAATATGTTAGTATTTGAGAGTAAATATTGAAAATAAGGATCTAGGTGTTATGTTTAGATATTTTTAAGACAAAATAGTCCTTCTTTCTTTAAGCCACTTTCATGAGAAAACTCTACAATATTGAAAATACTGGTCTACAACTCCAATGGTGACCTCAATTAGTAAACTAAGATAGATTGGTGCATCAATTCACTTCCACACATGCAACCAAGGATATAAATCATGAGAGAATAAATACACACTCTCCAACACCATGTAAAGTACTTGATTTGTATAGACTAACTCAAATGGAGAAGAAACCATGAGGTGATGGGGATGAGTATGCAAGAATGAGTGGTAGACCTCTTTAACAATGGTTCATAGAGCCTGATACACCAATCTTAGAACTCTTGAAATGAACTTGGAGTTAACAAATGGTATTATCTCTCACCAAGTGCATTTTACCTGATTAACTCTTACTAGCCATAACATCAAAAAACCAACTAACTATTTTTGCCTACCTAAGAGAATGATGGAAAAATGAAATGGTTTTTTCCATTTTTGGGACCTTCAAATATTCTCAAACAAGGAAATTAATTCAAGGGAATTGAAGGGTCACTATAGAAGTCTTCCACACATGCCAAATATGTTATGTAGTATGTATAACTTGCCAAACTCTCTCAAACTACCTAATGTTCTTGTTTTGATGTTGAAACCTATAGTTTTTCATCTTAAGATAGTTTATCTAACTCTTAACTAACACATGGAAGTTAAGAGACACGTTATAACACTTTTCCTTCTATAAAAACCATACAAGATTCATAAATGACCCCAAAAGTGATCTTGAGTGACATATATCCCACTAAAGACTAAAATTGACTATGATCAAGGCTAAAGACACATTATAAGACCCATATGTAGGACCGTAGAAGATATTTTAACCCTAGTATACCCCTATCTAAGTTTCTAACTATAGGGGGTTGACCTATTTTGACTTGTGGTTAAAATAGTCAATAATTTTGGTGATTTCATAGGTCTTACAAGCCATCTATGCCAAAGACTAATAGCCTACTCATATCCATTGGGATATAGAGTCACATATGCACAAGTTTGACACTTAATTTCATTTTACACATCATAAAACAGTAAGAAAAGACACACTAAATGAGACACTAAATGAAATGCACATGTGTTTTAAAGAACACTTATTGAGCACATACACAATAAAAGCAAAGACACACACACCTATCCTAACATTTACAAGACCTCATACCTGAGGTGAAGAAAAACTAACCATACTTCAACTAGAGTCTAAGGTGGTTCATCTTGCATCCTTTATACTCCATAAAATCAATCTAACACATGGAACATACCTTTTAATAAAAAATTGCTCACATAGATGATCAAAAAGCTTACCATCCTTAGCTCTTATACTATCTACAAGTTGACTACTTTGATGTTTCATAAATTCTCTCTCTTTCCCTCCAAGGGCATTATTTAGAGTTGAAACCATCTTGACTTTTGCCATGTTAGATTGGTTTTCTTCAAACTGTAGATTATGGATGATGAAGGCTATTTAAGCCTTACTCCCTTCTTCACTGTCATGATGTTTTTGATGTATGAGATCATCATGCTAATACTAATACTCCAATATATATGATCATGTATCAACCTTAGGTTGAGTTTTTACTTTCTCTTTGAACACAAAATCTTATATTTTCACTTCACTAGACCTTTTTATAACTATAACTTCTTGAATAATGGCTTGGCATACACTTTCAATCTTAATAAGATATTCAACTTCATTCTTGTTAGGCTCATCAAAAAATTATCAGATATACCTTTCTTAGGAGGAGAATTAGACTTACTCAATTCATCAATATCTTGAATTATGGCATTGATCTTTTACCATAAGTCATCTTCCTCCTCATGGTTGTCATGTTTAAGGGATCCTTCATCAATTTTAGGAAGAAAACCATTATTCTTCTCACCATAGTGATCTATCAAAATTTCAAACTATCATCATAATATACATGAATAAATTAATTAACTTTAGTATATTTTGAGAAAGAATGCTCAATGCTTACCTCAGATTACTGATATGCTCCCTCATGGATGATATAGGTGCCAATGTCAGTTTTCTCAAATTAGGTATGTAGATCATGTCCATAGGTATTTGAACCATACTCATATAAAAATAGATTATATATGACCTCAATCTTAGAGTATGTCCCATTATTTACATCACACTCCTCATGATCATTGATAATGCAATTCAAATTGGAGCTTACATCTACATAGGGATCAAAGTGAAACCTATCTAGTGGATGAGTTCTAATGGTTACCTTTACTCCATACCTTATCTTGAAGGCTAAGAAGGACCAATAAACTAATAGGTAACCTCTTATTTTGGCTATGAAATCCTTTGAGAGATAGATACCAAAGTGGGTAGGCAAGTCAACAACCACATTTTCATTATGGGAAAACTTAAGCAATCATGAATGAAAACTTTCAAATCCCTAACTAGTCATACTAACTTAAAAGGTGCCCCATCAAGTTGTAATACCCCTTTACTATATGGTTCATATATTAGGCCCAACATATTAGTAACAACCTTGGACATCACTAAGGTACTATATATACTATCAAATATGTAGTTATGAATAAACTTATCCCCCACTATGAGAGTGAGGTAGAAGGTTGGAGGATTATTAGATTTGGTAGAGAGTTATATAATTTTATTAGGCCCATTTTTGAGAGATAAATCACTGTGACTTGATGGTTTAAGGCTAACATTAATTATGGACAACTACTTTTTCAAGAGTTCTTTTTGACCAGACAAATGAAGAACATCCTAAAGAGAGATATATGCCTTAGAATTAATTAAAGAATACACAATGTTTAGAGTAGGAGTATTTACATTTTATTGTGTCCTTGGAGTCAAATAACTACTTTTATCTTGGGGTATTATATAATCTTGATCATCTTGTTAAGCACGAAATATATTGAGAGGGGTGGGTGAATCAGTATATTATATATCTTATAAATCTTTCCTTTGACCAAATTCTACTTAATCAAACATTCAAGATATGCAATAAAACTCAAACAATAAACATCCACACAAGATAGAGAGAGACACCAGATATAACATGGAAACCTAATGTGGGAAAAACCATAGAGAATAAATCTCAAATATATTCATGAGAACAAACCCATAGGAGCACCATACCCCTTTGCCAAGTACAAACCTCAACTATAATTTGTGAGCACCAACCCACGAGAGCTTCAAACCCCTTTGCCAAGAACCAACCTAGAACCTATTCATGAGCACCAACCCATAGGAGCACCAACCCCTTTGAGTATACCACACACCTATCTCTCAATGTTGCTATCTCAACAAATGATAGATCAATACAACATCTCCTTCCTCTCTCTCACTTTTGCTCTTCTAAGCTAGATATAAAAAATACAAATCATCTCTCACAATTGATCTTCTAAGCTAGATATTACAATATCAAATCAACCTCTCACTTACACATTACAAATGGCTAATCAAGCCTTTATTTATAGCTTTCCAAATGACCTTTGGCCTTCCCCCTTTGTGACCCTTCAATCCTAATGGAAAATGACACCAATCTTGGATGAACCTTCATATCCAAGCATTTGAAAAGTCATGTGGTGACCCTTCATGACCAAAAACATCTTTCCCACTTTTGTCCTTATCTTTGGTGACTTTTCATATTCCTTAAAGTGTCCCTTCATGAGAACTTCACCCTTTACTCTTTTGTCTTCACTTGGTGACTCTTGGTATTCCCTAAGATGACTCTTCATGGGAAAATGCATCCCGTCCTTCTTTTGTCTTTATCCCATGACTCTTCGACTTCTCCATGGGCCCTTATTTTGTCTCATATGAAACCAAAAATATATTTGTTAATATTAAATAAATATTAGCTCATATTAGCCAAGATAAACAACCTTAAATGCAATGGGGCCTTTATCACCAATAATACTAAACCTTTGACATCAATGACAATATTTACAATAATCTCCCCCTTTGTCATTGATGGAAACCTCAATCCTAAAACTACCACATCCTATCACTTGCACATATCATCATCTGAAAACATATAGTAACTCCACCTTACTGTAACAACCTGTACCTATTCCTTGTACCTATTTTCTACACCTGCACCTGTACCTGTTATTCTCCCCCTTTGACATCAATGGCAAAGGGCCTACCTAGATCTAACACTTAGCTCCCCCTCACTTGATGCTGAACATCAATGGTAGGAAGTAATAGAAATTACTCCCAACTCCTCTCTCCGATCTTTGAACGTATCCTTTGATCGTGCCTTTGAGAAGATATCTAATAATACATACACATTTTTCCCTATCCTTTGAGCATCTGAAATCAACTCATTTGAATCTTTTCTTCTAATCTCACAACCTTTAGCATGAAACCTTAATGTGTATCCTTGATCAAAAATTTGACTAAAACTCAATAGATTATGCTTAAGACCTTTTACATACAAAACATTTTTAGTCTTAGTTCTGCCATAATCTAAACTCAAAGTACCTTTTTTGACTATCCTGGCAGTGGTTTTATCTTTGAATCTCACTATACCACCATTAATCTTATTTAGAGAAATGAAATTACTTTTATCTGCTATCATATGCCTCAAACATCCGCTATCAATTAACCATGGCTGATCTTTACCTCCCACATGTAGAGCTATCTGCACCATCATAGAATCTTCATGTTGTTTCTTCTGCCATGTACATGTTTAAACCTTCTTCCTGATGAATGGATCTTTGACACTCTAATTCTTCTTCTTGATGAATGGAGCTTTGAACCTTTGATCCTTTTTGATTGACTTGAACACGCTTCTGCAATACTGAGCTATGTGTCTATATTTGTTGCACTTGTAGCATACTATGGTCTCTTCATCAAAGCTTGATAGAGGAGCAAAAGAGTTGTGGATTTTTCTTGACTCTACTTTAATTTCCTTCTCCTTATTTCTAAAATTGTTAACTCTTTTTCTACATTCTAATTTCTTGTGACCATATCCATTATAATAAAAACAATAGCCATAAAAATAAGACATGTCTATATATCTCTGACCTAATTGCCTTTTGTAGTTTTGTTCCTTCTAGCCTTCTTTGTTAGGAATGTCCTCTATATTCTTCACTTCTCCCATTTTTGTGTCCTCTTGTGTAAGAGCTTCAGGATAGCTCTTTTTCTTTTCAAATCTGATCCCTGTTTTATCTGAATATGCTTTTTGACTTTCCAATATCTTATTCAACATGTTAGTGCTATCTTCATATTTTGAATCACTGACTACTTTATCACTGACTACTTTATTAATATCTTCTTTTAAAGAGTTAATTTTAATAACATACCTTTCACAATCATTTCTTTCTATTTCCAACTGTGTTGTGAGATCTTCTTCATTCTTCTTGGCTTATTCAAAGTGTGCTTGTAGATCTTTAATCATTTCCTCTGACTCTTGTTCATTTTTCTTGATCTGGTGCTTTAACCTTTGATTCTTCTTCTGAATAGCTTCTAACTCTTCTAGGGCACAATTGAGTTCTCCTTCCATATCTACTTTGACTTCCTCCTCTTCTTCTTCTTGATCATCTTCATGTATAGCCATGAATAGAATCTCTTCTTCTTCTAAATCGTTGACTCCACTATCTTCACCTGAGCTAGGATCTTTAGAATACAGGCTCTTCTTCTCGAAGCCCTTCTTAGATTTTCCTTTGAAATTCTTCTTGTATGTAGGCTTTTCTTCTTCTTCATCTTTAACATTATCTAGGCATCTAGTTGAAAAATGTCCAATCTTCCCATAATTAAGACATTTAAAAGGTAATTTTCCTTGATATTTACCTATTCATTTTTTTGGCCTGTGAATGAAAAGTGCTTCATTATCATCTTCATCATCACTATAAATATCACCTGATTCTTGAATCTTAGTTTTCTCCTTCTTTGATGTCTTGAAATCCACTTCTCTCTTTGAGGGTTTATCTTGTTCTTTCTGCATCTCATATGCCATGAGAATACCATGAAGCTCATCCATCTTTAGCTTGGCTAAATTCTTCATCTCTTCGACTACCGAAACCTTTGCATCATATCTCATTGGTAGAGATCTCAAAACCTTTTGCACCACCATTGACTCTTCCAATGTTTCTCCATGACTTCGAATCTGATTTACTATCTGATTAACTCGCAAGAGATAACTTGCTATATCTTCTTCTTCTTCCATCTTCAAACTTTCAAACTACCTTCTAAAAGTCTACAACTTAGCTTGCTGAACCTTTCCATCACCTTTGTAAATATTCTCAAGTTTTACCCAAGTTTCATGAGAAGATTTACATTGCATAACTTTAACAAATTTAGATTCACATAAAGCACATAAAATAACATTTAAAGCTTTAGTATTACATTAACTTGCCTTCTTTTCTACTGGAGTAATTGTAGATGTCTGTGGCTCTTCATATTCCTCCACCACTGATTTCCATATGTCAAATCCAAGGGCCATCAAATAAACCTTCATTCTCATGCTCCAAAAAGCATAATTCATCCCATCAAACAAAGGTGCCTTATTTGTAGAAAATCCTTCCTGTGACCCAGCCATCATGCTTTCTCAATCTACCTTCAAGCTGTAAAACTTTTCAAAAAGGAACCTGCTATGATACCAATTTTTAAACATGGAATATACTAAGAGGGGGGTTGAATCATTATATTATATATCTTATAAATCTTTCCTTTAACCAAATTCCACTTAATTAAACGTTCAAGATATGCAATAAAACTCAAACAATAAACATCCACACAAGATAGAGAGAGACACCAGATATAACATGGAAACCCAATGTGGGAAAAACCACAGAGAATCAATCTCAAATATATTCATGAGAACAAACCCATAGGAGCACCATACCCCTTTTCCAAGTACAAACCTTAGCTATAATTTGTGAGCACCAACCCACAAGAGCTTCAAACCCTTTTGCCGAGCACCAACCCAACAACAATTCATGGGCACCAACCCACAAGAGCACCAACCCCTTTCTATATACCACACACCTATCTCTCAATGTTTCTATCTCAACAAATGATAGATCAATACAACATCTCCTTCCTCTCTCTCACTTTTGCTCTTCTAAGCTAGATATAACAAATACAAATCATCTCTCACAATTGCTCTTTTAAGCTAGATATTACAATATCAAATCAACCTCTCACTTCCACATTACAAATGTCTACTCAAGCCTTTATTTATAGCTTTCCAAATGACCTTTGGCCTTCCACCTTTGTGACCCTTCAATCCTTATGGAAAATGGCACCAATCTTGGATGACCCTTCATATCCAAGCATTTGAAAAGTCATGTGGTGACCCTTGATGACCAAAAACGTTTTTCCCACTTTTGTCCTTATCTTTGGTGACTTTTCGTATTCCTTAAAGTGTCCCTTCATGAGAAATTCGCCCTTTACTCTTTTGTCTTCACTTGGTGACTCTTGGTATTCCCCAAGATGACTCTTCATTGGAAAATGCATCCCATCCTTCTTTTGTCTTTATCTTGTGACTCTTTGACTTCTCCATGGGCCCTTATTTTGTCTCATATGCAACCAAAAATATATTTGTTAATATTAAATAAATATTAACTCATATTAGCCAAGATAAACAACATTAAATGAAATGGGGCCTTTATCACCAATAATACTAAACCTTTGACATCAATTACAATATTTCCAACCCATCCCTCCCAATAGTCTGACTTGAAAAAGGTGATGGAATTGTAGGGACTACCATGCTTGTAGTCATACCTTGTTGCCTTATAGGATGAATAGTTTATCTTGTAGGCACACCATTAGCATATCCTAGATCCTTCCTCTTAAATCTATTATTTTCTTCAATATAATTATTTTGGTTGAGAACATAGGTGTCTTCAACTAGGAAATTAGGTAAACTCACTCCTTGAGACTACCATCCTTCATTTTCTTGGATAAGGACCTCATCTTCTACTGATATTTTAGGAGTGACTCCACCTTGAGAAAACAAAACTTGATATCCACATTTATTAGAATCCATGATCTAACCTTTTTTCCATTCCTCTCCTTGCACCAAGTTTCTATGCATTGGTACCATTGCTTTTATATTAGATGTGGAAGTGGGATTGTATGCATTGATAGGCCTATTGAAGTTAGTTTTCCCTTGACCTCTCCCTTACCCATATTATTTACCATATTAATGAGGATAGGGACAAGGGTTTTGATTCACACCTCATTTTATATTTTCTTACCAAATTTGAGCTTCTAAGAATTGAATCCTTGAATCTTTATCCATGGCATCATCTTCCTTCTTAGGGGCATTTATAGGCTTGGTGTTGGCACTTCTAACTTGGTAAAAACTTAGATAAGTAGAAAAACTATCTAGTAGTAGAGGCATGGACACTTTTAGAGGAAACTTCCTAGCTTTTATGAGGCCACTCTTAGCTCTAATGGAAAGGTGATATGCTTCAAGTAAGGTGTAACCACCCATGGATTACAAAATTATGGATATGTCAGTATAATATCCCTCAAATATGTTGGAAACACAAAGTTATCAAGTGGTATCATGGGAGGAGGCAACCTATGCCAAATCATTTTTAATCTCTCATTAAAATAATTCTTTATCTCCTTGGGTGATTTTTGAATTACATGGAGTTGGTAAATGAGTGATGTGTAATCACTCTCGTCTTCAAACCTTGATGGTAGTATCTTTCCAAAATCATCTTAAGTTTTGATACATTTACTAGGAAAATGCGTATACCAGTTAGGTGATTTACTTCTAAGGAACATAGAAAGAGGTATAATGGAAATGTTGAATTTAGTGACATTCTAAAAACTAAAAAATTTTGAGATATCCCTAGTATGCTCACTAGGAGTGACATGACCTTCAACATATAATATTGGAATACTCTTTGTAGCATTAGGGTGAATGTAATCATATACATCAAGATGGATAGGTTTTTCATTGTTAAAGGCTAGGAGTTCATGCTACCTAGCCATGTTATCTTAAATTTATTCTTCACTTTATTAGTCTTCTTAGCTAGCAAAGTCCTATTGTTATTTAAATAAGAGAATAGGCTAATGATTTTGAAATTTAAGAGGAAGTTTAGGTTGAAGAGGTGGTTTTATAGGATTGATAACTCTATTATAATATGGCCTAGCAAGGACCATGATGTATGAACTCAATAATATGACAAAACAATGGTCTACAGATAGATTTTACCTTGAATGGAGTTGTTAAATGCTAAGTAAAATACCATATGTAGTTATGATGTTGTCAAGACCATCATTCACCTTGACAAGTTGTCTTTAGGATAATGGTCCCACTGGGTGTGCTAGAACTATTGTTACCAAATCTTGCACCCTATAGGATTTTTTTCATGCCTACTCTAATATTTGGGAAAAATTGGAATACATCCTGGCCTATGGGTTGCCTATAATATAGGTATACCTCTAAATTTAAGGGACAACTCCCTAGGTTGATCCTTAAGTGCTTATCACCTACAGTAGTTGATTTCTTGGATGAAAATATGTATAAGTATATATGAAATTAAACTATTCTAAAGGGGTGACAAAACACAAATATATCCATATTATAATCATACTCTTTCACTAAGAGACATGACCTATAACACTAGCTTCAATATCATAAAATACCCTAACATTAGTATTTCAACATGGAGGTGATATGCATGAAAACTACTCAATTTAATTGAGCCATAGATCAGTTCAGATACTAAGGCTACTTTTACACTTGGTAATATATCCATACACTTGATAAAACATCATGTGACCTACTAAAGTGGAACAACTTGCATCAAACATGAAAGGACAAAGAGAAGACAAGGATAGATGTTTATCACTAGAATTAACCATACATCATTCTACACACTTATATAATATGTTTTTGAACTCAAAATTAAATTATGTATCATATTCAAATGTAAATTAAAATATCAAACTAACAAAGGTTTTCCATATTGGGCATATAATTTTTATACAAGATCCAAAATGGCTTACAGTTATGGAATGTGAGAAGAAAGTGGAGATAAAAGGTCATAATTCCACTTGTAAAGAAATGAAAAATAGTTATGTCTTAGAGGAATGAATTTTATGACAAATTTATAGGATTTCCTCTTGGAAAAAATTTCACCTAAAGCATGACAACTCTCCAAACTTGGCATAAGGGTCTTTAAATGGCTTCTTGAAACCACCTTCATCATTAGGAATATCTTGAAAACTCCAATGTAGATTAGGTAGATATGAAACATATGAAATATAAAGGATGGGTTATAAACATTCCAAAAAAATCATTATATGTGTTTTGAACCATTGGTCTTCTTCTAGACACTTGTTTTCACCATATGTATTCATCATAACTAGCCTTATAGGTATGTCCTTATATTTATCACCCAAATGATCTTTAGTTATTAAATAAAATACATGTAATGGATGATATTAAATGTATAAATATTAAACTTACATTCCAATCCATTAATGATACCTTAAAAGTGTCTCCAATTGGACTTATCACTTTCTCATTTGGTAGTCACTCTTCATTCTCATTATCTTCCACAGACTTAGAAGTGAATGAGTTAGAAGAAGACATTTTATGCATAATTATGACCATTAATGGATATATGGAGTTAATAAAATTCCCAATTTACCTCCCCAAATTATTTTCCTTATTCAAATTTTCTTTGTACTTAAAAAACACATAAATACTTGAAAATAACTTTATTTCAAGCATGTTCATATAGTTAGGGTTTAGACAAATCATGTGTCATGGATATTGAGAGAGCTATATACAAGTATAAAATAATTTCTCGATAAATAATATCATTTTTAATGAATTTATATCAATCTCTTTCTAATTGGGTCAAAATCAAGGGTTTTGGAGGGTGTTAACATGTTCTAGTCTTTAGGGATTATTCATAAAACCCAAATGTTCAAACCAGTAAAAAATCCTACTAAAGGCAAGTTTAGGACCATCTTAAAGTTTTCTAAGGATATTGGATCACCATGAAATTGATCTATACTAGTGTGATCATCTAAATATGGACTATCAAGCTCCTTAAGTGCATTCTACATACCCTATGATAGGGTTGAGCCAAAAGTGACTTTCTTATAATTGTTATCTACAACTTAATGGATCTAGATTAACTTATATATCAACATAAAGGTCATTATATGTGTATTAAGGTTCATATTTCCTTGGAAATGAGATTGAACCCCTTTAAGTCTTTAGCCCTAGTGTAGGCCTAATAGCATGACTGTGCTTTTAAGGGCTTAGGCTACTATTGAATTTCAATGTTTTTTACAAATACCTATACACCTTTGTTCACCTTAAATAAAAATATTCAAACCCTCCTTGAATTATTCCAACACTCCTATCTCATCCCCTTATCCTCTTCATTTTAAACCTATAGTTTTTCCTCTTTGGGAGTGCCCTTTATCTGAGATAGAATAGAGGTAACTTCACCTATTATCTCAATCAAACAAAGACTATGAGAGGCTCAAATAGGTCATGGGTACCCTCTATACATAGTTTCATATCTTGGTAACCCCTGAATGTCCATAACTAATCCAACTTCCTAAGATATAATTTTAGACTATTGAGGACTGTACACAAAGTTTGTATGTAGAGTTGGATTTGTTGATTAATCTTTCTCCTTTGGTCTGAGAACTATATACAAATGTGATACTAGCACTATTAGAGTTTTCTTCATAAATCTAGTCCATAATAAATCTCTACCAACTACCAACTTGTACTCTTTACTTACCAAGGCCAATTTGTAAATTGAATGATTGTATTATTTTCTCATAAAAAGTATATACCTATAGGTGTCTTCCATAGTAGACCTTGTATCTCATGCTCCAAGATGTAATTTAAGTCCCTAAAATCATTTCATACTTATTTTTTATTAGAAAAATTATGCCTTAGGGCTTTCCAATTTTCAAACTACTTACTCCAACCTAGTATCATACTATACTCAAATTTCAGGTGGCCATTTTGATAATAGAGCAGTGGTTTTCATGTTGGAACATGGAGTTTCATACCCTAGGTTCTTCTTGGAACCTATGAAGTCACATTAATATTAAAAAATATCTATAACATGCCTAGGATTTTATCTAATACCCAAAATTATCATGATCTAATTTTTAGATATTTTTCAATGATGTCTCCAAGGTGACCAAGGATGTTGATGAGGTGTCATGTGTGTTAGGATGACAATGACAAAGTGTGTTTCAATGTTATTTAGTGTTATTGAATAGTTATTTAGTGTTTGACTTAGTGAGGTAATTTATTGATGATATATATAGTATGGATATGTTTCAAAAAACCTATGGGGTGATATGAGTGCTTGGAGTGCTTGTGAAAGTGAACAAAATTGGTCATATGAAGGTCTAAGTTCAAGTAGCAATCTTCTTGGTAGATAAAGTTGAGTAAGAAATTTGATGATGTCATTAAGAAATTTGATGATGTCATATTTCAAATGTGTGAAGGTTTTAGGAGTAGTTTTTCATATTTATAGACTCACATATGAGAGGTGATTATGTGGTCCAAGTTTTAGGTCTAGACATGGTGCGTAGCAAAAGTTTTTAATGTACAAAGTTGCCTTTCTAAGATGAGTTCACCAAGTTCCCATACTTAGCCAAATTTGTAATATCAAAGATCTATGGTGAGTGATAAATATTATTGATGAATATATAATGGAAATAATACCTTATAATATATGTAGATATAATGGTGAGAGAGTGATAATGTATATACAGATCAATAACATGTATGAAGTCATTATGTCAAAGTTTACTGATATTACACACACTAGTGACATTTGTCTCAATCATGATGATTTGATAGAAGATAAATGGTACATGGATATTAATTTATATTTATATTTATGGTGATGTTTGATTTAAATATTCAATGCTTATAAGGCATGTGGGACTACCAAGTGGTGTAAGAGTGAATACTGACAACAATGTGTTTAGAAGGCATGTGAGGGTGGCAATGTTTTAATCATAGAAGCACAGACCAATGATCAATGGTAATCATTAAATATTTAATATTAGGTGGTTTTAAAGGAGATAAATGGATATCATTTAATCAATTTTATAGTGTACACAAGATGAAGACACATGTATGTAATGTTTTCACTACACAATTACCATTAGCATTTGAATTAGCAAAGAGAAAAACTAGTATACAATATTTTGCTAATATCTTTTGATCTAGGAAAAATTTATTGATAATTCAAAAATAAGAGTTGAATATGAATTCAAGGAACATATATATACATTGGGTATAGGTTTTTGATATATATATATAGTATAATTTATTGATCTCCAAAGTTCATTGTATGTTTGTTCAAAGTGGTTTTATGTATAGAATTTTGTTTGAGTAATTTGTGCTTTAGGAAAAGAGTGTTTTTGTAGAAGTAATCACCTAAAGGTGTCATAAGTGTCATGTAGAGTGTTCCTATACATTTTTAGTTGGTCATTAGTTTCTAATGTTCTTAAATAAATTATAAATAAATTAATAGGTCTCCATGAGACCTATAAGGGATGATAAGGCCTAATTGAAAGGTGTAGTTCCTTATGAGTGACCCATGGATGTTATGGCTGACCTGTGAGAATGAATTTTATCTATGTATTAACATGATATAAGTATTAATGGTTAAGTCAAGTCTTATGGTATACCAATAAGATAATATTTAATAATATTTTATAAAGAGTGAAAGCAAAGGTGATTATTTCTAGACTTGAGAGAGGAGAGTTGAGAAAATGTGATATTGAGAAAAAGATAAAACCTTTGTAAGAAAAGGTATAGGTTAGTGAGGACCATTAGAGAGAAAAGAGGTTCAGGCAAGTTTATTTGATCAAGGTGATGAACGTGAACACACAGGTCATTGGATCTAATAAGCCTAGAAGAGGTAGATTGAGTAAGTAAGCCTTAGAGGATATTTAAGAGAGATTGAAGGATGAAGAGTGAAAGCAAGAGAAGTACATCATCAGGTTTATAAGACATCAGATCATAGATGAAAATTAGTTCAAGGTATCTTTGTGGATTTTTAGTTGCCTAGGGGATTGGTTCCTCCTTGTAAGGTAAATCTTGTTAACAAGTCTAGTTGTTGTGGGCACTCAGCTAGATAGTGTTAGTATCTCCTTATGGGATTGGTGTCTTAAAAAATTAAGGGATTGGTGCTCCTTGATTAGTTGGTTCTAGTATACATTAGATCTTAATATTAAAAGATTGTATTCCATCTTAAAGGGTGTAGTGGGTTTTATCCCCCAAGAGGGTTTCCCATATATGTCATGTGTTATGTTCTTCATCTTTATTTATCCTTTATGTTCACTATTATGAATGATGTGTATTCTTCATGATTGTATATGTTTAATGGTTAAGGGTTTAGAATTAGATTTGGATTATATAACATCACTAATCTACCCCTCCTCTCACTAATTTCACCTCTAATAACTGGTATTAGAGTAAGACCTCTATTACAACTTTAACTACTTAAAGGTGATCCAAGGTATAATATATCAAGTCAAAAGATGCAAGGTTTCTATACAAAGCAATCATTAATTTTCAATGGGTCAAATTATTATTTTTGGAGTGTGAGGATGAATACCTACATCATATCGATAGGGTTTGACATTTTTCAATATGTTGTGGATGGATATTTATCCCCCTCAACCCTTTCAACTAGTGCAAATGATAATAAGATGTGTGAGAGAAATTAGAAGGCAATGAATGCTATCACTTGTGGTCTTTTAGAGACTGAGTACACTAAGGGAATCCATTATAAATATTATAAAGAGATATTGGAAAAAATATAGATCATTTATGAAGGGGGTTCAAAGGTCAAGTTGGCCAAGTTGCATACTCACCAAAGATAATTTGAGAGTCTCAAGATGAAGGAAAAAGATTCTATGGCATCCTTTTTGTAGAGATTTGATGAGATTTTGAAAATTATCATAGGTCTTGGAGAGAATCTTGAAGAAGTTACTATAGTACAAAAGGTATTAAGTTCTCTCTCCCTCAAGTTTGATTCTAAAGTGTCTACTATAGAAGAAAGTCATGATCTTACTCAGATGAAGATGGATGAATTTCATGTCATCCTTACTACCTATGAGATGAGAGTCAATCATGACAAACTACCAAAGGTGGAAGCAACATTCAAGATAGAAATGAAGCCAAATAATAAAATAACTCAAGGTAATGAATTAAAGTATGATGAGATATCTGTTGATGAACTAATATATTTGTTTACAAGTAAATTGAAAGTAGGATCAGGTAACTATGAAGGTAAACTACCCTTCAAATGTTTCAATTTTGGAGAATTAAGACACTTTTCCAACAAGTGCCTTCATAAGCATAATAATAATGATGATGAAGAGCATGGTGAAAGATAAGATGAAGGCAATAAGACATTCAAGTTTGATAAGAGGAAGAAAAGATTTGGAAAGTATGACAAGAATTACTTTAAGAACAAGAAGAGTCTCTACACCAATAAAGATTAAAGCTCATCAGATGAGAGTGAATATAGTGATTTTGAGTTTGATAATAAAGATGATTGTCTTGTTGAAGTTTAAATCCTCTACATAGGTGATGAAGGAAGCTGGTCATATAAAAAAGAGTCTACTTGGAGTGATATAGATAATGAAGAAGATAAAGAGGATTGTGAGACTAAATTGAGGAAGAGACTAAATTGAGGAATGGTCATGAACAAATAAATATTGAGAAGAGTATTAAAAATAAGATGAAGTATCAAATCAATGACTATAAAGAATCATTCAGTGTGTTTTAGGAAAGAATGAATGAAGACACCAAGGAGACTAAATATATAGTAAATCATCTTAGTTTTCAATTGGAAATCCTATCTACAAGCTTGAAAACTAAAGAAGATGATTGTTCAAGGTATGTAATTAAAAATGAGTCATTGAAACCTAAGTTACAAAAGACATCTAGTAAGATGAAGTCATTTGTGATGTTTGAAAAGAGCTCAAGTGATCTAGACAATGTTTTGAATATTCAAAATATAGTGCTAGTGATAGAACTTGACTTAGTTAAAAAGAAGAATAAAGTATTACAACTTAATACAAGGTGAATACTATTGTGAATAAAGACAATTAGACCCTGAGGGTAAACAATCAAGATGGAATGAAGATGTTAGTAGAATGAAGACAAATTATATTAGATAACCAAATGTCATGAGGTATACCAAATTTAATGGTTCAATTACACATGTAATCAATTTGGTCATATGTCTAGAGAGTGTATAAGACATATTAAGAATGAGTAGAATCATCGGTCAAATAACATGTAAAATTTGAGTGCTTGAAATGTTATGACATAAGACACATTGAAATATTTTATCCAAATTAGGTAAGGCAAGTTGATTTCACTTCAAGAAGAATGGTTTGCTACAACTACGAGAAGATTGGTCACATTTCTAAGTTCTACAAGCAAAGGTCATCGAGTCAAAATATGTTCAATCAGACTCCTAGAGTGTAAGGAAAAAAGACAAGTTAATTTATGGAAACAAAAGATGAAAAGTGTGAGTCATAATGAGTCTACAGGTCCAAGTGGTCTATTTTCTAAAGTGGATAATGCTACAGAGGTTGATGAGAATCAAAAGATCTCATTATCTACTCATTTTCGGAATGAAGAGGCTACAAGTGAACATATTAATATTTTCTAGCATGTTTTATGAAAAAAATTCAATTGTGAATGCCTAGTGATGAGGATATTTCTTCAGTTGAGAAGGTATGCCATGAATCTTTGTTGTCTCCATTTCTCATTAATACAGTCCTAGGAGAGAAGGAGAATGTTGTAATGGGTGAGAAAGTTGTTCATCTTAAGCATAAGAAGAAAAATAATAACTATTAGTTTTAGATGTTAAATAAAGAAAAGTAATATGAGGATATGTGGGTAACTCCTAGTTTCTCATTGTTTTAGGACATTGTGGGTTAGGGTGTCTCTATATATGCTTCTTATGATACATCTTTATTATGTGGAAGAAAGTATGTGTGCTCTAGGTGATGACCAAAGTGCCAATCAATACATAACTTAAAGGCAAAGTGTAAGAAAGAGATTATGAAAGATAAAATTGTAGATGGACTTTGAGAAGGTTAAAGTAGTTTGGATGTTGATTCAAGAGGTTGATCAATCAAGACAAGGATAAGTAGCTATAGGTATAGTACGTATGTTTTAAGGTGTAAAAATAGAATTGGTTAAGAAAACATGTTGAACATGTCAAGATCCATGTAAATCATGGATTTAGGGGGAAATAACGTAGATATTTTGAAAGGCTTGAAGATATATGCATGATGTGAGAGGGAGCATATGTGAGATGTTTTAGTCATGGTGGAGATATGAAGAAGTCTGCTATAGATTTGAACTCAAGAATGTTGATATGATGAAATGATCAAACTAATTTATGTTCTTTGAAAATTTATTCAATCCTCATGCACAAATAAAGGGGGAGATTTGTAAATGGTCAGGGCCTAGGATCAAAGGATTGTGTAGTTGAATCTGAGAGAGAAAGTATGGAGGTAATTATGTTGTTTCTTCATGGTTGGAGATGGTTTAAAGGTACAAAAAGGGTTCCTAATCTCAATTGACTTATGGGGAGTCCCTTTTAATGTTTCCAAGGTAAATTAAATTAGTGTATGGTGTTCATGAATGTTTTGTCTTTATAAGAGTTATGTATGGTCAAGAAGAATGTTGTGTTCTGAGCATGTTTGAGAATCTCAAAGGTAACAAGTGGTATGTTTAGTGTTAGGGGAAGTTTTTATCATCTCTCAAAGGTGGTACTTCCTTATTTCTGGTTCTTCAAGTCTTTTTAAGTCCTTAGGATCAAAAATGAGCCCACTTTGTCATTGTGTCAAAGGGGGAGAAAGTACTTGAAGAGAGAGACAAAGTCTAAGCATAAGATTTGTATTGGTATTAAAATCAATGAAAAAGGGGTATATTTATGGATATTTGTCAATGATGTCTCCAAGGTAACCAAGGATGTTGATGAGGTGTCATGTGTGTTAGAATGATAATGACAAAGTGTCCTTAAATGTTTTTTTAGTATTCTTACATAGTTATTCAGTGTTTGAATTAGTGAGGAAATTTATGGATGATATTGATGGTATGGACATGTTTTATAGATCATATGAGGTGATATTAGTGCTTGTAGTGATTATTAAAGTGAATGGAATTCATCATATTAGTCATATCAAGGTCTAGGTTCAAATAGTGATCTTGACATATAAGGTTGAGTAAGTAATTTAATGATGTAATATTTCACTCATGTGAATGTTTCAAGAGAAATTTATTACATAGATGGATTAATGTATGAGACTTTATTATGCGGTCCAAGTTTCAGGTCTGGACATGGTGTGTATCAAAAACTATTAAGGTGAAAAGTTGGCTTTCTAGGTAGAGTTCACTAAGCTCCCATACTTAGCGAAATTTTCAATATTAAAGATATACAATGAGATTTAAATCTTCCAGAGGAATATATAATGGTGATAATCCAATATTATAGATATAGATATAATTGTGAGTGATTTTTAGATATAGATCAATGTTGTGCATGAAGTCATTATGTCAAAGGTTCTTAAGATTACATGTGCTAGTGACATATGTCTCAATCATGATGATTTTATAGGAGATCAATGGCATGTGGGTGTTCTGTAGATGGAGATATATGGTTTGGTTTGATATAATTATTTAATTTTCATAAGTAATGTGGGACCACCAAGTTACACAAGAGAGAGGACTGACAACAATGTGCTTAAAAGGTATATGAGGGTGCCAAGTGTCTTAATCATGGAAGTGCGGATCAATGATCAATGATGAGCATTAAAGAGTTAAAATTAGGAGAATATAAGGAGATAAAAATATTTAATTTGAAATATTTTCCAAGGGAAATAATATGAAGACATGTGTCTGAAATGTTTACATTACACAATGACTATTGGCATTTGAATTAGTAAAGGGAAAAACTAGTCTGCACTAGTTTGTTAATATCTTTTCATATAGGACAAATTTATTGATGGTGTAAAAAAAAATTAAGAGGGATTAAGGGTTAATATAAATAATTTAGGTATAATTTTTTTAAAAAATTATATTCTACATTATTGAGCTCTAAATTTTATTCTATGTTTGTTCAAGGTGGTTTTATGTACATAATAATGTTTGAGTAATTTGTGATTTAGCAAAAAAGTGTTTTGGTGGAAGTAATCACCTAAAGGTGTCATAAGGGTCACATAGATTGATCATATACATTTTGAATTTGTTGTGGGTTTCTAATGTGATTAGATAAGTGGTAAATAAATGAATAGGTCTTTGTGAGACCTATAAGGGATGCTAAGGCCTAATTAAAACATGTAGCTAGTTATGAGTGACCCATGGATATTATGGCCAAAATTTTAAAATAAATTTGAGATATGTATTAGAATTATATAATTATTAATGGGTAATGAAATTATTATGTCTTACCAAGAATATAATATTCATGAAGACTCTATAAAGAGTGAAGCAAAGGTGGTGGTTTTTAGACATGACAAAGGAGAGTTGAGCAGATGTGATATTGAGTAAAGGACCAAACCTTTGAAAGAGAAGGTAAAGGTTAGTGATGAAAATAAAAGAGAAGAGAGGATAATTAATTTTTATCTAATCAAGGTGATGAAGGTGAAAATGTAGGTCATTGGATATAATAAGCTTAGAGAGGCATATTGAATGAGTAAGCCCTAGAGGTTGTTTGAGAGAGATTAAAAGGTGAAGAAGAGTGAAAGAAATAGAAGTCCATCATCATGTGTATAAGAAATTAGATCAGACATGAATATCAGATCAAGGTAAATGGGTGGGTTAATGATTTCCTAGGGGTTGCTTCCTCTTTGTAAGATAAAGATTTCTAAAAAGTCTAGTTATTATGGGCGCTCAGCTAGATAGGCACAGTAGCTCATTATGGGATTGGTGTCTTGTAAACTAAGGGATGGGTGTTCCTTGATCATTTAGTTATAGTGCAAAGTGTATCTTGTTATTATAGAACTATAGTACATCTTGTAGGGTTTAGTGGGTTTTACCCCCCAAGAGGGTTTCCCACATATGTCATGTGTTATGTGTTTGATCTTGCTTTATCTTTTGTGTTCACTATTATGAATGATGTGTATGATTCATAATTGTATATGTTGAATGGTTAAGGGTTTGGAATTAGAACTAGATTATTTGGCATCACTGATTCACCCCCACCTCTTAGTGATTGTACCTCTAACACTAATATGTTACTACTATTCAATCAACCTGTAAGTGAATTTTCAAAAACAAAAGACCCATTATGTTGGTATTTAGAATATTAAAACCTTGTAGTCCATGGTTTGGGATCCTTTAAATTTAATTACAAAACTTATCATCCTAATAAAGTCACTTTTTTATCAATCTATATTTTTATTATGTCACATGGTTTGTAAGGTCATTTAGGCTTCAAGAACTATACATGACATTAAAATTCCATAGTGAAGTTTTACTTGAGATAAAAAACCTCTATACACAATACTTATCATGATCAAACAAATAATTATCATGTCAAGTCATTGTAATTTATTTGAGATACATGATATGGACATTTGGACCTGTTAAAACCTTAAGACACTCTAGCATGAGAGGTTCAAATGTAAAGCAAAATCTTAATTTTAGAAAGCTTAAGGTAACATGTCCCTAAAGCAACTTTATTAAACTATGAACATTATTTCAAATTTTTTTTCCACTTTATGGCTCCAATATTTATTTTATGGTGCTCACCATGTTCCTATACTTGATGAGTCTCTTAAAAAAGCTTACACACCTAGGATTCAACTACTCATTCCTATGTTGGGACCACCTATAGGTGTACATGCATGACACAGGGTAGTGTATCAAAATAGTTTCTCATAATCAATCCTAAACCATCTTGGATAGGTCAAACATGTTTATTTCACATTATGTGGACTCTCACCACCTTCAAACCTTCAAGTTTGACCATCATAATCAGACAAGGCTCTTATTTTACCTGCCTATAGGTGGATGTCTATAGGAAACTGATTGTGCATAAATATGACTATGTTTTTCATCAATATGTTAATCTTTAAGACTAAAAATAAAAAATAATTAATTGGGTGTTATGTTTATATAGGTTGAATAAAAACTAATCCCTTTGTCTCAAAACCACTTTCATGAGAAAATTCTACAAGAAATGAAAATACTTGTCTACAACCCCAGTGGTAACCTCAACTAGCAAAATAAGATAGATTGCCTCATTAATTCACTTCCACATGTGCAACTAATGATATAAACCATGAGATAAGAAATCCACACTCTCAAACACCACTTACAGTACTTGGTTTGTAAAGACTAACTCAAATAGAGAGGAAACCATGAGCTGATGGGGATGAGTATGTGGAAATGAGTAGAAGCCCTTAACACTAGTTCAGAGAGATTGATACTCCAATAATATAACTCTTTACATGGACTTGGAGTGGATAAAGGGTAATATCTACCACCAATTGAATTTGACCTGATTCAACTCTTGTTGGACCTATGATTAGAAAACTAATTGACTATTTTTGCCTACCTAAGAGAATGATGGTATAATGAAATGTTTTTTTTTTCATTTTTCATTTTTGGGACCTTCAAAGATGTTCAAGCATGGAAATTAGTTCAAGGGACCTAAAGTTTCACTATATAAGTCTTCCCCATATGCCAAATATGCTCTACAATCTATACAACTTCCCAAACTCTCTCTCTAACTACCTAAATATTCTTCTTCTAACATTAAAATTAAAAGTTTGTTAGATTAATATAGTTACTCTAAATCTTAACTAAAATATGGATGTTTAAATGAAATTTGGAATAGTTTTCCTTCTAGTAAAACCATATAAGCTTCATAAATTACCCCAAAAGTGACTTTCAGTGACAAATATCCCATTAAGGACTAAAATTAACTATGACCAAGGATAAAAACAAATTATAAGACCCATATATAGGACCATCACACATATTTTAACCTTATTATACCCCCATATAAGTTTTCAACTATAGGGGGTTGACCTATTTTGACATATGGTCAAAATTGTCAATAGTCCACTTGGTCAAGATTGTTTCAATCTCAATTAGCCCTCTAAGTCATCAAATGCCCTTTCAAACATGTCATATGAATCAAAATACATATTATAAACCTTTGAAGAAGATATGTTTTGATGTCATATTGAAATGAGGGGTCTTAAAAAGGGTCTCATAACTATTCAGAGTCATGACAAGTGGTCTTATTTGCAAAAAAAGGTCTCTTTAGGGGTCAAATATAGTTTATTCACCATAAAAGGCCCCACAAACTTAAAAAGTTTATTTTAAACTTCCCTCCCTCTATATTGACTAGTTTTAAAGCATTAATTGACTCTTAATTTACCTCATCTTGCCTACCAATAGACTTTCAAATTTTAATCATGAAAATGTAGAAAATGGGGTTTTATATTTTTTTTAAGACTTATACGATCATAAAAATGTTAGAGGAAGTCATTTATATTTAGGGATAGCTCTTTTCAGTCATAAAAGAAGAGAATCTAAGTGTTTTAGAGTCAAATAAATCAAAAATTGACCCCTTCTCTCCATGATTATTCTTGGCAGCCTTAGATAACCATTCATATTTATAGTAAATTCATATAGGAGAGAGAAAATGGTTATATAATATTCTAGGTAGATTAAGGGGGTATCCTATCATTTATATTCTTTGAATTATTTTGAAAATTTATGGCCCATGCAATATGAACAATGATTTATAACCTAGGTAGTCAAATTAGTCTCATGTATCTATGTAGGGTCATCTTTTGAGTGGTTTTAATGCATTTCTAGTTTAATTGATGAAATAAGTGTTTTTATGTGTTTGATATAGGTCCTAAAAATCCATATAATTCATTATATACCCCTATTTAACACATTTTATCTTACTGGAGTAAGAAACCTTCATGTTGTCACAAGTTACAAGATATAAGAAGTGATTTCTTAATGTTACACATCATTCAATGCATGTATATATAACTTAGTAGTGGTTTAATGTTGAATTATGGGTTTATTAAAACCATTTAAGTATTATTTTCATCTAGATCACAACTAAGTCATCGAATTATCAAGCAACTTTTTTAAAGTCTCGTTTCCAATGTGACTTATCCATATTATGCAATCTTCTTTGAAAGTGTGAGCAAGGTGTCATTATGATAGTTGTAGAGAAATATACAGTTATTTTATATCATATAAAAGCTTAATATATTAGTCATATATTTAATATTTACCTCATTTTCCTCCATACTTCATAATTATAGAACCCATTCTCATCCTTAGCCCTTGAGAGACATGTTCTCATTTGAGCACCTATAGGCCTAATCTTAGGTCATGAAAAGACCTTGAAATATGGAAATGGGATGAAGGTTTAGTAATTTTTAATATTTAAATAATCTATTATGATAAACATTTATCTCCACTTAAGTAAATGAAGAGAGAAAGAGGCCTAGTAGGCCTAAAAGATCATACACAGTTAGGTGGTGGGTAGAATGATGAAGATATGCTTTCTCATGTTAAAGTGGAAGTGATTCAAGGACATAAAGACATAAAAAATTATTTTTTAAATATATAAAAACTCTCTAAATATGATAAATATGTTATAAAGTTGTTATAAAAGGATCAATTTACAAGGTACAGTCACATGAGCCCTAGAATTGAACATTTATAGGCCTAACTATAGACATAGAATAAGTTGAGAAATGAATCCTAGTTTAGGGTGTATTAAAAGTGTGTAGAGTGAATTAATATTTATAAACCACATATTATTGATTATAAATGTTTATAAGTTTGTATAATATCATCATGAAGGAATAATGTCACTCTCTCACACTGTTAGGAAACAAGAATTGGCACCTACAACCATGAGAAGGCAAAGGAATCTGAGTTGTGAATGGTTTGGGTAGATAAATATATGGTTATATGAAAATAAAATTCCCATGTACATCATGTTTTCATTACTTATATAGGTCTTAATTTTCCAAATAATAAATAATAATGTATACATTTTCACTCAAACAGACTTAATTGAGCACTTATAGGTAAGGCCTTGGGGAGGAGTGAAAGTGTGAGGAAACATACAAGGAAGAGAATTGAAAGAGATGAAAGGAGGTATATTGAAATTTATTTCAAATTTATCATTATCCATTGAAAACTCTAGTCTTATAAATAAAATAATAGCCTTGATAGGCTAATTAGGACCAATAGGCCTAAATAGGTAGTCACAGGCCTATATATGGAAATTAGAGACAAATTGCACTTTTGGGATCATGATCAGGATTGGAAGTATTAGAGAAGATAAATAATTATTTTCATAGATAATTAATTTGTTATAAACTTATAAATTTAAGAGGGAAGAACAATAATTAGAGATTTAGGGTCAAACTAGCCTAGAGACCCAATAACCCATAGCAACAGCTAAAGCAATTGTAGGAGATATATGGAGGAGGAAGGCTATAAAAAAAACCCATAGGAGGTCATGTTAGGTGTAATATACCCATAGGAGGTTTTATAAAAAAATTCAAACCCATTTACACCTAGCCAAGTAAACACACCTCTTGAGCTCTCAATTAGGCTAGGTAGTCACCTTGAGTCATTTTCTTATGCTCAAAACTATATGCATATGTTGTATGGGAATATGAGCTCATAAATAAAGGTGGATGGGGTTGTATAGTTAGGAATCCTATAATTTTTTCCTTCATCAAACCCTCCAGATCTATGAATCATCATTAAGACCTCTAACCACCTCATAAATATTATTTGCACTATTTTAGAGCTTAAAGAGGACATAGTTTTGCTTGGTACTTATAGGACTGGTTAAATGAGAATGAGTGTCATTTAAATATTATTGAGGGGGATTTTTAATGATTATTATTTTAATTATTTTAATGTTTTATGCCTCCTAAATATATGAATCATTTTTAATACGAGTGAAGCTTATGAACCCTTCTTAAACCTCTCACAATGACTAGATGGAGAAAATGTGTTTCTTAACACCTTCAAATGCAAAGTTATGAAATTGGAATGGTTTGGATGGTATTATAAAGTCTCATTTGAATATAAATTATCAAATATTTTATATTTTCAAAGTTTTTGGTGTATGGATTAGTCCTAGAGATGACTACCAAAGTCCTAAAAAGGGTAGTTTCAGAGGGTTTCTCATAGAGTTAGTCTGGGTAAAGCCTAGTATGATATCATGGAACCATATATGAATATAATAAGACTTATAAAATATTTTTATAGTATCATGAGGCATATTTATAGTGAATTCAACATCTCCTTGATAGTCAAGACACCTAGTGTTGACCAAGTATCCTACCAAGAGCTCTAGGAGACCTAATGCAACTAATTAGTAGTACTAGAAAGTTATTTTTAGTTTTGAATAATGAGGATGGGGTATAATAAATTATGAATCTATGGTGATGGCCCTAAAAAATGGAACATATAGTATAAATAAGGACAAGCATGGTTTGCCAAACTAGTTTTCATCCCTCTAAATCCTAGATAGAGGTTCTAACAAGATATTATTAATAAAAGGTCTTGATGAAAACTTTGTAAAAGTTAGATAGGTTATTAAAAAACCATTAAATGATAGCATACATATCTATAATATATTTTAGATATTTTTAAATATATACTGAGGTTCATGAAGGCATAAGAGTTTAATGTAATGAAAATCATGGCATTTTATGTGGTGAATAGATGAGATAACATGATGAAGTATGGAGATGACCATCATACAATAAAATACAAGGTAATTTTTTTATAAATATCTATTCAAAAGGTAGAATTTTAAATCCTTATTCAATTACTAAGCCATATTGTAATTAAGACCACTATGCCACCAAGTGAGCACATGGGGAGAGTAATAGGGATGTTTCTACCCCTATTCATGTTTATAACTACTTGGTTGATGAAGGATGGTCATCATTACCTTTCCTCCACACTTACATGCCACATTCATCTTTTATTTCCATCTGATGTCATATAAAGGCATCCTCTCTTGGATTGTAAGGTAATCCTTAGTGGAGTATTAAGAATCCCTACCCTACAAATAATTGTATCTACTTTTGAACACTAAATAGATGTTATTTACAACCTTCTCATACACTTTCAAATAGTGAATAGTGATTGTGGTTGATGAGTATTAGTTGTAGCAAGTAAACTCCCTTCATTTATACAATTTCCTTAATTGGTTATAGGCTAGATTATCATCTTGGTATGTCATATGAAGTGTGTTCATGGCCTTACATTATATAAGTGTGGAGTTTAATTCATCAAGTGTCTCTTATTATACCTATTGATCACCACCTCTTTGTGCTTGTTTGGTTCATAGCTCCATATTTAAATACTCATGCTTGGAGACCATTCTGATTTAGTGTATCAGTTAAACTTGTGTTCATGTTCATAGTGTATGATAAGTAGGTGGATGATGTTTTTATTAGTGCATCACCTCTTTTAGATTAGGTTTCTTACATGTTTCTCTCTCCATTTTCCATCCAAAAATATATTAGGATTAGTTATTTAATCATAAATGTTACATCATAGGAGATAACCCCATAACCTAGATGTTTAGTCCACATACATGTCACCCACAACTTTGGACTAATCCCTATTAACCTAAATTTGGAAAGGTCTAAATGATATCCTCTTAAGGTGTTGTTCGGTGGTTAAAAATTATGGCACACTTGATGAGACATACATATCAATAAATTTAAGTGTTTTGGTGTTTATATTTAATAACTATCCTTTGGAGCAATGACCTCAAGAACCAATGGTGACTTTGAGCATGTTCATCTAGTTTTAGTAATCCATGTATCCATTATAGCAGAATTTCTTTCTATTCTGTGATCTTCATGAGGTGGTTATGGAAGAGGTCAAAGTAGATTTTAGTTTCACCCAAGTCAATGATATTTATTAGTTATATAATCATCCATATCAGCCTCACCATGGCCTCTATCAACCTTTTCATGACCTATACCAGCCCTATGTTCCTTATCACCAATAATATGTTAACCCTTACCAATATTATGTGGAACCTCATTAGCCTAGTTATCATTCCTATATGAAACTTACCACCCCAAGTCAACTTCATTGGAATCCTACCTATCCTCTTGATTGCTCTTGGAAAGATCATGATGATCATACTAAACATAGCCATGTTCTATATCAATCCATCTCAAACCTTAATCAAAACCTCTTGAATCATGAGAGATATATGGTTTGGATTAATACACAAATGGAGTATGTTCAAGAGGTCCTTATTCATCTCACTAGAAATGTGAGAGACTCATTTCAAAAAATTAAGAGAGAGTGGGCATCTATTATGAGGAGAAATCATTCAAAAGTCACTAATGATATGTTAGACATATATGGACTGATTTCAAACATAGAAGAGAAGCTAGTGGTTTATGAGGGTAAGCAAATTTAGTATTAATATCCTCACATTCCCTCCCCTTTTCTATATTCATATTGTTTTGATCAACCCATCCTACCTCAAATACTAAGTTAGATGAGTTTCAAAACCTTCCAAGTTCCCCAAAAGTTACTCAATATTTCCTTATTTGGAAGTCTATTCAAGAGACAATGGAAAGTAGGGAAGAAGTTCTTGTTGAGAGGATTGAATATCATAATTCAAATTAGAATTTTTAGATACATTACTTTCAAAATCATCCTTAATATATTTATGATTAGATGAGACTTGATACCCAAGAACCAAAATCTTTCCCATATTAGAAGTCTATCTAAGAGGGTTTTTAAAACAAGAGTAAGGCTCTAGTCAAGAAGGTTGAATATAAGGTTGTAATTGTTGAGGATCCTCAAGAAGGATATGAGAAATTTTAAGTTCTTATTGAGAAGAATGAGCATATATATGAGATGAATGAAGAACCTATATCCAAGATGAACCTTCTCTCTCTCCAAGGATTCTTAAGAGGCTCTTCTATTCCCAAGTTATTGAATTATAAGGGTGATACCTTGACTCCCAAGCCAACTCATGTATAGATCCATCACACTCCCACCCTCAACCTCCTTGAGAGAGAACCTATCCTATGGGAGGTGAGTGAATAATGTCAAGTTTGATTAGCAATTGATTAAAGTGATCTAGGTCAATTAGAAGAAGAGATTACTATTGGGACACCTATTGGTGAAGATAAGTATACATCAACCTTCAAGGATGCAAAATAAGATGAAATTTAAGAACATGGTTAATTCTAAGAAGAATTCATACCAATTGGCCAAGGATATTTTTTTCAAGTTTTGGCAGTTGTAGAATAAAGAGACAATGTACAAGATGTTTAAAATGTTCAAGAGGAGGTATGTGTTGATATTGAGACTCTTAATTTCATTAAAGTTTAGGAACTCATTCCTTATTTTGAAGATAAGAATGCTAATGAACATGAAGTTACAATATTAAATGAATCAACAAAGAATGATCATGATCACATGGACACTAATCAAGGAGATGATGGAATCCTATTGAAGTAGTATTCATAATTTTGTAATGAGTATGTGGCTCTCTAAGAGCTTACACCTATTATGGGTCATATTGAAAATTCTCTAGTTATTGACCTTGTCAAGTTTCATTCATATGAGGACCTAGTTCAAGATGATGACGAGAAAGTTGAAATGGTTGTTTTAGTAGTGCCTTAAATTGAAATTTATAGACATGACCCATCTGAAGATGCATTGTTTCCTAGTGCATACCAAGAGGCTCAAAATGTAAACCATGAAGACCATGATAAGTCACTAATTCAAATAGAGCTTAAAGAAGGACTATTTAAGCCTATAGTTAATTTTAAAAATGGATTTCTAGTGATAGATGGTTTTTTTTAAGATGATCCTACTCTAGTGCTTCAAAAATAAAGCCTAGATGTATCTGATCTTATTGAGATACTAAATGACTAGAATGATGGAGTTCAAAAACATAATGTCTTTCTTATAACGATCATGAGAAATGAAGAGCATCAAAGGTTAAAATTTGAAAAAATAAGTGAATATATGTTCATAGGTGATTTATTTTCTATTACCATCTCACTTGAGAACATGCCAAATGAATTGACAAACAAGAAGATTTATCCATCAAGAATCAAATCCATGAGGTAGATTATTCCACATCATTACCTATCTCATGGAAGGAGAGTCATAAAAAACTTCCCCTTTGATCTAGGAGGTGGAATCTATATTAAATTTAATTTTTTTATAGTAGGTTATTTTTGTCTTATTTTTAATAAGTACTTATCAGCATAAGTGTGGTGTTGATGTGTTTTCCTTATACCTTGTTTGGTGTGTTATTTTTTGTTTTGTGTGTGTGCTCAGAAAGGTAAATAATTTGCTATTATTTTTTCAAGGGTATTGTATCCATAATAAATGTATCATATCAATCATGATAGAAATGTGTGATTTCCATACTCAAAGGATGAAATAGCTAGTTCTTTTAACCAGTAGGTAGGTCAACCCATGTGATCACTAAAAATGTTAATAATTTGGCTTCGTCGGCCAAATTCCAACCCATATAGTCCAAAAATTTATTAAATGGACCTTCAAAATTTCATGAGTATTTGAAAATATTGTCATGATCTTCAAATGGTATTAAATACTTTCAACATTATTCAAAGTTTGACTATATGTACTATGGGTTGCTTGAAGAGATCCTCATGTGATAATAGGTTTTGAGTCTTTTCATGATGTGCCAAGTTGTCATGAATTGTAATTGGGTGAGTATAAGGGTTTAGAGTTCCTTTTGAATCATAGAGGGTGAGTTATACCTTGTTTGACAAAGTTAAAGTTTTTTTTAGCAAAAATTAAGGTATTTAAAGAAGTTAAGGTTTCATGTTCTATTAGTATTTATAGTTACCTTAGCTACTTATTGTGGGGAAAGCCTTATCAAAAATATGATGAAGGTACCCAAGTCATGTTTAAGTCTTGACATAGTGATTAATTATGTATCCAAAGTGTCTTCAATGGTCCACTTGGTCAAGATTGTTTCAAGCTCTAATTAGCCATCCAAGTTATCAAATGCCCTTTTAAACATGTCATATGATCAAACTCCATCTTATTAACATTTCAATAAGATATTTTTTGATTTCACATTGAAATTATGGGTCTTAAAGGGTCCCATAATTGTTCTAAGTCATGATAAAGTGGTCTTATGTGCAAAATAGGTTTTCTTTAGGGGTCAAATATCATTTATTTACTATAAAAGGCCCCACACACTTGAAAAATGGATTTTCAACTTCCCTCCCTCAATAACACCTAGTTTTAAAGAATTTTTTGACTATTTATTTTCCTCCTCTTTCCCATCAATATCCTTTCAAGATCTTAAATATGACAAAGATGTAAAGGGGGGGTTTTACAAGTGTTTTCAAACTTATATGGACTTGTATGGTCAAAGTAGAGATAGAAGAGGTTAGGTATCTATGGGGGGAGCTCATTAAAGGCATAAAATAAGACAATTCATGAGTTTTAGATTCTAAAAATTCAAAAAATGTCCCCTTCTCTCCATCACTCTTATTGGTAGCCTTAGAAAGCCATTCAGGTTTATACTCAATCCAAATAGGAGAGAGAAATGGTGATATAATATTTTGGGCATAGGAACAGGGTGTCATGATATTTAAATTATTTTAATTATTTTTTGTATTGATGACCCATGATTTGTTAATAGTGATTAAGAACATAGGTAGTCAAACTAGTCTCCTGCATCTAAACAATGCCATATTTTAAGCAATCTCAATGCATTTCTAGTTTGATTGATGAAATTAATGTTTTTATGTATTTTCTAGAGGCCATAAAATTATATATACTTAATTTTACACCCATATTTAACATGCGTGAGATTATGGGAGTAATAAACCTTCATGTTATGACAAGTTACAGGTTGTAAGCAGTGACATCTTGATGTTTCATAGCCTTCAATACATGACTATGGAAGTGAGTAGTGGTTTAATGTTGAATAATGTTTTTATTGGGAACATTTAGGTCCTATTTACCTCCAAATAATATATAAGTAATAAAATTATAATGTAACTCATTTTAAGTCCTATTTCCAATGTGATTGCCATGAATATTATGTAATCTCCTTTGCAAGTGTGAGCAAGGTGTCATTGTGAAAGGTGTAAAGAACCTTTTATAACATCAATTTTCATCCTTAAATAAGGTTAATGAGGCTATCTCAAATTTATCTAAACTATGGGAATAATCCTAGGCTATTGGTATCCTATTGTTGGGGTTAACCTCTGGATAAGGTTGGCTTCCTCTTGATGGATCACCTATACTAATGTTTACACTGAGAAAAGGGTTATAAAGGGGGAAAGGGATCCTAATAAAGTTAAATAGGTGATGTTGTTTCTCTACATTTTTTTTTGCTTTTTACATTTAGAAGAAATAAGAAACTAAAGGTTAATGGTCAGGGGTTTGATTGATACCTGGATTAAGTTGCACACCATATCCAGATGTTGTAGGAGCTCTTCTTTAGCTGTGGAGGACACACTTGTAGAGAGAAAGAAACTCAAACAAATAAATTGTTAGATAAAGATATGGTGGACTGCCAAGTGATATGCTCAGTCCCAGAAGTGTAAAGACTTCCTTGAGGGATGATCGTCCACTTATTTGACAAAAAAAGTGTTGTATAAAGAGAAATAATGAAAGACTAAGAAAGAGAAAGTAGACAATGTGTACCTATTCTCTGCAGTCAGTCTAACATAGTCACTGATGTTGGTAGTCTTGTCGGCATTGGTTGGTCAATGATGTCGATGTCAATTATTCTGCCAATGTTAGTAGGGGCAATCATCCTTAGACAGGCCTCAAGGTTATGTCTATGGTTGACAGAGGAGTCTGGAAGGAGTCTGGACATTTAAAGGTTTTGTGCAGGGTTGTAGGAGGGTGATTAAGATGTGAGGAAAGGCAAAGGTAGGGGATAGGTATGAGAAGAGGGTAAGAATGAGAGGAAGGCCTCTCATCCTCTCTAGGAAGAAAGTTAGGTCGGGTTGATAGTATTTAAAAATAGTAAATAGAATCTAATTACTAATGTATTCTAAATTATTGAAATGAGATAGAAGAAACTTAGCTCTGCTTGGAGAAGAACTAGAGGTATAGAATGTTTATCCCTGTTGTGGCTGATGTCGAAGAACTCATGTAATGTTTTCAACCTAATGCCTGGAGTTATTTTTGTAGAGTTTTTGGAGCCAGGTGAGCATTAGTCTAACTCTAATGCTTGGTCTCAGAGTGTGCATGTCCACATCCAAGAGTTAGAGGGAGAGAGCGAGAGAGAGAGATTGAATTGGATTATGGATTTGAAGAGATTAGTGATTAGAGATCTAGAGGTCGATTAGAACTCAGTTTAAGAAATTGATGTCAGTGATCCCACTGGTGTCGGTCGATAGTTGACTGACATCGATGGCCAAAGAATGGGTAAAAGGGCTATTTTTAGCCCTTTGCCCATTTCTCCATCTGCCATGTGCATTTGCCATTGGAGAATGGTCAAAAGGTGAGGTTATTATGCACGAGTGTTGGTTAGGCAGTTGGAAAGGAGTGAGAATAGGTCAGAGGTAGATGACTTAGTCTCAAGGTGAATCATAGGGTAGGAAATGGTCCAAGGTGAGGTGTCCAAGGTGAGGTTTCCTAGGTGAGGTGTCCTAGGTGAGTTGTCCTAGGTGAGTTGTCTAGGTGATGTTATTAATTTAAAATAAATAATTTATTTTAAATTAATAAGTGTGTAAGGGACCAAGGGGATTCGACACAATTTTGGTGTCTACATTTGCCCCTTTTTGTCTTGTTGGTTGCTCTTGATGAACTACAAGACAAAAATAGGAGTAAGTTGCCCTAGGTATGGAATGAGGTATTCCCCCTCAAAGTGGAAGTCAAGGGAAGGGAACCTAAAATCAGTTGTCAATTTGATAGTTAGTCATTAGAGTGTGAACACTGTAATAGTTGAGGTTGCACGTATACCACTTCACATGATAGATAAGTCAAATTGTCATAGGCAAGGTCGAGGAGTGCTAAAATCAATGTAACTAGGCCCCAAATTTTTAGTCATAACTAATTGGGCTAAATGATTAAAGTCGTAGCTCCAATGGTCATCATGTTCCAAGTATCTCAAGCTCAGGAAGTTCTCCTAGAAAACACAAAAATGTCACACATATTGGGGATAAACTTGGGCATGATTTCACAATAGGTGTGAGGGTCGTAATGTAGGGTGTGTACAATTTGCTAACTATTTGTGAGGTAGCATATATGCAATCAAAACAACTAAGGCAAAGTTGTCTTGAAAGTGGTCGTGGTTGGAGGAGATAGTTGTGATCTCCAAGGTCATTGGTCGAGTTGGGTTGAGATATAAGTAATCTCAAGTGTTTGTGTGTTTTGGTATGGGAGAGGTATGTGATCTCCAATGTGCCCCATGAGAAGTCGAAGTTGACTTCTACAATGTCAGGGCTAGTTGTTTGGTTATGATTTTGGACTATGTTGTCGGGTCATGGTTAAAGGTTATATGGTTGGTCCATCAAGTAGATGAATGAATGAATGGCTAATGTCTTTAGGGAGATGATCAGGCAAATGGTTGAGCTAACCCCAAAAGACCTCGTATCAATTGAGTGCTGCCTACATAGCTATTATTTTAAGGGCTTCAGGCCAATGTAGTTCTCCCTAAAAGGGAGGAAGAGATAGTTGGTTTGGTCAAGTTAGGTCATGGTTAGCATTTCCCATATGTGTGATGGTACATGCTTGAAATGATGAATGTATGATGATGTTACACCCTTTTCCATATTATGTGATGGTGTATTCTGTAACATTGGTGATGTGGATTTTTCATCCCTAGCAATTTTCCATATTAGTAATGGATGTATGCTAAAAATGAAATGATATTATTTATGCTTCAACATGTGTCCATATTGGTGATGGTATATGCTTGACATAAATTGAGTTTGGTTGATAGTTTCCATGTGTATTGTTGACCATATAAACTAGTGTGAATGGGCTATCATGATGTCATGTTAGTGGTTACAAAAAGGTTTGGTTTGGTTTGGTTTGGATTGGTTGAATTTGGTTGGGTTTGGTTGTATGATGAAGATGTATAAGAAGTGAAAGATGCATTGCTCTTTCATTGACAAGGACCATAATGATAGTATAGATAGGGTTTTTACAAACAAAATCCCCATTCATGCATTACGTTGTTGACCATTGGTTTATGTTAGAGAAATAGTCGAATCACTTGAGATTAAGTGAGCTCAAAATCCCTTGAGTATGTTAGGGTAATAGGTATGACTATGTGATATGTCAAGATAGCATAACCCTTTTTTAGCAGGGATAACTTTGCCCCTTTAATAGGTGGCCCTGAGAACGACTATAGGGAAGTCCATGATTTAATAGTTTGTCAGCCAAATTTTTATTTTTATTTTTTTTGATAGCAGACTGATCAATGCAAGAAGTCTACTTAGGGATGTTGTTTTGTTTTGTGGTCATGTTGAAGCTGTTTATGTAACAAAATTTAGGCATAGCCATTCTTTGAGGAAGTGGTCTATATTCTAATTTGTATGTTTGGATGTTCATTTCATAGCTATCCTTTAATGGAGTAGTCTATTAATTATAGTAATGATGCAGCTATCCTTCGAGGGAGCAGTCTACATTGATAGTTTATGACCTTTAGTTAGGCATCCCAATTTTATGTTGTTTTGGTCGACTGAACTTTTGGTCATGGACTAGGCTATAAAAGTTTAAGGGTTTCCCTTTTATTAGGACAAAGCATTCATGCTTGACAAAAAAGGTTGACTAATGTTTGTAGGGAAAAAGGGTTAAAGGGAATAGGAATGAGGATGACGGGGTTGCTCAAGGGACGAGCTCAAGTTAAACATCAAGTGAATGATTACTTGGCTAATAGTAGAATGATCACAAATGTAAGGCATTAAGGGTTCACGTTATGGCTAGTCTTCAAGGGAAGATAGATGATAAGTCCCTGATCCATATTTATGTGTTATTATGTAAGGTCTGAGTTAATTAGGAGAAAACTTGCCCCATTTTGCTTCTTTCCATATTGGTTATGTGTTGGTTGATGCTTTGTGGGAGATATGCTTTGGTCGATGTTAGATGTGAAGATGATTAATATGTTGGTTGATGCTTGGTCGATGCTTAGTTGAGGTCAGATAGTTAGTAGAAAGTTGAATTCCCCCAACTACTTTTGTAATAGGGACAATGTTTGACACCCATTGTGGATAATCAATGGGTTGGATAAATGAGATGAAGAGAAGACGATGAAGCTCCTCTTAGATAAGGAGTGTGATGTAAGGATGCATCCTATGAAGCTTTTGCCTAATAGGATTAGTTTGAGAGGGCGAGATCCTGATCTTCTAGGTTGTAGTCTAGAATCTCAGAATCATGGACAGTGATGAAGGTGATAGTGGGTAATGATTTGACAAAAGTAGCTAGTGGTTGGGGGTCTTCAGGTTGGACCTCCACTATCTATAAAGCTTTGATTAAAGTTTGGTGATGTTGTGGAGAGATTTTATTGAGGTCATACAAGGACATCTTCATGGAATTTTGGTGAAGTTGTTTCACCATGGAGTCATGAATTGGCTTCAAAGATGTTGGATGAGATGTGCCCAAGATTGAAATCTTTGGTTTTGGTGGTTGAGGAGGCTTGATGAATGGATAAGTCCAAGGAATAGAAACATTATCTTTTCCTTTATCTTCATGGTTTGTGACTTGGTGGACACATTGATAGTGTTGATTTCAAACAAAGGAGGTGAAGGTGGTAGAGGGACCATAGTCTGATGATGGGATCCTGATTTAGGTGAGGATGTTTAGGAGACATGGGATGGTGTCAGTGGTTTTTTAGAAGGGTGGTCAAGAGGATCCTTAATGAAAAGGGTGTCCTTTTTCATGTGTTGATGAATGACAACTTTAAGAGTGCAATAATGCTCAGTGTCACGTCCAAGTGTGCGATGATACACATAGATTTTAGTGTCATCAAACCAAGCTAGTTTTGGTCTGAGAGGTTGGTATGTTTTAAGAGGTGGGAGACTGATGCTAGAGGACTGCAATAATTGTCATAATAGTGAAGCATAGGAGCCCAGAAATGGGTCTACACATTTTGGTGTAGTAGGGGTGGACAACTCTTGTTTAGGAGTTATAGGAGAAGTTTTTCACACCATCCTTTTGTTTGGTAGTATAGCCACACATGTAGATGGCACTTTTGTGGTGAGATGTGTTGGATGTTTTGAAGGAAAGATATGTTTGATAGGTAAAGGGGATAATGTAGGTGATTTATTTTTCATAGGTGTTGGAGTAGGAAGCACTCCTATTAAGGTGGAAGGGTGTGGACCCAAAATAGAGGGAAATAGTGATGATGGGGGAGGAATTCTCTGATGTGGTTTAGCAGTCTTCTTTAGTTTGGTGCAAGGACTACTATTACATGGGGCAAGGTTCAAGTCTACCTTCACTTGTGGGTGAGTGAGGTTTTATATAGGGTGCATACCAAGAGATTTGATCTATTTCAGTATGATGGGTGCCTGTGAGGCTTTGGGTTCAGGTGTGGGCAGAAGTGTGTGAGATGTAGCGATCTTAGGCAAAGGGTGAGAGAAAATCATCATCAAATCTTCTTCAGTTGAAGTGGGTGAAGTGACAAGTTCTTCTCTTGGTGGAGAAGGAATTGGAGAATGTGGCTCTTCTAGAGGATAGAGCATAGGGATGATCATGGTTTCGATGCCTGGTTGAGGAACGGGGAAAGTGTGATCCCCTATCGATGATAAGAAGGATGAGGGCGAGGCTACATGTGTTGGTGCCATCAAAACATCCTCCAATATGGGAGAGGTCAAAGTAGCCTCTCCTACATGTGAAAGGGGGTTGGATGGAGGATTATCCTCCATTGGTGGAGGATAAATATGAGAAGAAGGCTCTTTTACCTGTGGTGGAGAGATGGGTTCACTAACCTCTTCAGACTATGGGAGTGGTTGGTCAGGAATAAAAAAAGGAGAGACCATATTGACCGTGCATATATTATGCTCTTGGAGGTCATCATCCATGGTTTGAATGTCGTTTTGACTAGGGGATGGTTAGGGAATGGTTGTTTAAAGATGTCTATGTTGTGGTTAGCTAGTGTGTTTAGGTTATCCAAAACAAGATCCCCCTTGTCTAGCCTGTCTTGGATAACATTTTTGAAGGTTTTACTATTTTTTGTGTCATGAACCTTGACACGATGATAATTACAAAATTCATTTTCCCTATACCATGTAAGGATGACTTTTGAGGGGTCAAATTGAGGTGGTCAGATTTGAGGGAGATTGAGGACCCCCTGCTTGACTAGTTTATCCAACATAAAAGTGTATGATTCTCCTATTGGAGTGTATTGACACTGTACGTACCATTGTTGGAATTGTTTTGTGATGTAGAGGGGTTAGATTGGTTAGTTGTGGTAGATGATGATCTAATAGCCACAACATTTGCTGACCCCTTAGACTTAGAGTGGGAAGAAGAAGGTCTAGAAGAAGAAGTTTTATTGGCTTTTACATGGTTATTTTTACTATGCAATTTGACTCTATCCTCTTCAACAGTGTGAAGTTCAAGCTTTCAAGCCATGGTGAAAGCTTCATCAAATGTGTGGAATGTTTAGACCCACAAAGTAGATGAGATGTGCTTGGTACATGCTCTTGAAAAGAGCTCAATGAGCTCAGGTTGAGGTAATGAAAAGGAGAGTTAGTTGATTAAACCTCTCCAATGGGCAATGAAATCAGCTATTGACTCATCATCGAATTGTTTAGTAGAATATAGGTCTATAATGGAGACCTTTTTAGTGATGTTAATTAAGAAGTGGTTGAGGAATAATTGGGTGAGTTGAGTGAAGGTAAAAAGATAATGACTGGTAATAGAGCTATACCAATCAAGGGTAGAACCTGAAAGTGACATGGGAAATGTGTGAAGTAATAATGCATTGTCATGTGCTATAAGGTAGCAAGCATGTCTAAACGCTCGTAGATGTTGTTGTGGGTCCTCTTTACTCTGAAAATAAGTAAATTTAGGGAGTTCCCACTGGTTAGGATATGGTCTAATAGGCACCAAAGGGTGAATGGGTTCATTGCATATTTATTCATATGAAAGAACATTGCTTGAACCAAAATGGATGTCTCAAGGTTAGACATCTTATCCATCATCATCTTGATTAGTTCAGCTAACAGATTGGTAGTTGGGGCACCCCCTAGGTTGTAAGGTACTTGGAAGGCATTGGGAGGGGTGTATGACATACTTGGTTGTATTTGTGTAGGTGCAACATATTGGTAGTTCATCATAGGGATTGATGTTGAGGTCAAGGGGGCTTGTGCCATGATGTTGGAGGGCACAACTTGACTACGTGCTGCCAAAGGTGGATGGATGGTGGAAACACTAGTTAGAGGAGAGGTAGTCACTCTTGTATTTATGGGCACAAGAGTGGGTGGGGTAGAGACAATCAAGTTTTGCAAAGGCATTAAACTTGTTTGAATTATTTGTGGTTGAGGGGGTACAAAAACCCTGATGGAGGTAGGTCTAGAAATAGAAGGAGAGGCTAACTCTTGAGCATTAGCCATGGTCAGGTTAATGGTTGAGGTAATGGCCTGAGTGACCATGGGTTGGATAGTGGATGTGGTTGATATCATTGTTGATTTAGTTAAGGAGGTTGGCATCCCATAAATAGGGGTACCTAAAGGATCTCGTGTTTGGTTTCTTGCGAGATAGTGTTGGAGAGCCTTGACATTATGGTCAATAAATCTCTCAAAATTTTGATCCCCTTTGGGAGCAATTGGAGGTTGATTGGGGGTTAGTTAGATAGGAGTACGCTCAGTGTCTAAAGTATACTCCATTAGAGGACTTGTTATGAAGGGCAAAGGTGGAAGTGGTTGTTGCCTTGTGTGGTCAACAAGAGTTTTGGCTTGACTAGGTGTCAAAACCATCCAAGACAAAATGTGTTTAGGTTCTAAAAATTGTTGATAGTGACTGACATCAGTGGTATAACCAATGTTGGTGAAGATAAGTTGCCAACATCAGTGGAAAAACCGATGTCGGTGAAACTAAGTTGTCGATGTCGGTGTCTGTCTTTCCAAAAACTCAAAAAAATGAAAGTTTTTGGATTAAAGAAGAAATTTTGAGTTGTTTTTGGACTCAGAATAATGTGACCTTACCAGCTCAAAAAACTAGATAAGAATAGAAAAATAGATGATGGCAAGTAACCTCTAAACGTTAAATTCCTAAGAATAAATTTTAGAGTCATGGTGGCTTATGCCTTAGAAGAATGTGTTGGAAGTTGGGATTTTAGAATGGGTCCTAAAGAGGAAGTCTAAAGCTAGTTTCGGGTTATGTTTTGGTGCTCAAAAGTCTGTGTTAGGTTCCGTACATGGCCTGGTGCTGGGGGCTTGCTCCCTTCACTTCATGAACCCAGAGCCGAGCTGGGCCACTTAGCCAATATATACTTCACCTATAGTTTATACTCTTCCAGAGAATAGAGTGGGTCCTCCTCTTGGTTTTGAAGTCCAAGTAAGATCACCAGGAAGGGTAAGGTACCCACTAGGTGGTGAAATCCTAGTCGGGCCTTGTCTCAAGTATGTTTAGATGTTTGATTTTGTGAAGTGGTTAGGTTGTGTAACATATGTGCACTATGATTTATTCATAATGCGTTTTAATTAATAAATGAGAGGGATAAATATGCATGCAAGAAGGAATGAAATGTAATAGTGTTTTTAACCCAAATTGAAATGTTTTGTTCAAATGCAAACAAGTGAGGAAAAGGTTAAGAGCATGAATTTTCACTACTCAAAGATGTAGGGAAAAAGTGACAAGAAGAAAAAGAAAGAAGTTCTTTTTAACTTGTGCTTATGGTTTCTTTTCAAAATAAAGAGATAGAAGAAGGCTGGAAGGAGAGAAAAATTTTCTTAATGCACCTATATGAAAGTTTGCTTTTAGAAGAAATGAACCCAAGGAAAACTCCAGGGTCTGACTGGGTGTGCCAGAATGTTTCTCTACATTTTTTTGCTTTTTACATTAAGAAGAAATAAGAAACTAAAGGTTAATGGTCAAGGGTTTGATTGATACCCAGAGTAAGTTACACACTATATCTAAATGTTGTAGGAGCTCCTCTTTAGCTGTGGAGGACACACCTATAGAGAGAAAGAAACTCAAACAAAGAAATTTTTAGATAAAGATATGGTGGACTGCCAAGTGATATGCTCGGTCCCAGAAGTGCAAAGACTTCCTTGAGGGATGACAGTCCACTTATTTGACAAAAAGAGTGTTGTATAAAGAGAAATAATGGAAGACTAAGAAAAAGAAAGTAGACAATGTGTACCTATTCTCTGCAGTCAGTCTAATATAGTTTCCAACATCAGTAGTCCTTTTGACATCGATTGGTCAATGATGTCAATGTCGGTTATGCTGTCAATGTCGGTAGGGGCAACCAGCCTTGGACGGGCTTTAGGGTTATGTCTGTGGTTGATAGAGGAGCCTAGAAGGAGTATGGATGTTTAAAGGTTTTGTTCAGGGTTATAGGAGGGTGATTAAGATGTGAGGAAAGGAAAGGGTAGGGGATAGGTATGAGAAGAGGGTAAGAATGAGAGGAAGGCCTCTCAGCCTCTCCAGGAAGAAAGTCAGGTCGGGTTGATAGTATTTAGAAATAGAAAATAGAATCTAATTACTAATGTATTCTAAATTATTGAAATGATATAGTAGAAACTTAGCTCTGCTTAGAGAAGAACCAAAGGTATAGAACACTTATCCCTGTTGTGGCTGATGTCGAAGAACTCATGCAATGTTTTCAACCCAATGTCTAGATTTATTTCTATAGAGTTTCTAAAGCCAGGTGAGTGTTAGTCTAATTCTAATGCTTGGTATCAGAGTGTGCACATCCAAATCCAAGATTCTGAGGGAGAGAGTGAGAAAGATTGAATTAGATTCCAAATTTGAAGAGATTAGTGATTAGAGATCCAGAGGTCGATTAGAACTCAGTTTAAGAAACTAACGTCGGTGATCCCACTGGCATCAACCGATAGTTCACTAGCGTCGGTGGCCAGAGAATGGGTAAAATGGCTATTTTTATCCCTTTGCTTGTTTCTCCATCTGCCATGTGCATTTGCCATTGGAGAATGGTCAAAAGGCGAGGTTATTATGCACGAGTGTTGGTTAGGCAGTTGGAAAGGAGTGAGAATAGGTCATAGGTAGATGACTTAGTCTCAAGGTGAATCATAGGGTAGGAAATGGTCCAAGGTGAGGTGTCCAAGGTGAGGTGTCCTAGGTGAGGTGTCCTAGGTGAGTTGTCCTAGGTAAGTTGTCTAGGTGATGTTATTAATTTAAAATAAATAATTTATTTTAAATTAATAAGTGTGTAAGGGACCAAGGGGAGTCGACACAATTTTGGTGTCTACAGATGCACCAAATGTAAATTAGGATCTTGTATGCATGAAGTAAACACTGAATAATCATAAGATAATGTTATCTCACATAATCTCTCAAAAAACTAGTTAGTTACATAAGTGTTTAATAAACTAGTTTCAGGAAGCAATGAATGAAGGAAAAGAGGTATAAGACTCACTAAGAGATTACATCAATGAATAAAATAAAACTAACTTAATCCTACAAATAACTTGAAGACACCTTAGAAATGATCAATAAATAAGGACAATGGGCATTGTACATTATCCTTCACTGTGCCATCATGCAAAAGATTTGCTACACATAATTTAGAGGGAAGAGATAGGTAAAAAAGTATTTATTTATTGAAGAGGTATTTAATAAAGTTTTTGATAGGGTATACCCTTATCAAATTATATTGTCTAATCTTCTATAATTAAGAGATAATTATTATCTAAAGTTAGAGAGTTTTTTCTTCTAAAAATTGAGAAAGATTACAAATGGAAAATAATAAGAGATATATGAAAAAGGGGAGAGAGAGAGGGGGGGAGAACACCATCCAAGATAATTAAGTTAGATACCATCCTTATTTATTTTTAAACCATATTTGATCTAATTAGTACTTTGATAAGAATTAAATGTTCCACTATACTCTCTAATCCCTAAATCCCATTACTTTTATCTTTTATACCATCTCCATTTGATTTCATTATGAGGACAAAGTCCTCATATCCATGGACTTGACAAAGCCATCCTAAGTCTCATTTTAGTGGTTTTAGTTACCTATTTGATGAATATGTTATTGTTTCAAAGGATGAGACACTTCAAATCTACCCTTAATCCAACCTAAAAGTAGGTCTTTACTATAGATTGAAAACCAATATAATTTATTGGTTTTCTTATAGTTAATATATTGATGAATATCTGTAGGTCACATAACCTCATTCTTGAAACTATATTAGGTTTAAAATGACTTATTCTACTGATAAAACTTTTAGGATCCAAGTACTTATTATATGTGACATTGAAAACAAAAAAAAATAAGTCTACATGCTTTAGATCCTCTAATAGAGGTCTCGATTGAACTTCAATGGTGTCCTTAGAAATATCTACCCTGGTTCGACCTTAGGTCACATTTTATCTATATTAAAGTCCTTTAGATTTTTAATTTTAATTTTTTCCATTGATCTTGAATCTCCATAGTCTAACATGCTCCATTAGATTTATAGGATCCACTAACTTGTTGACCTCTCTCTCACCATCGATCAATTTCCTCATGATTAAACATGCATCAATGGATATGATTCCTCATGATTGAACATGCACCATTGATATTTATATGTATGAATTAGTGTGAGACATATATATTATCCTAGTTTAATATGTTTAAGACATTTGTCACCTATTTTTTTCTCTTAATATGTTTGACCTTTTGATCCATTATTCACCATCAGATGTGCTTTGTATGATTCCATGTGCATCATCAATATTCTTAGACCCACTAATTCTATCTCTTCCCACATACCAGTTGATATCATTTTTATTATTTCAAGTGCACCATTTATATTTTGACATTTTAATTCAAATGGCTATTTTATGAGGACCAAATTTGATGTTGTGTGTATGTCCCACTCTACAAGTTTAACACTGGAAGCCTATATCTTGAGATAGAGAACTCATCAAGACATGAAATTTTTAGAGGATGTTTATGGGACCAGAATAATCATGTTCGTGCATTATTTTTTTCTCTATTTTACCTCCCAAGTGAATTTATCAAATGTGTAACTAGACTAGCCTATTTATCCTTACGTGGTGTGCTTGTGATGGTCTAGTTATTTAGGACTTGTGCAAGAAACTATTGTCTATTTATAAGGCTCAAATGGACTTCTAAGAATTTTTGAAACTTGATTCATACCCTTTAATGCTTGAAATATAATGAAAACTTACTAGTATTCTTCACTTTTCAATCCTAGACCTATTTCTAAGCCTACTTCTCAAGGATCAACAAATTACACTTTAAGCTTGCTTAAAGTGTTCTAAAAGCTTTGTAATAATTATGTGATTTTTGGACCACTAATCCCATCAAAAAATGTATTTATCTCATCCATTTAGGTAGAATCTTTATTTTTAGGCTAAAATTGGCCAACATTTTTGGTGACATCCTAGGGTTGCATGCATGCTATGCAAGATACTAGTATCCTTGAGTTGATCCATTGGGCATGGAGTCCTTTGATTTATTCCCAACTAAGACTATTGTGAGATTAATAGAAGGCTGACCCTTTCTAAAACCCTCCTCTTGAAACAACAAGGACCAAAAAGAAATAAAACAACATTGTACCCAAGGCACTATTGAAAGTGAAACACACAACTAAAAGTAAATGTGCATAAGGAACTTATAGGAAAGCATGCAAAACTAATTTAATATGTTACAATATCATATAATAATTGTAAAATCTTATAATAACAAGGGTTTTAATATATTCCATTGACTAGGATAGGTAATACCTCTCCATCTAATTAGGCAAGTTGAAAAGCATTATGTTATTTTCATCCATGGATAAAATAAGTACCACTCCATAAGATATTAAACTTGGTATGGTTACCTGGCTTGGCTTTATTTGAGTCCCAAGGACTAGGTCCCCGTTCTTGAAGTCCTTTATTTTATCTTTCTTGTCAAAGGCTTTCTTAAATTGATCTTAATGTGACTTTAATGTCTTCACTACAAGGTCCCTAGTTTCTTCAAGCTCCATGAGCTCTATCATCTTCACATTCATAGGCTCACTTTCCATCAACTCAAGTTGATGGGATAAATCTAATGTAGGAATTTCAATAGAAATGGGAAATTTGGCTTCCCTTCCATATATAAGGACATATGGAGAATTTTTAATGTTAGTTTTGGGAGTCACTTTGTTAACCTGTAAGGTTGTCCTTAGTTTTGTATTCCACACTCTTTGATTCTCTTTTATGGTTCTCTTAATAATCCTTATCAAGTCATTATTTTTGGAATCTACCAATCCATTGCCTTGGGGGTAGTAATTAATGATGTTTTGAGGTAGATTCCAAGCTTAAGTTCCCATTGACTTCTCTTCATGAAAATAAATGTTAATGCATTATCTTAAATTATAGCAGTTGGGACACCAAACCTGGTTACTATGTTGTCATAAAAGTCCAATACTATTATTTAATTAGATTCTTTCAATGCAATTGCTTACATCCACCTAGTGAAGTATTCAGTTGCAGTGATCACCCATTTATGCCCTACACTTGAAGGTGGATTTATCATCCTTATGAAGTCTAACCCCCACTACATGAAGGCTTGCCCCACCTGAATTGGGTTTAGAGGAAGGGATAATAATGTTTGTTTGCCTATAGATATAACATATTTTTTACATTTCTTGACCCATGCATAAGCATCCTTTAAGAGGATAGGACAATAATAACCAAATATCATTACCTTTGTTATTTTTTTTCTTAGAGAAAAATGGCCTCTTATAGGTCCATCATGAAACTAATCTAATAGATTTGTCACTTGATTGTCATAAATGAACCTAATAAGTACCCCATGAGGTCTTTTCTAAACAAAACCCCATTAACCAATGCATAAGTTATGGACTAGATATGAAATGCCTTCTTTTTTCTCTTTTAAAACTTTAGGGGCATTCTCTTGTCATGAATAAATGTTTCATACCCTAGAGAAAACTATTGTGGGGTGCAAGTGCATTTTTTTATGAGTTGTTTTATATCATAAAAAAAATGTATTTGTCTTCTTTATGGTCATACACCATATGCTCACATAAGCCTTTACCTCTTACCAGCTTGATGACTTTGATCTCCACATCATACTCCACGACCTTTGTAATCTAGCATGTTCTTTTCTCATTCAAATCTTTGTTAAGGAGGAAGTCCCTAACTCTAAGATGAGACAAAATAAGATAAACCTTGCTATTAGAAAGTATTATCCTAAAATTTTTGAGGCTTCTTAAAAATGAAAGAACATTCTTTTCTATGAAATCATACCTTACCTCATATCCCTCTAACACTTAACTAATAAAGATAATTGGCTACTCAAGTCCTTCACCATTCTTTTGAATCAACATAGCTGATATATTTTCAACATTGGCAAAGGTTTAAAATATGAAATCCTTTGGAAAATTAGGATTCATGAGTGAGGTTGCTTGGGAAATGGCTTGCTTGATGACCTCAAATGCTACTCTACCTTCATTTAACCAAGCAAACACTTGGATCTTCTTATCATGGTAGTGATAGGTTTGACTAGGTTTTAAAAACTAGATATAAACCTTCTCACAAAGTTTATATTTTATAGGAATTTATAGATTCCTTTTTTTTGCTTGGGTAAAGATAGTTCTAAGATGACACTTATTTTATTAGGGTCAATGGATAATCCATCTTGTGAGATAATGTAACCCAAAAGTTTGCCTTCATGAACAAAAAACACACATTTATTTAGATTTAAAGATATCCCATACTCTCTACATATTTTAAATATCAACTTTAGATGGTCTAAGTGTTCATTAACTTTCTTAGAGAAAATTTTGATGTCATCCAAGTATACCTGTAGCATCTAATTTAGCAAACCTTAGAAATCCATCTCCATGGATCTTTAGAAAGTGGCCCCAACATTTGAAAATAAAAAAATCATATTTTGGTAATCATATGTTCCCCACTTTGTGGTGAAGTTAGTCTTATATTAATCTTCTTCTGTCACTAGCACCTGGTTGTATCTTAAATATCCATCTAAAAGGGAGAAGTATTCTAAACCAAAAACAATCTAAAGTAGTTGATATATGGATGGTAATGGGTACTGATATTTTAAAGAGACCATATTCATATCCTTAAATTCAACAAATAATCTGATCTCCCTAATATTCTTCCTGATAGGCACCAAATTGGCTACCCATGAGGAGTGCTTAATGGGAAAGACGATCTTGGATTCAATGAATTTTGTCAATTATTTACTCATAAGATCTTCAATTTTAATTTTATTCTACATGATAGGCTTAGCATTATCCTATAGTTATATATTATGTTAGGCCATATTAGGATCAAATCTACTCAAGTCACTATATTCCCAAGAAAAATGTCTACATGTTTTTTAAAAATTTATATGAAAGCATGCCTCTTAGATTTAGTACTTACCTTTCCAAGATTGAGCATCTTATATTTGAGGATAATTACTATTTCATATTTCTCTTAACTTATTGACATCACTACCTAGTATTATATCATATGATAACCCTCATGTAAAAGACCTTCAAGGGTGACAAGCCCTTTAAGAAGCTTGTTAGATCTGAATTGAATAATTTGCTTATCATATTGATGTTAAAATCTTTATTGGTTTATGGAGGATAACTCTACTTCCTAATGTAATAAACAAGAAATTTGAATATCATTCTCAAAGACCTAATAATGAGCTTCATTGTCTAGAAATGATGGTCTTACCACCACATTGACATGTGATTATACCTTGGTCCTTTTTCACTCATTAGGGATGCCAAATTGATATCCCACAATTTCTAACCTATCAACACGTCCATTTTGGTTCCTTGACACTATTTAGATGTTAAAAGCCTCAAAATCCTCAATTAGGCACCACATTATATGTTTTTAAGACATCATTAAGGGATTCTTCATGATATTCTAGCTTCAAACTTGGTGCACTATCAACTCACTATCTCCATAAACTTATAAATGCTTGATACCTCTCTTACTAGCCCATTGAAGTTCATGAATAAGGCCCTCATATTATACTTTATTACAAGATAAAATTAACTAGAACCTCTAAGAAGAGAATTAATTGTCATTTGAGGGGGATACTGGAATGGCACTTGTACCTGCTCCATGTTTGCTCTTTAAACCATCAAAGAACAATTTTCATAAGCCACAAGGATCTTTTTTATGTCTAATGACAAATGGAATGGAATGATTTTATTCATACAAGTAGTAGACACCCATGCCCCTTTATTTAACACCTTCTAAGGGATCAACTAAATGATTTTCATTCCATAGATCATCCAAATACATGTTTGGTATCTACTTAGGGTGAGTGTTTAATTCTTGACCAACCATATGTTCATCCTCATAAAGAATGGTGAAATTTAGGTTTATGTTATCTATCCCATAAGGATCTATGTGGAATTATGGAATGGGCTCAACTTTGATTAATACTTTGGTCGCATATCTTGTTCTAAATGTCATTTTATATAAAATAACATCTAGTATTTGCACTAAATTATATGAATAGGGATAGGGAAAAATGAGGAGGTACATCTAAGATCAACACATATTGAACCACTAAGACATTAGGACAAGCATGCAAGGTCATGTTGAGATCTATGATGATACCATATGGCTTGGTGTATGATCCATCTAACTGCAACACTCCTTTAGACTAGGCCTCATATTTTAGACCAAACTGATCAACTATAGACTTTGGCATTACTAAGGTGATAGCCCCATTATCTACCAAGAAATTGTACAGTAAAGAGTCACCAATGATTAATGAAATGTATAAGGTAGGAGGTTTGACCAACTTACCTGACTACCTTTCATTAGGTCCTTTGGCTAAATTTGTGAGAACCATATTTTATTTGCTTGGTTCCTTTTTAGGAACCTTCATATTTGATTATACTTATTTAAGGATATATATCTATCAAGGAATGGAGAAAATTCCCCACATTGGCACACTCATATTGGATTTTTTCATTTGTTTTACAATTTTGATGGGTACACCACCAACCTTTGTTATGCTTTGGGAGTTTTAAGGGACAAAGACATTCCCCTGATTTCGATTCCTTATATATATTAGAACCTTTTGAACACTAATAGGTTCATTTGGATTTTATATTAAACGAGTAATGGTAGGAAGCTCTTTGAATACTTCTTGGTTACCATCCATGTTCCTTCTTTTGAACCTTCTATTAGCTACCACTGGAATATATGCCTTGCTAGAATTATCCTACAGATTGAGTGCATAATATTATTCTTATTCATAATTCACCATTTTATCACCCAACTAGCTTGGTCATTGATTATGGTTTTGACCTTGTTGAGGCTCTTGTGCTTTTTTCATAGTGGGTACCTTTGTGTTCTGAGACATAAGAGCTTGATTGTACCCAGCAGCCACTATCATTGATCATTAAATCTTGAGTGAAATAAGTGTTTGGGATGATTATTTCCAAAAATAATGATTCCAAGGCATGGTACCCTCATCTTCTTGAGAAATATTATTTTTAATAGGGACTAAGCTGTTGAAAGTGCTTGTAATATTTGGATTACAATTGCTCTATCTATTATAGCTAGGTTGTCATTATCCTTGGCCTTGACCTTGGCCTTGTAAGTTTCATTTGTAGGGTGGACCATTTGGTTGATAGTATTATTGATGAGGTTGATATGAGGCTTGGTAAGGCCTATTGAAATATTTATATCTCTTAACATTCACTAGTTCATTTCCCAAGGATTAGAACATGTTCTTAAGCTCTTGAAAGTTCTTATGTTCTTAAGAATCACTAGATTGAATAATGGAAGTTTTTTCTTTATTTGGTGAGGGTATAACAACAATTATAGGCACAAGAAAAATGACATGAAGGGGAGGAATAGAAATAGGGGGTTCTTTGATCTCAAAAACAAAGGTATTGGTGGTTTAGGTGTAAGATTGTCAGCCTGGACTAGATAATTTTTTGCTTTGATTGACACCTCATATGCATTTGGCAATGTGTTCCCCCCATCGACTAGATCATTACTATATTGAAACTATTTAATTATTTCAAATAGTGTAGGAAGGAAAAGTTAGGGGTAGGACTAATAGAGACTAGGATTCTATCCCAAGTCTTTTGGAGCCTAGTATTGAATTCTTGCATGACTTAACGAAGGAGTCTTTTAATTGTGGTTTAATATTATACAAGTGACAAATGGTCACTTTTATCTTCAAATATCTTACACAATGAATCTCCTAATTGGTCCCATGATGTAGTAGAGTTATAAACAAGGATTATATACTAATTTAGGGATTTACCTTTGAAAGAGATAACTAATAACCCATTTTCCACAATTTCCTCATTAATATCATGAATATTGAAAAAGTTGGATATATCCATGAGGTGTTCAAAAGGGGTTACAACTTGATCTCTAATAAAATAAGGGACACTTTTAAGATCTATTACTAGAATAGGATCATATTGGGGGAGGTCTAGATGAATGTGGTAATTAAAATCCAAAAAGGGAAATGATCTAGGGGCTGTCATGGTGATGAAAGGGTTTAACAAAGATTTTATTTTAGGGGTAGGCTTTTAAATTGACATTAGAAAAAAGTTTCCTTTATATGGGTGTGTATTATAAAACCTTAACCTTTTGACTAAATTTAAAGGAAATTCAACAAATTCAATGGGAATACCTCTAGAAGATAACCTTGTTATCACTTTTGGCATGAGATGTAGTCACTAATCTTCTACTAGAATGTTGAATCTTATTTTGGATCACTACATTCTATTGTTTATAAGCTATAGCTGCTGCAAATCAATCAAACCAACATCAAAATTTGACCAATCTTCTTTGAGTTGTGTCCCACTAGGCGTGTTATAAATTATTATAGCATCAATTTACACCTTTGGAGAGGGTTCTTTAGGTTGTATCTAATTGAGATACATTATGGGAACACCCCTAGGATGTGGGTATCCTATGGTTGGGTTGGACTTCTAGAGAAGGTCAGCTTCCTCTTGATGGATCACCTATACTAATGTTTGCACTAAGAAAAGGGTTTGAAAGGGGGAAAGGGCTCTTAATAAAGTTAACCAGGTGATGCAAAAAAATTAAATGACACTCATATGTATGAAGTAAACATTGAGGAATCATAAGACAATGGTAGCTCACACAATCTCACAAAAACTAACTAGTTTCATAAGTGTTTCATAAACTACGTTCAAGAAGAAACGAATGAGGGAAAAGAGGAGTTTTAAGACTCACTAAGATCTTGTATTAATTATAGAAACAAAACTAACATATACATAAAACTAACTTGAAGACACGTTATAAATGAGAAAGAAATAAGGATAATAGGCATGGAAGATTATCCTTTATAATATAATCATGCACAAGCTTTACTACACATAATTTGGAGGGTAGAGATAGGTAAATAAAGTCTTTATTGCTTCAAGAGGTCTTTCATATAAATTATGATAGGGTCTACCTTTATCAAATAAGAGTCTCTACTCTTCTAAAATTGAGAGAGAATTTCTATCAAAAGTGAGTCTTTTATTGTAAAAATTGAGAGATATTATAAATGGAAAACAATAAGAGATATAGGAGAAAGGGGAGAGAGGGGGAATACACCATCTAAGATCATTAATTGAAATACCATCCTTATAGGGTACTTTAATTGATCCCTTAGATTAATTGATCTTGAATTTTAATAGTCTAATGCACTCTATTGGATCTATGGTATCTTTTGACTTGTTGATCTCTCACTTATAATCAATTAGCTTCATCTTGATTAAATGTGCAACATTAGATCTATTTCCTTATGATTAGATGTGCACCATTGATATTTATCTATAAAAATTAATTTGAGCCATATATATTATACTAGTTTAACATGTTTAAGACACTTGTAACCTATGCATTTGCTCTTAGAATCCACTAACCTCTTAACCCATTACTCACCATCAAATATATATTATACAATTACATGTGCACCATCAATCTATTCAAACTTGTTGTTTTTATCTTTGCCTATGTGCCATTATATATAATTTATATGATATCAACTACACTATAAATATTTGGATTTTTGAATTCAAATAGATATTTTATGAGGCCTAAATTTGATGTCTACGTGCACATCCCACTCTACAATTTCAACTTTGGAAGCTTATATCTTGAGATAGATAACTCATCAAGACATGAAATTTTTAGAATATGTTTATGGGATAAAAATCATCATGTCCATGTATTCCTTTGGATTTGGTTGACATCCCAAGTGAATTTATCAAAAATTCAACTAGACTAGCCTATCTGTCCCTTCATCACATGTTTGTGATGATCTGGTTCTTCTAGACTTGTGTAAGAAACTATTGTCTTTTTATAAGGCTACAATGGACTTCTAAGACTTTGTGCAACCTTATTCATACCCCTAAAATATTGAAAAACCATGAAAAATTATTGGTCTTCTTCACTTTTTAATCCTAGATGTATTTCAAAGCCTACTTCTTAATGATTAAAATATATATATATTTATGCTTGCTTAAAGTGTTTCAAAATATTTTTAAGCTATATGTGATGTTTAGACAATTCATTACATCCAAATCTCTATTCATCTCATCCATTCAGGAAGAAGATTTGTATGTAGGCCAAAATTGGCCAATATAACCATTAGGTTATTTTAAATCATACATTCATATCTATAATATTTACCTCATGATCCTCACCACCTCATTCTCTTAGAATGTATTCTCATTATTAGCCCTTGAGAGACATGTTCTCATTTGAGCACCTACAAGATTGATCTTAGGTAATGAAGAGACCTTGTAATATGAAAATGGGTTAAAGTTTTAGGAAGTTATAAGAGGTTATGGATGGATAATGAGAAATATTTATCTCCACTAAAGGCAATGAAGATACAAAGAGGCCTAGTTAGGCCCAGTAGGCCTAAAAGATCATACATAGCTAGGTGGCAGGCAAAATGATGAAGATATGCTTTCTCATGGTAGAGTATAAATGTTTCAGGGACTTTAAGATATAAAAAATTATTTTTGTAGGATTTAAACACTCAATAAATATATTCAAAATTTTATAAATTTGGTAAAAAATGATCAATTTACAAGGTATATTCACAACACGTCTAGAATTGAATGTCTATAAGCTTGACTATATATGGAGAAAAAGATGAGTAATCAATCTCATTTTATGGTGTATTCAAGGTGTTTAGAGTGAATTTATATTGATAAAACCCATCTAAAATTATTATTATTTTTTAAAAATATGGAAAATATTGTCATGAAGGAAAAATCTTGCATAGTCAAGAAACTAGGATTGCCACCTATATCTATGAGAAGATAAAGGAATTTGAGTTGTGAATGGTTTGGGTAGATCACTACATGGTTATATGAAAATAAAATTTCCTTGTAAATAATTTTTTAATTTCTCATATAGTTCTTAATGTGTTAGCTAAGAAAGGAAAATGTCTACTTTTTTCACTCAGACATACCTAATTGAGTACCTACAAATAGGGCCTTGGTAAGGAGATAAAGTGTGAGGAACCATATGTGAAAGCGAATTTAAATATAATTCATGAGTTATATTTTATTATATTTATAGGTTATAAGTATACATTCAACACTTTGGTCCTATGAAGCAAAGAAGAGTCTTGATAGGCTAATAAGGCCTAATGGGCCTAAATAGGCAATCATGGAACTATATATGGAAATTAGAGACAAATTATAGTTTTGGGAGCATGCTAAGGATTGGAAGTATAAGAGAAAATAAATAATGATTTTAAAATATTTTAAATGTAGTCTAAACATATAAATTTGAGAGGGAAGCTCATGAATTAGACCTCTAGGGTTGGACTGGCCTAAATACCCAAGAACCCTAAGCAAGAGCTAATGGGGTTACATGAGATATATAAAAGAAGAAGATTAAATAGGATCATTGTAATAGATCATGTGAGGTGTAATATAATCTTATTATGTGTTATAACAAAAATACAAACCATTTTACACCTTCCCAAGTAAATTCACCTCTCTCAAGCTCTCATATAGGTTGGGCAGTCAACTTGAGTCATCTTCTTATGCTCAAAACTATAAAAAGATGTTGCATGGGGACTTAAGATCATTATTACAGGTGGAGGGGGTTTTATAATTAGGCCTCCTATCATTTATTTCCTCATAAAACACCTCATATCTATTAATCGTCATTAAGAGTTCCAACCACCCTAAAAACACTATTTCCACTCTTTTGAAGCTTCAAGAGGACAATTTTGCTTAGTGATTGAAGGAGAAGTTTCATGGGATTGAGTGGAATTTTTATATGATGGAGGGGAATGTTTAATTAGTTTTATTTTAATTTCTTTTGGTTATTCCTCCTAACTATATGAAATATTGTTAGGACTAGTGGAGCCCCTAAACCCTTCTTAAACCTCTCACATTGACCTGATTGAGAAAATGTGCTTCTTAACACCATAAAATTCAATGGATTTAACTTTTAAAGGTCTTAATGGTATTATTATGTGTCACTGGAACCTAAATGAGCCACTATTTATCATGTGTAGAGTGTATGTTGTATATATTATGCCTAGATATGACTTCCATAGGTCGAGTGGTTTTAGAGGGTTTCTCATAGAGTTTGTTTGGGTAAGGCCTAAAATAGTCTCATGTAACCATATATGCTAGTAGGAAGGCATAGTGGATGTTTATAAGGTCTCATGAGGAAGATTTATAGTGACTACAACATATATTTTAGAGTTAATACACCTAGTGTTAATTAGGTATGTTGCTAAGAGCTCCAAGAGACCTAATGCAACTAGGTAGCAGTACCTACAAGTGATATGAAAGTTTGAATAATGAGGATGGGACTAAAAAATTATGTATCTATGGTGATGGAACTAAAAAAATGAAACCTAGAGTGGCTATGGGGATAATAATGGTTTGATAAACTAGTTTTCATCCCTCTAAAACCTAGAGAGAGGTCATAGGAATATGATCTCAATAAAATGTACTAGTGAAAACTTTGTAGCATATAGATAGGTTCTTAAAATCAACCTAAAGGATATCATACATATCTATAATATAGTTTAGATATTTTAAAATATATACTAAGGGTCATGAAGGCATATGAGTTAAATGCAATGAAAATCATGGGCTACTATTTGGTGAAGAGGTGAGAGAACATGATGAAGTATGGATATGATCATCATAAAATTAAAGTTAAGGAAATTTATTTGTAACTACCTCTTCAAAAGGTGGCATTGTAACTCCTTATTCAGTGACTAATCCATCTTTCAATCAAGACCACTATGCCACCAAGGCAATGCATGGGGGGAGTTATGAGGTTATTTCTACCCCTATTTATGTTTATAACTTCTTGGTTGATGAAGTATGTTAATAATTACCTATTATCCAAACTTTAATGCCACATTCTTCTTCTATTTCCATTTAATGTTATATAAAGGTAGCCTCTTTTATCTTGTAAGGTAATCCTTGGTGGAGTATGGCAAATGCCTACCATACCAAGCACTTGTATCTCCCTTTGAATAATGAATAGATGTTATTTCCATCCTTCTAATATGCTTGAAAATAGTGAATAGTGATTGTGGTTGATGAATTTTAGTGGTATCGAGTAGATTCCTTTCATTTATCCCATTTCTTTAACTAGATATAGGTTGGTTTGTCATCTTGGTAGGTCACATGAAGTGTGTTTATGTCCTTACATTGAATGAATGTGGAGGATGATTCATCAAATGTCTCTTATAAGACCTATTGATCACCCCATCTTGGTCCTTGTTTAGCTCTAACCTGCATATTGAAACCCTAATTGGATTTGACTTTGAAAAACATGTTTCTTTTAATCTATGCATTATTCCATTATAATTCACCATGAGAATCTAATTAGTGATATAGATATAACACTCTAAGTATGTAAACTATAAATAATCATGTGATAACTAACATTCATTGATCACTAACAACATATGAAATAAATAATAACCAAATATGTAAAGTAATTACCAATACCCAGCCATGACTGGTACAACAATACAACTTCCACATAATTAAAAATTTCAGCTTATCATATTATTGTCTCAATAATAATAATAAATATAATACAATGTACAAGATACAAGGTACAAATCTCCATGGAACATGATTTACCAAACTCTAGTATCTCTGGCAATCTCAAGTATCATCTCAAAGTAAGTACTACTATATGGAGGGAAAGCCTCATCTAAGAACTTTTCCACACCAACCATGGACCATTGATTACCCACATAATTCTTATCAGGGAATGGCACTCCCTTTATGGATGAGTAGATAGTGATAGTGTGAGAATCTAGAGAGACAAGTTAGTACCCATGTGTTATATGATTTCTAAAACCAAACATGTGGTGTATCATAAAAAACCCATTCTAACAAGATATCTCAAAAATAAGTAAATCAGCACATAAAATGATAACGTCTAACTAACATTGCTTGTCCAAAAATTTTAAATAGTTATTGATCTCTAGGATCAGTCAATTTCATACACACCACTTGATCAGATTACCTTCATATGTCATTATGATGTTAGTAATCCAGTGAAGTCCATCTCACTACTTATTGAGTACCAACAAAGTGAGATTTACTTAATATATATATATATATATATGTATGTATGTATATATGTATGTATGTATATATATATGTATGTATGTATGTATGTATGTGTATATGTATGTATATGTATATGTATATATGTATATGTATATATATATGTATGTATATATATATACATATATATACATATACATACATATATACATACATATATATATGTATATATGCACACAGAAACACATATATATACATATACATATATATATATGTATATGTATATATATGTGTTTGTGTGTGCATATATACATACATATATATATATATATACATATATATATATACACATACATATATATATGTGTGTGTGTGTGTGTGTATACATACATACATATATATATAGATACACATATATACATATACATATACATACATATATATATATACACACACACACACACATGTATCTATATATGTATATATATATGTATATATATATATATATATATATATATATACATATATAGATATACATATACATACATACATACATATATATATATATATATATATATATATATATATAACAAAAAGTTTCATACAAATTAATTTCTTCTAATAATCACAAAACATGTTAAGCATGGTAATAATCAAATGCATACATTTAGTTCATTAAATATATGGATGAATCTAGAAATAAGAGTTACAATTTGTACCTCCTAATTATAACATTGGTTTTCTCTATATTTTTTTCTAAAAATACACTTTATTACATCTCACAATATAATAGTTCATTTTTAATGATCACACTGCTCAATCACGAACAACTAGTCTTATAATTTTAAGAATAAAATGCCTCATTATCCTAAATAGTAAGCAAGAAAGTAAAATTTATACCAATCAATTATATTCTATGTCTAGACTACATAATCTAATATTCTTAAGTATGTTAAAGTATATGCTAGCATTTTCCCCTCACAAGGCCAAATGTCAACCCTTGTCATAAAAAACTTGCATAAGAACCCCTGCTTAGCTTATCTATTGTGTCTAAGCTGTCATGTCTCATGGTTGTATTTTGATACTCTTTGAATCTTTTGAGAGTCTTTGAGTTTTGTGAGAGGCCTTATGTTAGAATATTACCTAATTTTTTCATCACATAATAGAGCTGGATTGGGCCTATTTAGTGATATGATAGTGATCATTATGATCAAAAAATGTTTAAGGAGGTTACCTTGATCTTAAACATGATATACTAAAGGATCCCTAACAAGAGTTTGTGTCACTTCAAGGTGGGAGTAAGCATCAATAAAAACATTATTGATGGTAAATTCCTTTTTAGTTCATGGTATAAAGTCTAGTTATGTGTATCAAACCATCCCCCATGACCATTATGTTAAAATCTCTCAAAATTCCTTATTATCACTTTAAAGACTATAAATTCCCATATAAGTTAATATATCTTATAATGTCTTCATGAAAGGGTAGTTTTATAGAATTTAATGGATTAAAAAAGTTTTAAGGAGACCTCATTGTCTCCACATTACCATGAGTAAGCATTTCATGTCACATAATGTCCCTTTAAGATTCACTCCCACCTTCTCACTAGCCACATGGGCCCCACACATGCATAACATATGCCTCCTCAAGTATTCATGTCATACAACTAGTTTTAAGAGATATATTACCTTTTTTTTTCCATCCTTCTACCCTAAAATGGTGGTTTTAACTTAGAAACATGAAGAAAATGGTGAAAATGTTATTTTTAGGTGCATTTAGTAAGTTGTATAGAATGGTATAGTCAATCCATACAAGGGAGGATTCAAGTATTATATAATAATTTATTTTATAAGTATGGAAGAATTTTTAGGTTCAAATTACGTATAATAAGACCTAAACCATTCCTCTTTCTTCACTAGCTTCTTTGGTAGCTCAGACTCCCTATCAGGGTTTCGTTCATTCCATATAAGGGAGGTAAAATCAAGAGCTTGGCTTTTTGGGAGAGGAAATATGTCCATTTAAATTATCATATATATATATAGTATTTTAATGTCAATATCTTCATGAATAATCTTTAACAAATTGGCCTCTCTAATACCCTTCATCTATGTAGGTTTCAGAAAAGGTAATGGTTTTGGTAGTTTTTTGAAGAATTTATGCAAAACAATAATTTTTGTGTGTTATTTAGGTTCTAATGGATCATATTTATCAACAACCACCCCCATTTCACATGTTTGGAGTGTGACTTCAATCCAAACTTCATGTTATTTAATGGTTGCAGTAGTTACAGGTGGTAGGCATTATCCTTTAGCATTTTAAGGGCCTCCAATGCATGGTTTCAAGTAAATAATGGTTTTATGATTTAATATACCATAAAAATGGCCTCAAATGATCCTCATAAAACTATTTTCCCCATGTAATCATCCCACCTTAGTCCTAGAGAGAGCCATGCCTCAAGATAGACATCTACAAACCTATATGGGTAGATAAAAGAGAGAATAGAGTTGTGATTGATTAGAATGGACACTATAAGTGTTTAATCATGAGGTATTCATGAGGTTTTATTAAGTATAAAATTTAATTAACACCAAACTCACTCTAGGAGAAAACAAGTTGTAGTTAAGAAAACCATCTATGTTTGAAATCCAAATCAAGACTGGAGCAGTCATGGACTTTGTAACAAAGGTCTAAGGAGGTAATTAGCTTGTTTTAAGATCCCAAATTAAAGTTAATATAAAAAAAAGTGATAAAAATATCAACCAACACAAAGAGATAACCTAAATCATGTAATAACATATCCATTTAAGGTTTATAAATCATGTCATAAGCATTGCAAACTCCTTCATTCAGAGAAGTTATGGTAGTTTTGTGTCGTTTAACGTAACAAACCTATTTCTTATTATTAGTATAGTTCAAAGATATACTGAATAGTTGAGATTTATCAAAACAAATTTTTTATCATGGAAGTTCAATGACAAGTATTAGGACCACATTTGTCTATTACACCTTCCATTCATCCACATTTGTCTTTTACACCTATCATTCATCTCTCCTCAGTTCGCATAGTAGGGTCTATAACTCTTGAATGACAAAGTTTTTGAGAGGAAGGTTAGGGTTTTGGTTTTATGTGAGATAGAATAGTTAATAGTCTTAAAATGGATAGTGAGATATTATAATTAGAGTCATCACAAATCCACTTCATACCTCTACTTAAACCATTGTCCTATACTAAACTAAACTATCACCTATAGGCCTTCTTAAGCAAATAAGAAACTCTGATAATGGGATGAGTCATGGACGGGTATTAAGAGGTCAAGATAAATAAATAAATAAATATATATATATATATATATATATATATATATATATATATATATATATATATATATATATATATATCATAAATAAGTTTGGATTAATGAGAGGTAGAATAAAACTATCAAACACTCAAGTGAAAATCTCAATCAAATAGTCCAAGTAAGCTCATATAAGATTGTGTTGACAAAGTGAAGAAATAATCAATTCCATGGTAATCCTAGAAGTTTCAATATGTAATATTAATGATCCATGTATATATTAGAGATATAATAATGTAAAATGATATATCTATATATTTTATAAATGATTATAGTAGCTCATATATGTGGTTATAGTCCTTTGAGAAATGAAAGGTAGAACTATTGAAGACCAACTCACCCTATGGTGAAAGATTCAGTCAAGCACCATCAGGTACCTATAGAAATATTTGGGAAAATAGAGGAGAGAATGAAGTTGTGAAAATTAGGCTCTTGAATAGAGTATGAATTTAGGTAGGGGTGGGTCAGACTAACACAGTGAGCTAAGAACCCTAGACAAGAATGAATGGAGTAGCAATGGGTATTGGGAAGAGAAAGGGCATGGATGAAAATTGGAATAGGTTAAATATTATTTAAACCTACCTATCACAATAACATTAGGTAAATAAATAATAAGATGACATATTGAGACCCTTATGTTCAACCATGTAGCTAGTAGGTAACTAGTTAGTCTAAGTAAAATGGTCATTTAAGGTCTCTATAGGCCTAAATAGGCCCTAAAAATTAGTATTAGTGGTAATTTTAACTAATATAAGACACCCATGCTATCATTTTGGTTATAAAAATAGTGGGTATACCCACTATTTTGTCTTATACCAAGCCCTATCTATGACAGCTAGTCTAGTGGGGTAGATGGGCAAAATCAAGTTTGAAAAGGTTTGCAAACAAATTTGGTCCCATAAAAAGTTTTATATAATTCAAAAATGGTGAAAAAAATCCTTATACCTCCTCCAAAGGTTCAACATTCAAATCTATAATTAGGAGACTTAGAGATAGATCAATGCAATCAAGCACATAAGCTTGATCATAGACCTTAGTGTCATCTTAAGATACCTCCAAGATCTTAAAACAATTTGGATGATCAAGGTGAGGTGTATGAATATGTATGAGACCTAATAATGAGTTTTAAAGTTTAGGGAAGTGAATAATGTTGTTTAGGTGATTTTAAACCCTACTCAAACCAGCTAACCTACAGATAATCAATTCTAAGACCATATTCAAATGCTCACCCACTCCACCACATGTACGTGTAGGGATAAAGATATTAGGGAAGTTTAAGTATCCCTATGGAACAAATATTAATGAAATATTAGTTGGTATATGGGGGATAATATTTATGAACAAACCTTAAGAAGATAAGCAATTAGAATTAGTCTGTAGACAACCTAAGTGCCACCTTCTAGTGCTCCTCTCCCCACACACTCTTTACATGGGACCTCAAGCTATTCATGGAAGTGAGGAGGTAAATACACAATATATTCATTTAATTTTTTCTATACTTTGATGTCCATACACTATGAATTATCACTAAGACTCCTAAGAACTCATAAACCTCTATAAAACCCTAGACAAACCTAGTACTAGAAATGTTAATGTTTTATCATCTTAGCACATTAGAATGACCCAATAAGCTCATGTAATGTCAAATATAATTAGATAAGGTTCCAACCATGGCATTGACTTATATAGACACTATAAAAAAGTGTCATAAATCCATACATTTTTAATATTTAGAGAATTAAGGAGGATACAAAACTATTTCAGATGATTCCAATCCATGAAGGGGATGGTTTGGTACCTTATTCACCTTCTCAAATCATGATATGTCAAGGGATACACATATAAAGGTCTCTACAACTCACTTCAAAACTTCCAGTATATAAATGTTTAAGGAAGGTGGACCATTCAACTAGAAAAAGTGAAATTTCAAGTGCCTAATTATCGTTTAAGATATATTATGGTTAATGATGTTGTTTCAGGTATGAATCACACATATCCATAGGTTATCAAGATTAATTGTAGGTTTCATGGAGGATAATATAAAAGAAGCTAGGATTTTAGGCATATTTGGCCTATTTGGTCATCAAGAGAGCTCAAATTGGCATTGAAAGATTAATGAAATGAGTTAATGTAAAGATTTTATGCCTAGTAAATGGAACTTGCATGGAATTCAATGCACACTTCATAGCTATAATGGAGGGATACTATAATTTCTTGACTTTGTTAATTTGCTTTAGAGGAGTTTGGGCTGCTATATAGTTATGATGGCCTAATTATACCTTATTCATGATTGTAACTACCACAAAATGTAGTGATTAACCTTTCTTGGTCATGTTCATGATTTGAATTTATTATAATGGGTTATTTATTCCCTCTACCACCTCATTTCAATGCTAACATATCATTTAAGGAGTTATTTAGGAAGATCAATGCATGGGAGAGTTGGAGAAGAACTGAGTAACTAAAATAAAAACTACATGGAGTGGACCTAGGTCATTTATGACTCATTTATCTCACCTCCATGCCACATTATTGTCTCCTTCTCTCCAATTTTTCTATATATTGAAGGATTTTGGCCTTGTATTGTATCCCTTAAGTTGGTATGAGGAAAATATTTCTAGCTTTGTACTTGTAAACCTCTTGGATTGATGAATAGAACATTTGTGGCTACTTTTTAATCATTACTTGATGTGTTCATACTTATCTTAATATGCAATAGTATTATGGAATTCCATTTTGCAAGTCCAATTTTCACCTAGGTACTAATAAGCTCTCCTTGTAGGTAATCTAGTGTGTCATGAAACTAATGGCTCAAACTTGAAGTGAATGTCTGATTAAAAGTTCCTTTAACTAGGGCTTATTTACATTTCCCTCATATTCCAGCCACTCAAACTAACCTCTAGGTGAAAAATTATTTCTTGAAATTCATTTAAGGTAGTGTGTTATCTTTATGCATTATTCATTAGTGTGATTAAGAGTTCAAGCTGAGTGTATAAGTGAGTTTATTGGTAAATTAACACTTTATATTAGGTTTAATTTATGTAATCCATCTTCCTTTTTTATCCCAATAGGATTACATCTTAAAAATAGAGATCAAATGAGAAAAACAAGGGATATATCCCCATAAAGTATACATGTTTGAAATAAACATTAGGTGACCCATAATGTATATGCCCCTCCCATGTTAGCCTAGGTTTGGGTAGACATGAACAATATTTTCTTTAGCATGGGTACAACGTAGATTCCTAACAATTTTGGCATGCTCGATGGGACTATGTTCAAGTACCTTAAACAATTTTATTGAATCTATAGATGACATCTGAGAGCTAAATATATTTAGTAGAATCATCTATAGTTATCTCAAAAAATTCAAGGACAAAATTAATAATTTTACATTCAGGTTTCATAGTAAAGTTCATGACAAGCCTTCACTTCAAGGATACGATGACTTATTGTCCACAATTCCATTGATTTTAATATGTTTGATGATGAAGTATGGAGGTATATGAGGTATAATTTCTTTTCCACTCCCTTATGGAAAAACTTATGAACCTTTCCAACTATATTACGATCCTTTGAAACCCTATCTTTACCCTTATCTTCTCTATATTCACCCTTATTAGTCCTATGATGAGTCTCCCTATTACCAATACTAACAACTTTGTGATGAGCCTCATCAACTTCCTTGGTAGTCTAAACACCCATTTAATCATTAATGGAAACAACATGACATCCTTAACATGCCTACTAATGCCCCAAGTCAGTCCATATAAGGCCTTTAATATATATTTTTGCATTATGTTAACCATATGGTGAACATTGATACACTTAAGGGGTATGGGAAAGATATTCACAAACATGTGATTGAGGGTGTTAGGATTTAATTTAAATAGGCTAAAGAAGAGTGTAAATCCTTTATTAAGAAAGGTAATTCAAGAGGAAATACTGACATGTTTAACATACAGGGTCTAATTTTGAAGATTAAGGAGATGTTGGCAGCACATGAAGGGAAGCAAACTCACCAACATTCTTCCCCCTCCTTCACCCAATGTCAATCTTATACTGAGATGCCCACTTTACCTCAAAAGACTCAACCAATTTAGTTTCAAAGTCCTCAAATTCCATCCCAACTCCTCTCAATTTTTCCTACTTAGAAATCTATCCAAGAAAGAACTCAAAATATTGGAGAAGAATACATTGAAGGGACTAGTCACCACTAATAGACCCTTGACTAGTCAAGGATTGAATTTGAATCCCACCTTTCTCAAAAAATCGAGGCTGTACATAAAACACTTATATTATACAATAGCATATGCAAAACTAATTCCATATTATTTGAAAACAGTTATTTTCATACCCCAAACTATAGTGCACTCTATGTAAGAAACTCATATTCCTAAGTTTTCATCTTAGAACCAAGTACTAAAGTCAAAGGAGAGAGGGGAAAAATTAAAAAAAAAACCTAATTTCATTCAAGAGCCTAAGCCATTCCCTTTATGTAAATCCATATAGACCAATGTGGACAAGAAGGATGAGGTGATGGTTGTTGAGGACAAGCAGATAAATGAAGGAAATGTGGCTTATATCTCATCTCTCTTGCATTCACTCCAAGAATGTCCTATGCCACTCCTTGAAGAGATAATAAATGAATATCAAGTTTAATCTATATTTGATAATGATTATTAGGATAATCTTGAAGAGGAGTTTTCCATTAGGACACCTCTTGGTGAAAATAAGTATAAGGTAGTCTTCAAGGATGCCAAGGAAGATAATTTTAAGGAGAAATAAGAACATGATATGGTTAAAGAAGGAAAAATAAATGATAAAAAAGAAAGAGATCTCCTTGATGACATAGTATCTTCCCCCTTCATGACAGTCTTGAAGAGTTTGATAATGAGATAATTAGCCAATGAGAAGTAGTGGTAGAGCAAGAAGATGACCTTTAAGAAGTCTAAAATGGTCAAGAATATGAAATTATAGTAATAAATGGAGCATAAAAAGGTGATCTTCATCATATGGATTATGGTCAAGAGAATGAGAAAACTTTCAATGATCTACTACAAAAGGAAAAATATTATGTATAGTTCCATGGAAATGGCCAAAGAGATCAATTGAGGGACTTGTTTTAGATCATAGGCTTAGGTTATGTTCTTTTCAAGGCATACCATAACTTAGTTCAGATTGAAGAAGATGATTTCACCAATTAAGGGGAAGGTAACTCCATAAGCATGCCATCTAAAGATGCTTCTTCATTATAATATGACTTTTTGAGATCCTTCAATAGGGTTACGAACCTCTTATTTTGATTATAACTATCTGTTTCCCTGATGAACAATATGTGAAGCTTGAAAATCATGAAGAAAATGGACTTGGTCTATTTGCAATAAATATTCATCCATTTGAAGGTCTTCAAGATTTCAAGATGATGAGTATAAAATTTTAAGAACAATTGTTTGAGATAAGAAGGAATCTTAAATATGAAATTATAGTAGTATATAAGGTATTTAAAGATGATCTTGACTATATGATTTATGTTAAAAGCCTAATGGTAGCTTATCTTATGGAGCTAGGATATGACCAACATGATGAAGTTCCAAAGTACATTGGCTTTCTTCAAGAGGTCAAAAATAATCATGATCAATAAGAGGTAAAATTTGACACACTGAGTAAGTATGTATTCATAGGCCATCTATTTGCAACTAATATGGCACTTGAAAGCATCATAAGTGAGTTGGTCAATAGGAAGACCAATCCACCAAGTTTCTCAATCATGAAGTTAGTTTCTTCACATCATTATATATATTATGGGATGAGAGTCTGAAGAAACTTCCCCTTCGATCTAGGAGGGAGAAGATCCATTGAGGGTAGTTGTATATACTAGATGCTTAGATTATTTGTCTTGATTTTAATAAGTGTGGTTTACTCAATTTTTAGTTTGTTCCACTTTATTTCTTTTGTGTCATGTGGTGTGTTTCTTAGGTTTATGTGTTGTTGCTTTGTGTGTCTTGTTATTCCTACAAGTCCTTGAGGTGTCATAAAGTTTAAATAAGTTTGGTAACCCAACTATCCTCAAGTCATATTACCTTGTTTAAGTCATCATGTCATCCTTAAGTTATGATGTGGCTAGGTTCTCTTGATCAACAAGCTAGCCACCCCTCAAAGTCACTAGAAATGTTGACATTTTGGCCTCACAAAGCCAAATGTCAACCCCTATCATCAAAAACTTGCTAGATTATTTATTATGTCTAAGATTTTCATGTCTCATGATTGTGTTTTGAGAGTATTTGAGTCTTTTGAGAGGTCTTATGTTACCATATAACCTGATTATGTCATCACATAATAGATTTTTATTAGGCCTATTTAGTGATATGACAATGATAATAGTAATCACAAAGTGATTAGGGAGGTTGTCTTGGTTTGAAACATAATGGACTTAAGGATACCTAGTAAGAGTTTTGGTCACTTCAAGGTGGGAGTAAGCATCACCAGAAATATGAAAGATGGTCATGACCATTTTAGTTCACAATATAAAGTCTAGTAATGTGTATCAAACCATCCCCCATGACCTTTATGTTCATGTCTCTCACAATGCCTTATTAACCCTTTCAAGACTCATAAATGCCCATATAAGTCAATATACCTTATAATGAATTTATGAAATGGTAATTTGCAAGTGTTTCATGGATTTTAAGAGTCTTAAAGAGGCCACACTATCTCTATATGATCATCACTAACTATTTCATGTCACATAAAGTCCCTTTAAGACTCACTCCCACCTTATCATTAGCTACATGGGCCCTATACATTCCTAAAATATGTATCCTCAACTCCTAATGTTTTACCATCAGTTTGAAAATCTATCTTACCTTTTTTTTCCTTCTTTCTACCCTAAAATGGTAGTTTTAACTAAGAAACATGAATAAAATGGTGAAAATGGTGTTTTTAGGTGCATCTATTGAGTTATATGGAATGGTAAGATGAGTATGTGCAAGGGAGGAGTTAGGTACTATATATAAATTTAATTTAGATCTATAGAATAAATTTTAGGGTCAAATGATGTAGAACAAGACCAAAATCATTCATCCTTCTTTACTGGCTTCTTTGCCAGCTCAGACTCCCTATTAGGTTTTCTTTCTTTTCATATATGAGAGGTAAAATAAAGAGATGGTATTTTTGGGAGAGTAAATATTTCCCTTGAAATTATCATACATATCTTTTCTTAGTAGGTTTATGGTTAGATCTTCATGAACAATGTTTAAAAAATTGGCCACTCTAATGCCTTTTTTCATCTATATAGGTTTTAGAAAAATAATGGTATTGGTAGTTTTTTTAAGAATTTATGTAAAACAATCATGTTTTTGTGTTATTGTGTTTATAAAAGATAATATTTATCAACCACCACCTTTTATTCACATGTGTGGATGTGAAGGCAAGCCATACTTAATGTTCCTTCATGGTTACACTAGTTATAGGTGGAAAGCATTATCCTTTGGAATTTAAGGTCCTCCAATGCATGGTTTTAGGTAAATAATGGTTTTATTTTTGAATATCCCATAAATATGTCCTTAAGTGATCATAATACAACTCATTTACCCATGCACTTAGCCAACCTTAGTCCTAGAGAGCCATTCCTCAAATAAGACATCTACAAATTTATGTGAGAAAATAGAAGAGATAATGAAGTTATGATTGATTAGAATGGAAACTATAAGTGTTGAATAATTAAGGATTAATGATAATTTTATGAATGATTAAATTTAATTAATACCAAGCTCACTCTAGGAGAAGACAAGTTTCAGTCAAGAAAACCATATATGCTTGAAAGCCAAATCAAGCATGAAGTAGTCATGGAGTTTGTATTAGAGGTCTAAGAAGGTAATTAGCTTGTTTTAAGATCCCAACTTAAATTTAATAGAAAAAAGTGGTAAATATATGAAAAAAAAATAGAGCATGGAAATCATGGAGGAACATATCCATTGAAGGTTACTAAATCAATTCATAAGCATTCTAAACTTCTTCATTTAGAGAAGTTAATGTAATTTTATGTTGGTTAAGGTGATGGACCTATTTATTGTTCTCAGTATAGTTCAAAGATATCATGAATAGTTGAGATTTATCCAAATAAAATTTGTATCATGGAAGGTAAATGATAAGTATTAGGACCACATTTATATTTATCACCTGCCATTCATCTCTCCTTAGTCTATATAACAGGGTCTATAACTCCTTAGTTATTGAGATTTTGAGAGGAAGGTTAGGGTTTTAGTTTTAAGTGAGAGATAATATTGAATATAATAAAACTTTATAGTGATATATTTAATGTGGATTCATTAAAAATACACTTCATGATTCCACTTAGACCACTATCCTATACCAAACCAAACTATCACCTATTGGCCTTCTTCAACAAATAAAACACTCTGATAATGGGATGAATCATATAGAGGTATTAAGATGTCAAGATAAATATAGATATCATAATTATTTATTGAAGATAATATTGATTGGAGTGGATTAATAAATATTTATTAAATATTAGATCTAATAAGGTCAACTCACCTCAAATTTCAAACTCGGACAAGGACTCTTAGAGACTCATAACTATGTCTAGGAAGTCTTCAAGATAATTTAGGAAAGAGGTTCCATTTGGGAGCCTTAGATTATGGAGTGTTATGAAGATGATAAACTTGTAGAAAAAATAATAATAATAATTTATAGGTGATGGGAGGATTATCATGAGGAACCCACCCCTACCTATAGTTAAGAGCCTAATTTTAGATACATATAGTTAGGGAGAAAATAAGGTGGCTGAGTCCTAGATGATTTGACATCAGTGAAGGATGGTTAGGAAATAAATAAGATTAATATGTAGGATATCAAGGTCATAATCAATATTTACTTATCATCCATTAAACCTAATATTTACAAATAGGAAGAGAGAATCCACCTACAAATAAGACCTATTAGGCCTCTAATAGGTAGTCTTTAGAAACTTAGTTGGAGATGCGGTAAGATGATGGAAGGGGTGAAATGACATGAAAGAGGGTATATTATAATTATTAATATATGTTATAATTATTCCATTATTTTTTTATCATTACATCAAGGAGAAGCCTAAAAGGGGCAATTAGGCCTATTAGGCCTGAATTGGCAGTCATAAGCTATACATGGAAATTGGAGGTAAATTTCAAGTTGGAGAGTGTTACGATTTGGAATATTTATGGTATATATATATGGGGATGTACAAAGGTGAATATATTATATCTGAATTCATAAAAAATATAAGAATGTACACTTGTATATCTCTAGGGTCAGACTAACACAGTGAGCCAAGAAACCTAGACAATAATAAATGTAGTAGAAAGTAATCTTGGGAAGAGAAAGGGAATGGATGAAAATTGTAATAGGTTATATATTATATACAAATAATTATCAAAATAACCTCATGGAAACAAACAATAATAAGACATATTAAGACCCTTATGCTCAAGCATGCAATCAGTAGACAACTAGCTAGTCTGAGTAAAATGGTCTTTTAAGGTCTCTATAGGCATAACTAGGAACTTAAAACTGGTATAAGTGGTCATTTTCACTATTAAAAGACACACATGATATACCTTTTTCTATAAAAATAGTGTTTATAAACACTATTTTGTCTTAGACCAAGCCTTGTCTGTGACAGTCAATTTGGTGACTAGATAGGAAAAATTAGGTTTTGGAAGGTTTGTAAATGAGTTTAGTCCCATAGAAAGTTTTGGAACATTAAAACATGGTGAAAAAAGTCCTTATACCTCCTATAATTTACAAAATTCAAATATATAATAATGAGCCTTGGAGATAGGTAAATACAATCAAACACATAAGCTTGCTCCAAGACCCTAGTGTCATCTTAAGATACTTCTAAGAACTTACAACAAGATAGATGATCAAGGTGAGGTGTATGAAGATTCATGATACCTAAAAAGGATTTTTAAAGTATAGGTAAGTGATGAAAGTGATTTAGGTTGTTTCAAACACTAGTTGAGCTAGTCAACCTACACACAGTCAATTTGAATACCATCTCTAAATTCTCACCCAATCCACCATATGCATGCTTAAGGGAAATTATATTATTGAAGATTAAGTCTCCCTATTTACCAAATATTCATGAATTACTAGTTGGAATTTGGGGGATAACATTTATGATCAAACCTTAAGAATATAAGTAGTTATAATTAGTATGTAGACATCGTAAGTGTCACCTTCCAATGCTCCTCTCCCCACACACTCTTTGAATAGGATCTCAAAATTTTCATGGAATATGATGAGATAAATACACTATATATTCATGTAATGTTTTTAAGACATGGATTTTCATATGCTATGAGCTATCACTAAGACTCTTGAGCACTCATAAACCTCTCTAAACCCCTAAACAAACCCAATATTATAAATGTTGATGTTTTATCAGCTTAGTACCTTGTAATGACTTGATAAGATCATGAAATGTCAAGTACACTTAAAGATAACTCAAACCACGGTAGTAATTTATATAGACACTATATGAAAGTATAAAAATATGTACTTTTACAATATTTTTATCATAAAAAGAGGGTATAAGACTATTTAATATGATTATAATCAATAAAGGGAATGGTTTTGGACCTTATTCACATTTTTAGGTCATGATATGTCAAGGGATTCACCTAGAAGGGTCTCTACAACTCACTTCAAAACTGCCAGCCTATAAATGGTTGAGGAAGGTGGACCAATCAACTAGGAGAATTGAAATTTCAAGTGCCTAATTATTTTATAATCCTATGTTATGGTTGATGATGTTGGTTTAGGTATGAATCACACGTATCAATGGGTTATCAAGTTTTATTTTAGGTTTCATGGAGTCCAATGTAAAAGCAATTAGGATTTTGGGCCTAATTGGCCTATTTGGTCTATCTGGTCATCAAGAGAGCTCAAATTAGAATTTAAGGATAATGGAATGAGTTAATTAAAATATGTTATGTCTTTTATGTGGTCCTTAAAGAGAATTCAATAAATATTTCATATCTATAATGGAGGGATAAGATATTTTATTAACTTTGTCAATATGCTTTACAGGAGTGTGGGCTGCTACATGATTATGATGGCCTAATTATACCTAATTCTTTATTTTAACTACCACAAAATGGAGTGATTTACTTTTATTAGAAATTATCATGATAAAAAATGAATCTAATGGGTTATTTATTGCCTTCACCACTTCATTTTAATGCTAACATCTCATTCAAGGAGTAACTAAAGAATACCAACACATGTTGGAGTTGAAGAACTAAGGAACTGATGCAAGAAACACATGGAGTGTACCTTGGTGATTTATGACACCTTTATCTCACCTCCACACCACATTATTCTCTCTTTCTCTCATCTTATACTATATATTGAAAGCTTTTGACCTTGTGTTGTATCGCCCCAGATGGTATGAGGAAACACTATCAAGTTTTGGACTTGTAGACCTCTTGGATTGATGAATATGACACTTATAGATAATTGTTAATTAGTACTTAGTGTTTTCATACTTGCCTTGATATGAAAATGTTGTATGACATTATTTTTCATAGGTTTAAGTTTTACCTAGGTACTAATAAGCTCTGATTACAGGTCATATAGTGTGTCATGAAGTTGATAGCTTAAGCTTGATGTGGATGTCTGATTATAATTTCCTTGAATAATGCCTTATTCTCATTTCCCTCTTATCTGTCCACTTAAATTGACCTCTATATGAAACATTTTTACTTGGAATTCATTGAAGGTAGTGTGTTATCTCTATGTATTGTACACTAGTATGATTAAGAAATTAATTTGAGTGGATGAGTGAGTATAATGGTGCATCACCACTTTAAAGTAGGTTTCATTAATGCAATCCCTCTTATCTTTTAATCTGAATAGAATTACGTCTTAGAAAAAAAAATTAACAAATCAAGGGAGATAGCCCCATAAAATCTAGAGGTTTGGCCTAAATAATAGGTGACCCATAGCCTATAGTCCACTCCCATATTATCCAAGGTTTTAAGTAGACATGAACAATCTTTTCCATAGAAAGGGTGAAACGTAGATTAATAATAATATATAGTACAAGAAATATAATGAATTCTACCATTTTCATGTACACACTACTTACTTCTAGGTAGTCAGTCATAATATTTGTAGAGAATTAGATAATTAATAAACTTGTTATAATCTTTCATTTAAACAAATCATTCCATTTCAAGGAGACTACTTTCATATGGTTATATTTTTTAGTCCCTAGGAATACTTATGACTTATTTTAACCATCCATTAACTATATATATAGGAATATGACCCAATACACCCATGTATGTTATGTGTTTACATGCATATTTATATCCATATGAGGATATATTTCCTATAAAAACACCTTGCACATATTAGCCATATTCATACAAGTACCCTCAATATCTAAATAATATAAACATCAACAATCATCTAAAATTTTGGGCAATGACTTCATATGATTTTGACAACCATTATAACCTACCTGTTCACAATACATATTGATGATCTTTTATAAGATAATGGGTTTAATAATGTAATACACATTCATATTTTTTGTTATGTTTTAGGGAGTTGTGTACACATGTAATTGGTTTCCTACTCTTCCAGAGGCCATGAATTAGTTTATAATAATTAAAATAACTATGGACACACATCACTATATACCAATACATACTATATGTACATATACATCGATATAAATTAATCTACCCATAGTATGTATTGTACACATGTACTTACATAATAGATATTGCATAAGAAATCCTATAGTCATTTATAACTCTAACTAAGGATTTCATGAGGTTTTCAACAATCATTTGACAAAAAAGATTAGCTATCAATTATAATACATGTCGACCAATTTTGACTTTTAAATCAAATTAGGGCACCCCTAGGTAAAAATTTGACTTTTAGGTGTTTTATGGGTACAATATAGATGTCATAAGGTGTTTTATAGGCTAACTAATTTCATTTAATGTTTTAGATTAAGGTAAAAATAGGTTTTGAAGGGACCCCAAAACCTTGAACAAAAGGAGAAAGATAAAATAGAAACGTCCATAGGCAAGCCTAAAGCCTACTTCACCGAAGTAACAAAACCAAGATACAAAGCCCTGAAGCTAACAAATGAACAACCAAAGATATCCCCTAGGTTTTACAGAGACCTGGAAACTCCATAGTAAAAGTTCAAAAAACCAAGTAACAAGACCAGAAAACACAACCAACTAGCAGAACCAACTAAAAGAACTAGGAACTATTCTTCTAGTTCCAATATCATCTTCACTGCTTCCTTACCTTTCACAACAGTGTCCTGGATGGCAGCAGTCACCTGTGTAGATCCCTCTTGCATTGATTTTTTTCTTGAGCTTTGTCTAGTTCTCTTGCTAGGCCCTTCCAAAGTAATGATTTCCTTATTTGCTCTTTTTCCAATGGTTACAACAACAACACAAATGTTAGAGGTTACCTCCTCCATCTTTATTATGCTTTCCTTTATGAGTTCCCTTAGGTTGTTCTCATACTCTTTGAGTTTTATGGGAATATCCCTCATCTACTTTTCCATGTTATTGATTTTGTTCCAAATTGCCTCCTGTTCACCCTCCATTATTTCCATTTTCCTATTGATTTCCATTATCTCCTTATATGTCCATAAATCGAATTGAAGGGTAGCATCAGCTTAACAATTGGCCAATCTAGTTGGTTCATCATTCTACCTTTTGTCACTCCAATCTTCTGTGTTCTTTTTAGGACTGCTTCCAACTTCTTCAATATAAGCCTCTGTTTCCATTCGTTTATGTTCCTTTATTTCAGCAGGGCTTACATTTTTGTTACTTCCTTTACTTGAGCTCCCATTTCCAATAGTTGGTTAGCAACCTGAACTAGATTTTCATTTTCATTAATCAGATCATGGTCCATAATAGGATCATCTAGATCTTTATTTATTTCCTCAAACACTTGCTGGTTTTCCTCAGACTCATGGTTGCTATTTTCAGACTTTTCCTCTATAGTGACTCCTTCTTTCTCATTCTTATCTTGCACTTCTTCTTCCTCACTGGAATTTGAATGCCCACTTTCTGTTCCACCTTCTTCCTCCATACTCTCCTCCCTAGTGTTTTCAGAACTTTCCCACTCTATTTCCTCATTAGCAATCTGGTTATTGATGCTTGGGAGTTTGAATTTAGCTTTTTATTCCCTTTTACTATTTCTTTCTTATTACTCCATAGGTCCTTATATTTCACTGAATAAGGATTCTTTACAATGGCATTATTCTTGCAATGCCATTCAATTATAAGAATTAACCCCTCATGTAGGATGGGATGAGATTCCTTTTTCCTATGAGCAAATAGACTTTGGAGCAAGGAAAAATGCAGATAAAAAGGAAAGGAGATTCTTACTTTGTGTCTGAAGTGATTGAGGAATACAAAGTGAAATTTGTGGACTCTTTTGCTTCTTCCATCAAGTATGAAGTACTTGTGGATGTAGTATAAGACATCCCTCTAGATGCCCTTAATCTACTCCAATTCAAAAAAATCTCCACTTTTTTTCTAGCTGCTACTCCTCAACATCTGTTTTAGGGAATTTGTAAAAAGCCTCAATGGAAATGCTTATCTGCTTTGAAAATTTTATTCCCTCCATTGGAAGTCCCATCACCTCCACTATGAATTCCTCAGTGAGATTCATTGTAATGCCATGCAAGGTAACCCTATTATCAGTCCAATTTTTTAAAAAAGCCTTGTGATATGGGGTTTTGAGCCATGAAGCCATTCCATGTAACTCACAACCTTTCCTCTCTGCAGTATCTTCCAGACATCTTCTTTTGCTTTCCACTCTTCACAATATTTGGGTTCCTGCTTCCTTGGTTCTCCTTTCCTATTATGAGCCATACGTATCTCCTTTAACACATGAACCCTGTTAGCTAAACAATGAACCCGACTATTACCAATTTGGACTAGAAATCGCCTATATTTTGGCACATTTTGAATCCTCCTCGTGTACTCTAGAACATTTTTATTTAATGAGTGTATATCTTCCTCCGTGGATCCACTCCCCCAAATCATTAGTTTTTATTCCAATCTGATCTCTCCCTCCTTAGCATGAATTGCATCATGATGAATGAGTGCTCTAAGATCCACATTCTTGTTTAATGTCTCCTGCTAGCTCACCTTGTGTCCTGCTCGAACTACATAATTTGCTATCCAATCAGCAACTCCGTTTGCTTCACGGTAAGTATGGGTAATAGTGACTTTCTCAAATTTTTTGATTAAAGTTTTCATTTCCATCACCATAGCCTCTATTGACCATGAGACAAAATTTTTGTTATTTAAGATATTTTTGATATTCAATGAGTCCCCTTCCAACCATAATTTAGAATATCCCGATTCAACATCTAGCTTAATGGTTTGGAGGGCAGCACAAGCTTCAACAATATGGCAGTTTGACTTACCAATGGGAATTGCAATAGCATTGATTATGTTTCCCATATGGTTTCTCAAGACTCCTCCACATCCTGCATTCCCTGGGTTCCCTTTAGCAGCTCCATCAAAGTTCCCTTTGATCCACCCATGAGGGGGGACATTCCAAGTTACACCAAGTCTAGGATTTTCATTTTTTACATTAGACTTTTCTGATCTTAAAGGATTATAAATTTGATAGGTAGGATTAGGATCCCTTTACAATGAAAAATTCTCCTTGATAGCTCTAATAATGTTCTGCCCCACTACCCATCGTAGAAGTTCTTTACTTTTGAAAATACGGTTATTTCTTTCTTTCCATATTCCCCACCAAATATGGGGAAGAGTTAGTTTCCATAAAAAAAGAACGTCATGATTCCTAGAGGGATAGTACCAACTTTTAAAAGATAGATCCACACTTTTATGTTGAATCCAAGCAATACACCAAAGATTGAGGATTTCTTTCCAAACTAGCTGTGTAAAGGAATAGTTCACAAAAAAGTGATCTCTATCTTCAAAACCTTTTTTGCAAAGAATACACCTGTTCACTATGTTTATTCCTCTTTTGTGTAAGTTATCAAGAGTCAAGATTTTGTTTTGGAGAAGGGTCCAAAAGAAGATTTTGATTTTAGAGATGAGTCCCTTGATCCAAGCCTGTGTCCACAGTGGTTGGTTACCATTTCCCTTTGAAGTAAAGATGGTAGAAACTTTAAATTGTCTGCTAGGCTCGTCATGCCAAACAATCTTATCTTCAAGATTAGGATAGAGGGAAATAGCATTGAGGGATATCTGAATATTATTGAAATCTTGATCAATATCATTAAGGTTCACCCATGAATTGTTCTGCCAATATTGACTAACCATTATTCCATATCTTTGCTTACAATGGTCAATTACTTCTCTATCTTGGAATTCTTCTATCAAAGGGATTTCTTTTAACCAAGCATCCTCCCATAAATTCACCTTTTTCCATTACCTAATTTCCAGGAGCTTCCTTTTTCTATGATTTGTTTAGTACCCTGAACAACCCCCCATATAGAAGATGGAGGGGTTACGTCAGGGTAAGAAAAGAATTCAGAGAGGGATTTTGCATTAAATAAATACTTTTGCTTCCATATATTGCTCCATTCTTTGTTTTCATGAAAAACCCTCCATCCCTATTTTGCTAAGAGAGCTGTATTCATACTTATTATTTTCCTTATTCCCAACCCTCCTTTCCTAAAAAGTTTACAGATGTTTTCCTAGGCAATTAACGACATTCTCCTTTTTTCATCACTACCTATCCAAAGAAAGTTTCTCTGGATTTTTTCAATTACTTTTGCAAATTTGGTTGGAATCCTAAAAATACTTAAAGCATAAGTAGGTATGCTTTAAAGACTTGATTTGAGAAGGGTTATCTTTCTTTCCTGATTGAGAAAATTTCCTTTCCATCCCACAAGTTTTTTGCTGAATTTATTAATGAGATCTTCCCAAAAGGCTCAAGGACTTTCATCCCTAGAGGGAGACCCAGGTAAGAGGATGGGAAAGAACCAATAGAGCATTCAAGGATTTTAGCTATTTTGTTTTGTCTCTAAATAGGGGTATTAGTGAAGAACACTACACTTTTGTTCCAATTAATCAACTGTCCAGAGGCAGATGAGTATAAATTTATAGCTTGCTTCAAAGTTCTAACTTCCTTGACTTCAGATTGCCCCATGAAGATAGTATCATCAACAAATTGTCCATGGGAGCATATTAGAGGATGAGAAGAGGGTTTGAGACCCTTAAATAAACCTTTACAAACTAAGTCTCCTATCTATCTTCCCATACAGTCTGCCATAATTACAAATAGAATGGGGGATATAGGGTCCCCTTGTCTCAATCCCCTTGACGGATTAAAGAAATGGAATGAGCTCCCATTTACTAGTACATCAATTGAAGTAGTAGATATCAACTGATAAATCATATCTACCACATTTTTTTCAAAGCCAAAAGCTATTAAATTGTTTGAAAGGAATAACCAGTCCACCCTGTCATAAGCTTTTGCAATATCAACTTTCATAATGAATCCCTCATTGTTAGAACTAAACAACAAATGAATGTTCTCGTGAACAATAATTATAGAATTGAGGATTTGTCTACCTGGGATAAATCCATTTTTTTGGTCTATAATAATTAAAGGGATCACTTGAATAAGTCTAGATGTAAGTACTTTAGATATGATCTTATAGAATGAGCTGCACAGGCTGATCGGTCTAGACTGATCAGGTGAGTCAGCTCTTATCTTTTTTGGAATCAGACACAAAAAAGTAGAATTAACTTCCTTAAGTATCTTTTTGGCTCCAAATAATTCCTTCACCACATTACTTACATCTTTACCAACAAATTTCCAGAGTTTTTGAAAAAAGAACATGGGAAATATGCATCTGGTCCTGGTGCTTTATCTCCTCCTAGAGAACAAACTGCTTTGAAGATTGCCTCATCCTTTGGTATTGAGCATAACATTTTGTTCTATTCCTTTGAGACCAGTGGAGGAACCATGCGAAGGATATCAACCTGATTTTCTAGATTGATATTTATGTTAGCCTTCATCAGGGAAGAGAAAAAGGATAACATTTCCTTGATTTCTTTTTCCTCTGAAATCTTCTGATCTCCCTTGTTTAGGTATTGGATTTGAGTTTTAGCTCTATGCTTCAGAGTGGAGAGGTGGAAAAACATTGTATTTTTATCTCCTTCTTTCAACCATAACACCCTTGATCTTTGTCTCCAATAGATTTCTTCCTTGGTAATAATTTCTTGATATTGAACTAGCTTTTCACTTTCTTCAGTAATGAGTTCTGAAGTGTATCCATCTTGCTGATTTTTTTCTTGAATTCTACCAATTTCCTCCTTGATTGTATTCTTTTTCTCAAAGATATTTCCAAAACAATACTTATTCCATTTCTTAAATTCCTTTTTAAAGTTTTTGAGCCTGGAGACAACTCTAAAGAGGGCCATACCCTCAATAGGTATATTCCACTACTCTTCCATTTTAATTTCAAAGTGTGGGTGCTACAACCACATCTTTTCAAATCTGAATGGGTGATTCTTTTTTAGATTCCTTTTGGCCACTGTGAAGAAAAGAGGATAATGATCCGAACCTATTCTATGGCACACTTCTAACTTACATATGTATTCTTTTATCTAATCTGGAGAGATAAGGGCCCTATCAAGCTTGGCTTGTATACATTCATTGCCAATTCTCTTATTGCTCCAAGTAAACTGAATTCCCTAAAGTTCCATATCCATTAGTCCTTGTTTGTTTATAAACTCCATTAGATCAAATCTCCCTTCTAATTGAATAGTATTACCTCCCTTTTTCTCATGATCATATAGTGGTACATTAAAATCTCCCATTATAATCCATTGACCACTATAGTCTTTGCTTTTGAAATTTGAGATAGTCTCCCAGACCTTTTTCCTTTGGAACTTAACATTAGGAGCATAGATATTTACAACATACCACCTTTTCTTCTGGTCAACACTAGTTATTTTAACAATCATAAGATTTTTACTTTCCATCAAAATTGATCCAGAGTAATGATTCTTCTTCCAAAGTATCATAGTACCCTCTTAAGCACCTTCAGAACTACTGGCCTTAATGGAATAATTTTTAAAGTCTTTGATCTGTTCTGCTTTCTCTTTACTCATCTTACTTTCTTGGAGTAAAAGGAAATCTAGCTTTTGGTCTCTGACAAAATTCCTAACTATATTCACTTTATTAATACTGTTTAACCCCTTAATATTCCAACTTAATATTTTCATTACTATTTAATTAGGTATATTCTGGTAGAGTAGTCTACCTTCCATCCGCAATATTCTATTTGCTTTCCATCTCTCTAATCTTCCTTGCAGATTTTTTTCCATCTTTATCCAGAGAGCCAACATCCGGTTTTATCTTGGATTGTGGATCAGTTCCTTTTCCTTCTTTTTTCCATAGATTCCTATTAGGTTTCCCCTTAGAACTTCTCGTCTCAACATTCTTTGTATTATTCTTTTTCTCATCTTTTTTCTTTTGGTCTTTTGATTTTTTTCCTTCCTCTTTCTTTACTTCTGCAATGGGGGTCCCTTTCACTAGAATGTTATTATCATCCTTTGTTGACACCTGACTCTCCCCCGGCTGGGTAACAGGCATCTCTCCTTCCTCTAAATTTTTTCCCCCTTTAGGCTCCAATTGTCCTTCCTCTATCCCATCATTGTCCTTTACATCTTTATATTGATATTTGATACTATGGTGGACAACGATTTGATTTAATAGGTATGTCTTTTCCTTTGATGGATGTTCAACCTCTTTGTTCTTCGAGTGCATCCCCTGTTCTTCATTCAGGGAATTTTCTTTTTTTGAAGAAAGCTCTTTATCTCCTATAGTATTAAAAACATCAGCCTCTTCATTAAAAGAAACTTCATCCTCTTCTGTACATAGGTCTTTTTAAACTTCTTGATTCTTTACTATCTTTTGATTATCCTCTTTAATTTTCCATATTTTCTTTTGTTTGATCTTAAAAAATTTTCCATCCTAGACTTTCCTAAGATATGTTTTACTTCTAAAGGGATAGGTCTTGACCCAATGCCCTTTTTTCTTGCATGCACAGCAGGAATTTGGCAAATCTTCAAAGATAATCTCTTGGGTTTTCTTACCAAGCTTTGATATTAATTCCACTTTTTTTGGGAGGTGATTCAGGTCTGCCACTTTTACATAAATTCTAGCACTTTGGAGTTTAGTTCTTGAAGCCGTGTCATTATCCACTGCCACTAGTTCACCAAATGAGCTAGCTATTCCTTTAAAAATGTCCTCATGCCAAAATTCTAAAGGAAGTCTAGGTAGTCTAGCCCATATAGGGGTAGTTAAGAAAAATGAATCTGATAAGTCCATATTTGGTTCCCATTTTTTGATTGTAAGAGAACATTTTACAAATGACCAAGGCCCTCCACTGAGAACCTTATTCAAATCTTCTTTACAATTAAAAATAAAAGAGAAGAATACATTCACCATTGGTGCAATGTCAAAATCTTCATGTATAGTCCACTTCTTTTTGACCATATTTCTAAGAGATTCTATATTAGGTCTAGCCTAAGAGATTCTAATTTCATTTAATGTTGTACTAGCCTTGGTCTTTAGTTATTTTTGTCATTTTAGTCATTTTGAGGTAAAAAAATGTGGATTTAATTACTTGTACTAATTTATTAGGAATTTTGAAGGTGTCATAAGGTGATGTAATGTGACACGTGTCCTAGGAAGTATTAATCAACTATTGTTATTAAAAGTGGTAGTTTCATTTGAAGAAAAGGTAGTCTTCTTGGGAAAAGAGAAGAAAATGGCACTTTTACGGCCCATGGGGAAGTGTTCCATGAGGGATATGATCATGGAATTTATATTTAGATTCCCCAAGCTTAGTTAAACATTTTTTTTGCTTTGGAAGTCCCATTTTTGGCCTAAAACAATTTTAATCCTTTTTTAATCCTCTTGGCAAGCAAAAGTGACCTTCAAGTTTGTGTTTAGTATGGACAACTTAGGACGTTTCAACTCAAATAGCTTGGGGATGTTAAATTAAAATTACATACCTTAATTTACATAATTTTTTTTTGAATAATGGTGTCTTTTTATTCATTAACCATCATCATGAAGTTGACTATACTTTTCTAATTATTTTGAATACCCTATAATGTTGGCTCCATTCTAGGCAGGTCCATACAAACCAATTGGTGTTATTAGTTCTATATGATGGTTTATTTATCCTAAAATCACATCCATTATATTTTTAAAATTTTATGTTTTTTATATGAGTCAAGTAGCTCAATGTTGTAAGAGATTCACTTTTCTATGTTGCTGGTAGCTTTTCCTTTATTTACAAAATCTTTATGTTTTGATCATGATTCCAAGGTTGTGATAGTATTTTTCCATTTATTCCATTTTTTATTTTTCCCCTCCTATTTAAAATTCATTATTAAAATAATTTTCCATGATTTTATATTCATATGCACCATTCACAAGTAGGCAACCATTGATGAACATATATAGGCATCATGAAGGAAGAAAATCATGTTGAAATGAAGGTTTTGAAATTGGTTCCAAGAAAATTACAATTAGGATCAAAATTTTGGTAAATTTTAAGGAGTTTTGGTCTATTCATGAGGCATAAACATTGCACATTTTCCATTTTCCATTGTTTCTTGTGTATGATAGTGTTCATGTACAGGAAACCTTGACAAAGAGCTAAGGTGTTTGTCTTGAAATATGAAAATAAGTGATGGAAACTTCTTCAAGGTAATTAAATGTGGATTTTATCATGATGGATCAAATTATAATGATAATTTTTTAGTTTATAGTTTAAAACCATGTTCAAGTATTCAAAGACTAAGTTTAGGGAAGTTTTCCCTAAAATGCAAAAATAATGTTCTAGGATTTTTTACTGATAGATTATAATAAGGTTATCAAGTGATTTGAGAGTTATAAATGTTATTTCCTAGTATCGTATATCATATAAAATGAATATAAAAATCTTGAGGGGTAAGGGGTTATTGGAATATAGTTTATGGGAAGACTAAAAAACCACTTTTATGCACTAATTACAGTCAATAACTCCTACAAGATTTTGATCCCTTAAGTAGCTTTGTTTTCTAGGTTGATAGTCTAAGGCATATATTCATGAGTAGGCAACCTGATTGATTGAAAAGCTTTTTTAAAATATAAATTGGTCACATAAAGTATAATGCTACACTATTTTTTTCCTTCTTTTAGTATCTATAGGTCTTTTCCATCACAAATGTACACCTATAATAAGGTAGGTTGACAGTGGGCTGATAGGTGGTGTCCAAGTGGTGTTTCTAGGCTTCCATGTGAATTCAAGCATAAACTTTTAACTTTTAACCTAAATGGATTCATTTAAGGATTAAAAACTCTATGACCACACTCAGTTAAAACTAATTTAAAATGACTTTAGGGATTTATGAAAACTCATTCAAGGTTTTTCTAGGTTTCAACATGCATTTATTCCTACAGGTATCAATCTAAGAAAGAAAATATAGTCAAGTGACATTCAGTCTAAACTAGACAGTGATAAATTTTAAGGGGTAAGGGCATTTTTAGTGTATATGAAAGTGAATAATGGGTCAAAATAATTCTAAATTACTATGGAATAATTTGTGAAAGTCTTATGTAATGATCTGAAGGTTACATAAAACATGTAACAGGTAACCTAAAGGAAATTTAAAGGGATATTTAATAATTATTTAAATATTTTGTCATGGAAGGTTACATACAACTGCCCATCCCATGCAAAAAAGAGCATAGTTAGGGTTTGATACATAGTTTGTGAAGTCAAGTATGTAAGGGAGAATATGAGGAATTGGAATGATTTATAAGAATCAAAAAAAATTTAAATTTTTTAATGGTATCATTTAACTACACATATAAATTGATATGAATCAATTTAAGGGATCAAAAAGATGTAAAACATAGTCAAATTGGGAAAAGCATGCACACAGTCCTTTCATCATAGTTTGCTTGTGTTTTCAATGCCTTTGAGGGGTATAATCACATAATAAAAGAATAATTTGTTTTAATTTCATATATATTACTTGAGGGAATCCATAAAATTATCATTTTTCTTGATAGAATAGGGGAAGTACCCCTATTTTGTCTTAGATACCAAGTAATATCCCTCATGCAAACCTTGGTAGTTTTGGGTAATAAAAAGATGATCAATAAGTTTTGTGGATATTTCTATAAGATGTGTAGATATATATAACACCTATAAAAACATAAAAAATAAATAAAGATTGAGTGAAGCTTAAAAGGTTATCCCAAATTACAAGGTTTGTAAGAAGGCCTATTAGGCAAGTTTTAGCCTATTGCCCAAATGAAGGGTCACTCACACTTCTATCCTTAATTAAGATTTATATCCTATTTAAACATGTTTTAGGGACAAAAATAGATGTATATAGATATTTTTTAATGAAATGGAAGCTTAACAAGGTCATATTTAGGCTTTGAGGTACAGAAAGGATGCAAGACCAATATTATGCCTATGTCTAAATGGGGGACTTTCACACTTATAGCATAATATTATATTATTAACCTATTGGAACATGTTTAAAATGTCACTAAAAGTATGTTAAAACCTAAAAAATTCTAAATAAACCCTAATAAATCCTTTTTTTGGCTCAAAACAAACTCAAACCTATAGGAAAAAAGGAAAACAAACCCGATAAGAGAGGTTCAAGTGTTCATATCTTTCATGAGTCATTGAATGGAGTAAATAGGAGTTTGGAAAATTTATTAAGGGTATTAAACAGAAAATTACTACAATTTATCTACAAATCCAATTTCATAACTTTATGAATGAACCTTAAGATGTCAAACATGTCTAAAACCCTTAAAAACCCTTGCAAGTGACTAGTTTGTGAAAATGGAGTTGGAAATATAATGTAGTCAAATATTTTAATAATTAAAGTTATTTAAAATTTTAGAGTAATAACTCAGTCTCCATCCCATGATTTTTACCTATACGGACTAGTACAAATGGGGTGAGAAATAGGGCATTTTTGACCATTTTTTATGTTTTGTAGGTTCTAAGAGGAGTATAAGGGTGAAAAAAACTTTAGGAGGAAGATTTATAATTTTTATAATTCCCAATTTTAATTTAATTCCTTAAAAAATATTTTGTGTGTAAACAAATATATTCATTTAAGCCAGTCAAAATTTGCATACTGTACAAGCTAGTGAGAAGGGTGGAGAGCTTAATGTGAGATTTTTTTAAGGTGTCACTAATGATTATAAGGAAATGAAGTGTATTTAAATTTGTAATTAACTCCATACCATATATTTTAATGATAAACTAATTCCAATTTTAAGGCAAAGTGTGTAGGGTGCATGGAGGAAGAGTTTTTTGGACTGTAGATGATGATAGCTCCTTTCCAGTTGATTCTAGAAGACCATGATTGTAGCCAATGCATGAAGAGGAATGAATAATATCCTTACCCTTATTTCCAATAATTTACTTCGTACTAGTTATTTATTATTTTTACAAAGGAGGCCAATAATGAAGGTAGTTTTTTGAGCCATAATGAGGAGTTTTTTGCCATTTTACAAGAATTTGATGACTTGGATTGACATGTATAGTTATTGAAATTGAATTTTTCATCCCATATCCTATTATAATGCAAAATTAAATTATTTTATAAGATTAAAAATATTACTTATGACCCATGTATTTCTCTCTTCTCCAATCTCTCTCAAGTTCTATAAAAACTAGCCATTTTGGCATTGTAACATATGTTCCTCTTGAGTATGGTGAAACCCTGCTTATTTTCATACCATTTGATAAATAAGACTACTTATTTTTACCTCTTCGTGACTATTCATAAGTGTTTTTTTGTTGGATGATGGATCTCTCTTAGTTTATGGATTCCCAAGCATGTTGTCTCATTTTTTCACCTTATTTATAGTTGGAATGTTTCTTCTTGTAGCGAATATGAAGTGTTTTAGGAAATGTCAAGGATTTACATAGGTAGTATTTTAAATAATTAAATTAAACACATCTTGTCTAGTCCTCCTATCTTTTCACATTATTACCTAGCCTCATAATGTAACATTGATGTGAGAAGATGCAGATTGAAGGAATATATGTTTAGTTTGTCCCTTGATTTCATGTGTAACATGCATATGGTTGGAAGTCATCAATGTAGTTCATGTATCACCTCTTTTAGATTAGTTTCCTTTTATTTATATCTCTTCCTTTTCACCCCATGCCCAAATTTAATCATAGTTATGATCTAAAGTGGTAAATCAAGGGAGATAGCCCTATCTAGAGTTTCACCTCATCCTTAGGGTACCCACAATCCTAGAGGTGTTTCCATTGTGCCACTTGGATGAGGAGATATCTTCCATCTCCTTTAAGTGTTAAAATACAAGTGACATAAATAAATATTACCTCTATAATATTAATAAACAAATTATCATAGTCAATAGGTTATTTGATTCCCTAACAATTCATCATTTAGTTATAACTTTCAATATTCAGAGCATTTTTTTTGACAAGATTAATCTTATTAATTATTTCACATAAACTTTGATCAGACAAACATATTACTATGATATTAATACATTCATTAATTAACATCATATGTCCAACATATTTTATGTCAAATGATAATAAACTATAATAATGTGGCTTATAACATTCTATACTAAAACACTATAGAACTTTAAGTCAAAGTAGATATATTCCTTATGAACTTATATACCATATATACACTTTATACTATTTATGATAGTAAAATAATTTATGATGGTATATGTGATGTAGAGAAATCTTAGGAATTACCAAGAGTTGGTATAGGATGTTTCTTACAGTCATAATAGTGAGAGAAATTTGAATTTGGGGTCAAAATTAGTTTTCCTGCCAAAAGGGAGTTTTCAATTTTCACAATGTAGTAGTGGGTCTAACTAAGTATTGAAGAAATATAATGGATTAAAAAAAATAATATACCTTTATGGTCTCATGAAGGTCCTTCAAGATGGTTTTTTCATATATGTGTCATGTAAGTGTGAGGTGGCAATCCACCACCCTATGTGAGTCTAGGAGGTTGCTAGTGAGTTCTTGATCAAGAAATAGTTACAATTATGTTTTAGGAGTCTATATCATTTATAGAGGGAATATAGTATAGAGATTAAGTTTTGAGGATGTAATACTCACATTCCATTTGAATATGTCAAGAAAGGGATAATTGGCAAGCTTTTTTTAATGGGAGTTTGAATGTTGTAACACCTATTTTTTTGAAAGAATGAATGCAAACCATGTTGAGGTGATTTGATTTTATTGCTAAATGCATGTATATTACTGATGAAAATAAAGGAATTGAAATTATACCCAAGTGTGTTTGTATGTTATTGAAATTTGGTTGATGAGAGTCCTTGAAGAGATAAATAAGAATAAAGAAACCCTATTTTTTTAGACTAACCACTCAGACCTCTATTGGGTTGACCAAGACTATTGTTTCCATCGTAATGTGTTTTGTTGATTCTTGAGTTATTGTATTAGTTTTTTTCCAACATGTGTTATGGATAAATTTATGTTTGTATGGTGCATATTGGTTCCCTAAAATGTAAATAATAGGGAGCCTAAAGAAGGAATGCAGGTTCAGGCACTGGTTTGTGTTATTTGAGTTACCTCTAGCCTAAGCATTGTTAGATAATACAATAAAGGAATTGATCATTGGTTAAATAACATTAACGAAGATTTTTTTGGTTAGATGTGATTTTAGGTTCCAATAATAATCATGCAAATAATTTCATACTTATACATATAAGTTAATAAACCCTATTCTCCTATAATAGTCATTGTTTGTTTAGATTGTGAGTGAGTTCTTTTCAAAGAAGGAATATTTGAATCGATGGTAAAAAGTTTAGAGATATTTAGGTGAGTGTATAGAGAATGTTTTAAGTTTATTTGACTTTTTTATTGTTTTTTAAGAATTATATTTCATATATAAAAAATATAAACCTATAGCATGTCATTCTTTTGACAAAGTTAAGTGCAAATTACTTTGGAACATTTGACAAAGGGTTGATTCATGTTGTATAAGGATTGGAAATATTTCACTAGGTCTAGAAAAACCTTTAAAACCTAATTTTATTTTTGAAACATTCTATAACTCATTTGAATAATTATTTAGTACTCTTAGATCCTTATTATATGTGTATAAACCTTTTAATTAAATGAGTAATAAAACACCCTTCAATGGGTTAGATCATCTGATATGAGTAAAATATTAAATTTAGGTACATGGCCTACTTCCATCTATAAATACCTATTAAAGGTCTTGATTATCTTGGGAATAAAATATATTCTAAATTTTACCTTCATAAGGCTTTCTCATTCACTTCATTTTTTGCACATTACTACATCTTAACCCAAGCCAAGCTAATAAGTAGAGGGATTCTGGTGTCGAGTCTATGGGAACTATGATGAAAAAGTGGTGAATATGCTAAACAAATTATTTTTTTTGTTAATACCCTCATAAATTATGGCATCACATTTTGGGTACATTTAGTTTGTCTTCGGTAACTATAAAATCTTTTCCCATGCTACTTTTTTCATGGCCAAGTTTTAATAAACACTTCCAAATTGAGACTTGCAGTGAGCCACATCTTCCCTAGTGATGTAACATATGGTTGGAAAGTGACATGATCCTTTTCAGTATTGGAGAATGCCATGGAAAATATGTGTCCAAGTTCAAGTTGTCCATTTTAGTATGGTCATCTTTCTAGGAAAAACATCTCACACACAAATTCAATGACTAGTATAAATATACATTGAAAATAAGAATTAAAGTTGACCATTATCTAGTCGAGTGGTCCTATCCTTCTCCCTCAATTTTTAAAATAGTATTTTGTGGGACCTTAAGAGGAAAACCTAGCCACATAGGTGTTGGAGACATTATAATGGAAATTTTTGGCTACTTAAATGTTCATTCCATATGGATTTAACAATCAAGAGGCTATTTCCATAATTAGAAGTTGGATTTTAGCTCATCATAATCACCTCCAATCCCTTGAAGTTAAAGGATAACCCCAAATCATCATCCAAGTGATGACTAAATGTCACATACTATGTTGAAATGTGAACAACATTCGTTTTGAGGCTTAGGGATTATATTTTCTCTTCCATCATCTCTATCACCCACTATGTCTGGGAAGTTAATAGGCCAAAAGATTTACTTGCTAATGCAAGTGTTGAATAGGACCATTTAACTATGGTAACTATATTATAGATTGGTTAATTTACATGTCATGGGCCTCTTATATATTATTACTTAGGTGTCCTAGCTAAGGTCCTAAAAATAATTTGAGTGGTGCTAAGTGAAATCAAATTATGTAGCGAGTTTATTATAAGATGTATGAGTTATATAAGGGAATGAAAATTATTATAACAAGTTTATCAGTCTCATTTCACATGTGAAGGTCAAGGAATTGCAATTAAATATCTCAATTTATTAGGACTCCATTAATTGTCTATTAGATAATGTTTTACTCTTACAAATCTTACCTTCTTATAGTGGCTTCAGAACAAAGATGAAATGTTGTTTCCACTCTCATATTGCATGATAACTAGTTCTCCTTTTGAAGGTGTGGTATAAGGAGTGTTCTAAGTGGAGTGAAGATACCATTACATACACATAGTCATTAAATTTTGTGATTGTCACCAGTATTCAGATGGAGCTAAGCTTGAGTAGTCATGTTCATGGAACAAGAATCTTTCAAGGTGTAAATAAGATCCTCAAAGTGGAAAAAATGAGTTTTATAAATAAAAAATGGTTTAATATTAGTTTTTATAACCAATTATTAAATGTACATAGTCCTATATTACATAGTGACATCTACAAGTTTTTGATAGTGTGTGAGTATAATTCTAAGAAGACGTAACAATGTTGAAATGAAGATGATTAAAACTCACAAGAGACCTTAATAAAGGTCTTGGAGCACTAAGAAGAATCATGGTAACAATGTTAAATTAATTTCATGGTAAATAGACATAAGGTCTTATCAAAAATTTAAAATATTGAAATTGAGACACTACCTTAGTTCATCTTAAGCATGTTTTTCCCATATATTTGGTCTTCTCGTATAAGAGTGTCATGAGGAATGGATAGGTCTAGTAGTTCTCACCTTATATCCAAAGCCTAGGGAAATATTTTGAACATGAAAATTTTGTTTCATGATCAATAGATGAGGATTTTTTAAAGGTTTCTAAATTTGGTAGGTTCTAACCTAAAAAATTCAATGAATAATGCATTAAAATGACTAAAAGCAACTAGCTTGCAGTGGTGAGTGAGATTGTGTTCTCTAGGCATGAGAATGATCTAAAATTGATTTTAAATGACCAAAATTACATCAAAAAGATTATAAAATATGTAATAATATGTTAAATATTCCATTACCACCTATATTGGTTCCTTATTCTCTCAAAATGCCACCTATAATCTTACTATAGATTGACGATATTTGGGAGTAGGAAATTTGGAGGTTGGCATAGCCTGAGGCA
>JARHVA010005361.1:605000-757500 GCA_037957365.1 Torreya grandis
TATTTCCAATGTGTTCAATGTAATATATAGTTGTAGACCATTATTTTATTATTTGTTATTTTCATACTTCATGATCCTTACTAGGTCAACTTTTAGTAAAGGTGCATATCCCATAAACCCACTCCTTCAACTTGAACTTCCTCTTGCAGTTCAACATCCTCAGTGTATCTATAAAAGAAGAGGAATTTACAAGTCAATAATATCAAGAGAGTGAAGAGTAACATGAGAAGAATATAGATAGGTAGCATGCCTTACCATATTTTAACACTAAAAATCCCATACACCTCAATGTATATGATTCTAAACCCCCTAATTTTATCAAGAGTGTTACCACATTAAATGGTGAAGGTCATGTCACCTCTAGTGAGCATATTAGGGACATCTCAAACTTCTATAGTTTTGATAATGTCATTGAAGTAAACATTTATATTACACTTATTAATATGTCAATTAGAGGGAAATCACCTGATTGGTATAGGACATTGACTAGAGGGTGTATCAAAACTTGGGATGATTTTGGAGAGTTTTTGACATCATGATTTGAATATAAAAGTGGTCACACATCACTTATCCACTAGATAAATGTGATTCAAAGAGACCTCAAGGAGATTACGTATTATTTTAATGAGAGATTCTAAATAACTTGTCATAGGCTACCTCCTCCCATGATACCACCTACAATATTTGTGTTCCTTACATATATGTGGTCTATTAGAACTAGCATAACCATAATGTTGTAGTCTATGAGTGGTTACACCTTACCTAAAGTTTATGACCTTATAATTATAGCTATGAATGGCCTAATAAAATACAAAACATTCCCTCCAAAAGTTTATATACTTTTATATACAAACATTTATAATTCTAATCCAAGTGTTACTCATGTCCCAAGTGCAAGTGCCAAGTCTAGAACTGCCCCAAAGAAGGTAAAAGATATCATTGATTTAGATGCAAGGAATAAATCCTTATAATCTAAGATTAAGAAAATAAATATATAGTATGGAATTAAATAAAATCACTACCCTTACCCTAAATAATTAAATAGGTTCACACCTCATAAATATGGTTCAGGTAGAGATCAAGGATAACCCAACTTTAACAGGTTAGCCAATGCATACAATCTAACTTCCACCTCTAACACAAGAGCCATGGTCCCTATTCATAAAAACATGGTACATGGAGAAGAATGGTAGAAAGTATAGTTCATGGATGAAAATGAAGATGGGTGGAAATATTTAGTTTCTAAAGGATGAGTCACTCCTTATTTGTCAATAGAATATGATAATCTCATGCAAGAAAATGAAGGATTGTAGACTCAGGTAGTGAGTTTGATTAAATTTCTAGTTTAAGATACTTATGTCCTCAATTAGAATTATTAAATTTTAGATAAAAATAGAGAAAAGAGGAAGGCCTTGGAATATTCCCATGGTGTTCATATAAGTTCAAGTATCCTTCCTACAAGAAAGTAAGGTGTAAGTCGAAGTATAATAGTCCCTATAACTTTTGCAACATCCTAGAATTAGACTGTTGGAAGGGTGAATAAAAGTGATCAAATGTCTTAATATATAAACACTTCATTACCTTAAAAAACATAATATAAGGTAAATATTCTTTCTCTAAACATTATTGATTATTTAAAGAGTGTTAAAACATCTCTCTTTGGGAAATGATTCACTTACCCAATCAAAAAGAGCTCCTTCAAGAGTAGTTATCCCAAATTCATGGTAGCCCTAAACCATAAAGTAATAGTAATGTTTCCCTCACCAATACTCCCACACACATTTTTTATCCATCTTCCAAAACTTAAAATATTCCACCCTTCTACCTCACTCTCATTGTGGGAAACAAACTTATTCACAACTTCATAGTAGATAGTGGAGCTAGTAAATCAGTAATGCCCAAGCTTGTAGTAGATATGTTAGGATTTAAATATGAACCATATAGTAAGGGAGTGTTATATCTTGATGGTACATTAGATAAATTAGTTGTAATTTTCAAAGGGTTGAAATTTTTCCTTCATGATTGTCATAGCTTCCCAATCCTTCAAGATATAGTAGTGGTTGATTTCCCTGCTCACTTTTCTATTTGCCTCTCAAATGATTTAATAGCTAGGATAAGAAGATAAATCTTAGATTCTTGGTCCTTATTTTCCTTAAAAATAAGGTATGGATCAAATTTAATGATCATAACTCAACCGTTATTGAAATATTATATTGATCCCTATATAGAAGCAAACTCTAATCTCAATTGTACAAGTAATTATCAAGAAGAGTTTACTATGGATGATGGAACATATTATAATCTTGAGGGTATATCTAAGGTTTTCCTAAATTATTATGGTGCAGAAACATATGAACATTATCCATACACTTTATTTGAGCAAACTCACCTTAACACATACATCATCCATGAGGGAGGATATGAACATTCTAAGGTAAGCATTGCTAGTTATTTTATATAAGATGTTGAGGGTAACTACAAGGTTAGTATTCATGATGATTATGTTCTAAAAATTATGGTAGATACAAATAATAAAGAGAATAATGAAATTTTACATGAACTTAATGAAGAAATCCATGAACATGATTGCCATGAAGAATAAGATAACCTATGGCAAAGGTTCTATGCCATAAGTCAAGAGTTTTAGTATTTGACTAAGTCTACTTATCCCCTTAATAAGTGTGTATCTGATGATAAGGTTACTGATGAACCTAAAAATCATGAAGTAGAATGTATTGTTAAGAATGAGTTTGAGTGTCTAGCTACTATCAAATAAGCTAAAGTCATGAAGAAACTAATGAATCAAAAATAGAATATTCTATGTTTGAGTAGTAGTCAACACGTCAACCTAATGGTGATCCATTTTTAGATATGTTGGATCAAAAGGAAGACAAACTTGATGATCTCATACATCAAGAAAATCATATCTAAGAAGAAAGAAAAGTTGAAGCAACTGTGATGAATCCCAAGTTATAGTTTGAGAAGTGCCAATTAGACATGGAAAAATTCAAGCAAATTATAGGCTCAACCAAAATTTTTGGATGGTAGTATTGGTCATCATTGAAAGCTAAAATTAAAATTTTTTTAGATAGAATCAAACCTAAGGATGGTAAGTCATTTAACCATCAACATAAGCAAGTATTTATTGATAAACATTACTCACATGATGGATTGATTTCATGGAGTATCAAAGATTAAAGAGGTACCATCTTCAATCTTGGTTGAATCATGGTGAGTTTTTTTGATAAATTAAGGTGGCAGACTATGGGCTAAACCTTGGTGAGTTGTTATTCACTTCAAATGTTTGAGGTTTTGTACATACTAGGAGAGGTGTGCTTTGTTACTATTGTGTGTGTTTTCCTTGAGTTTTATTGAGAAAATAATTGTGTGTTTGCTTAAGTTTTGTCTTGTGTGTTTGTTTTCTATTGTTTGATTTGGTTTAAAAGGTAATTTGGTGCCCATAAAGTGCATATGTGACTCCATGTCCTAATGGATAGGAGTAGGCTGCTAGTGTTTAGCATAGCTAGCTTGTCACCCCTACTAAATCATCAAATTTTTGACTAATTTGACAACAAGTCAAATTAGGTCAACCCCCTATAGTTGAAAACTTGTTATACGGGTATTATATGGTGTAGAAGGGTGTAAAAAGGTCCTAGTGAAGTTATTTAATGTGTCTTAGCCTTGATCATATTTGTTATTAGTCCTTAATGTCATTTTATGTCATATAAATTAAATTTTGAGTTATTTATTGGACTTGTAAAATTTCCTCAAGGGTATGAGTCTGTCAAATTTTCATTCAACATCCATGTGTTAGTTATATGTTAGATAGACTATTTTGAACTGAAAAACTATAGGGTTCAATGAACAAGAAGTTTAATTGTGAAAAAGGTTGAGTTTAGGTAGTTGTACAGACTATAAGATAGTCTTGACATATGTGGTAGAATTTATAATGACACTTTAGCTACCATAAGTCTATTAACATGATTTGGTAAGCTTTGATATACTTTAAAATGGTAAAAAATTATTGTCTTTCCATTAGTCTCCTTTGTAAGGAAAAATAGTCAACCAATATTTCATGATACAAACCAGAGGAGGTGAGTTGGATCAAGTGACTTTGGTGGATAATAACACTCTTTATGTACTAAAAATACATGAAAATAGTTATATGTTTGGTTCACCATGATCTATGAAACATTTCTAAGAGGGTTAATTCATCTTTTCCACTAGCACATCCCCATGGTCTTCAATTTTCTAATCTATTTTGATTATTATATACAAGTCATGTTTTGTACAAGTTTTATAAGGGAATGAAAATTCTTATCACAAGTTTATCAGTCTAGTTACACATGTGAAAGTAAAATAATTGGAATGAACTATCTCAATTTGCTAGGACTCCATTAACAATCTACAAACAATGTTTTCACTCTTTCAAAGCTTAGATTCCTATAGTGGCTTTAAAACAAATATGGAATATTGTTTCCACTCTCATATTGCATGGTAACTAATTATACTTATAAAAGTGTGGTTTAAGTATTATTATAAGTGGATTTAAGATACCAATACATAGACATAGTCAATAAAATTTGTAATTATCACTAGCAGTGAGATGGAGCCAAGACTAAGTAGTCATGTTCATGGAGAAAGAATATTTCAAGGTTCAAAGAAGATCCTCATAGTGGAGAAAATGAGTTTGAGCTATCCAAAATGGTTTAATATTTGTTTTTAGAACTAATTAATTAATGTACATAGTCCTATATTACATAATGACACCTATAAATTTCTAATATGGGTTTGAGTGCAATTCTAAGAAGGTAGAATAATGTTGAAATGGAGATGCTTGAAGTTCACTTGAGACATTCATTGAGGTCTAGGAGCACTAGGAAAAATCATGGTTAAAATGGTAAAGTAATTACATGGTATATGGACCTAAGGCCTTATTTAAAAATTTGAAATGTTGAAACTGAGACACATTACCTTAGTTCCTTTGAATCGTGTTTTACCCATATATTTGGTCCTCTCATAGTAGAGCGTCTTGAGGAATGGATAGGTCTAGTAGTTCTCACCTTGTATCAAAAGCATAGGGAAATGTTTTAAACATGAAAATTTAGTTTCTTGATCAAGATATTAGAATGTTTGAAAGGTTTATAACTCAAGTACATTTTAACCTGAAACATTTAGTGAATACTGCATTAAATGACTAAAAGCAACTAGCTTACAGTGGTGAGTGAGACTATGTTATTTAAGAATAAAATGAACCAAATTTAGTTTGAAATGACATAAATTACCTAAAGAGGATAATAAAATATGTAATCCTATGTCAAATATCACATGACCACCTATAGTGGTCCCTTCTCTAAAAGTACCACTACAGTCTGATTGTAGATTGATAGTATTTGGGAGTTGGCAATTTGGAGGTTGGCATAGCCTAAGGCATGATATGGATTTTATTAAGTGTGAGGTGAGATTTATGAATTAAATAATATCCTAAGTCATGGGATAAAATTCCAAAATATGGACAAACACCTATAAGAAACTCATTTTCCTAAGGTGAATGCACCTACAGTTTGTTTCAGTAGATAGACTAGCCTAGACAAGTAGATGAAGTAGTTTGGAAAGTTACAAGAGGTTTATGATGGGTTAAATATGATTTATACCACTCCCATAGTTGTGAAATAATATTAATAAGTATCCTATATAGATTAAATTATATAAAGGACAAGTTTCACACCTCAACCTATAGTCAACTCAGTTTATAGACTAGCAAAATAAAGTAGAAAGAGATGGTGTGAAAGGATAGTAGATATGCATGGTGGATGAAACACATATAAGACAATATTAGAGTCATTATTTCATATTATATGAGATTATTAAATATAATAAATATATATGTTGAACTAAAACTCAACTTATAATCAAGTCCACCCCTACATTCCAACATATAGTCATCAATGTTATAAGTTAGTCTTAGGTTTTTGGATTGATAAAATACCTGTAGAGATGTTCCATATTTGAAAATTTTTATATATGACCTCTAGAGATTAATAAAAAATCTCATAGATTCAATTTAACTGATCAAATGGGGAATATGCCTTTTATTTTGTCTCAGATGGAAGGCACGCCGGATAATCCAAAGTTATAGGTAGGGTATGAGAATGGTAAGGGGATGCGATGGAAGATATTGGATAATAAATAATTATTTGGAATGATTTTTGTAACATGAAAAAAGGATGGAAATACCTCAAAGTCCTAAGAAACCACTTAGAGGTGGTTATGGGCAATTAGAACACAGTCAGGCTTATTAGTCTTAGACATGCATAAGCTTTAATGATGCTCAATACCATTTCTAGGACCATGTTACCATTATATTAGATTTTGGAAAATTTAAATGGAGATATAAGGTTTATTTCATCCATAAATTTGTATGGATTTTCACTAAAATGGTCAACTTTGCCTAAAACCATGATAGGGATACCTATAATGCATGAAAGACCTCAATAGGCCAAATTCAAACACTCGTATTTGTATTGACCTATTTCATGGAACCTAAATAAATTGGGTAGAGTTTAAGTAGGTTATAAACTTGGTTTTAGTGGAATTTTTTCATAGATTGAATGTTTGTTTTTTATGAACCATTACTAAGAAGAAAAATAGTTCAAAACCCTACTAAAACCCTAGTTTTGGCCTAATGGATAAAACATGAAAATAAATACATTAAATAGGGATAGTATGGACTATAAATGGTTTTTGAATTATTTAGGACTCTCTAATGATAAATAAAATTATATTGGTTTATACCCTACTTGTACAAACAAGCTTAACATATGTTTTTATAAGGATTTGACTTATTCTACAAGTATAGAGGAGATTTAAAGAGTGAGAATAATTTAGGGAGGTCAAGTGGGAATTTTTATAACTCCATATGTCAATTTATCATATAATATAGGATAGAAACACCTATACTATGGCATTTATCACAGATAGTCTTGGATAGATAGTGAAAATAAAGAGTGACTGCCAAGTGAGAAGATGATAAGTCCAATTAAGGATATTTTTAAGGTCTAATTATTGGATTAAAATGCATAAGGAATATTAAAATTTATCCTAACACCTCTTACATGTATTTTTTTGAGAAACTAAAGGCTTATTGGATGACAAATGTTAGATATGAGTGAAAGAGGGTTAATGAATGATTGAATATTGTGATTATAAGTGTGTAAAAGATGGTAAGAAGTTATGGATACATATAATGAATATCATGGCATGTTTCTATATCAAATAAGATAGTGCACATGTTTCAACTATCCCTAGTTAAATTTTAAAAAGTTAAGAGTTACCTCATCTTGAAGGTAGTTTCAAGAATGCCATTTCAAGACCCTACACCAGTTTGAGGAGTTTTTAATTATTCCTACATATACTTGACAAATAAGACCTTTCATGGTATATTATACACTTCATTATACTATAATTTAACTTCTCCTCATCACTTTACACTTGTTCTTGTTACCCTTGATATTCATTCTTCTCTATCTTCTCACATGTTCTATAAATGCAAGCTATTTTAGCTTTTGTATTTGAATCCACACTTGGTATGTCAAATTCATATTATTTTGATGTTGTATTTTTCCTTTGAAATAATAATTTATGTTTGGTTTTAAGATTGTGATTTTATTTTCTAAGTGTGTGAAGTGATGTATAGTGAAGTGTCTAGTGATAAGTATCTATCCTTTCCTTCTCTTTATCCTTTCATGTTTGGTGTAAGTACTTAATATAATAGGTCACATGAATTTTATCTAGTGTATTTGATTATATTAAACTTTAAAATTATCCATTTTTTCTATAATATATTCTGTAGTTTACTCACCTTTATTACTCCAATGCATATCACCTCCATGTTTAAAATACTAATGTTAGAGCAATTTAGGATTTTGAGACTAGAGTTGTAAGTCATGCTTCATAGTGAAATGGTATTGTAGTCTATTATAGATATTTATATTGCATCACCTAATTATATTAGGTTATTCTCATGTCACTTATATCCCTTTTCATATAAGAAAATAGTTAGTGTAGGTGATAAGCATTCAAGGATTAATCGATGGAGCTAGCCCTTAAAACTAGATTTCTACCTCTACCATAGATAACCCATAGGCCTAGAGGTATTATAATATTTAACATATATTAGAGTAGGATTAAACAACCAACTCTAGGGTGAAATATCTGGTGACAATAAGAGGTGCACCACATATATAGAGTTTGTTGTATATATACACACCAATTATTGTCTATGTATAATGAATCATATATAATTTTTTTTCATTTCACATAACATGAATACATATGGATACAAAATGATAATTGCATTGTATACCTATCAAAATAATTTTTTTATTCTTCATGCACTACCTTCCCTATATTTTCCATTTATTTTTTCTCTTTACTTCCACACTCTATCCTCTTTCTCTATAATTTCACCCACCTCTATGTTGTGCTTCACACACACCCACACACCCATGCGCTCGCGCACATGCGCACACGCACGCACGCAGACACACACACACACACACACACACACACACACACACACACACACACACACACACACACACACACACACACACCTTTATTCTCTCCATTTTAATTAAATTTTTGAAAGATAATTTTGATTTTATTTTAATATTGTTTTACCATTTTGTTTTATTCTTTTTTTTAAAAAAATTCTTTCCCTTTTTTTATTTTTTTTCCTTTTTATCTTTTTCTTTAATTTTTCAATATTTCCAATCCACTTTTTGATGTATTAAAATAAACTTTCTTATTTTAATTCAAATCCAATTATTTTATGTGTTTTATTTCTCTTATGGAAATTTATTTCCTTTTTCTGCATTATACACTTTTTAGAATATATCTACTAATTAATAATAATATGACTTAATGAAAATACTAAATAACATAAACATATATGATTAATTTCACATCATCATCACATTAAACTAACCATTCATAAATAACAATCTAAATACAAATAACATCAAACCAAACTATACTAATCATTTCATTATGCATATTTCATGTATTAAGTAATGTGGTGTGTGTAGGGTTCTAGATATTCCTCTATCTTCATCAAAAATTTCCATTTACATCACCCTCTATGATGATGCTCTCCCTCCATAACCTTTGAAGGGATGAGTTCTCCTACATCAAACTCACAACAAGTAGGTAGTTAATACATGACACCATAACACTGATACATCATAAAATATAACTGAAATGACAATTCATTATGATCATAATATAAAAACATACACTATAGCTAACTCATAGCAATAAAATCATGAAATATAAACAACATTCAACTTCCCCATAACAACATGACTTATAACTTAGCTAGTAATAATCAAATTAAGTTATAAACTATAGAAAATATATGAATAATCAAGTAAGTTTACTTATCAAGGAATCAATATGTAACTTCCTTCCCTCCTAAATCAAGTCATCATCCCATATGACACTTATTAAAACATAAGTTATGAATTAAAACATTGTTTAGTCAGGAAATTATAAGGTATAAAGTATCAAATCAAGTAATAAATGTGTAAATTGCTTGTATAACTCATCAGAATTATCCCAAGTAACACTATTATGAGAGTATTAGTCTCACAAGACCCTACACTATGACATATCCATATTACACAAATAAAGTTTACAGGTGTCACTTACTCTGATTGGTTCTATCATGACCACCCTAGGGTTCAAAACTTGCAAGGTAAGCCTATATGCTACATGACTTAACACTTATAATACCTTGAAGGGTCTCACATATATTAGTGAAATTTTTATTGACTTTTTAAATGTAATATTCAATTAAAATCACATGAAATCATCATAAAATCTTTAAAAAAATGTTGAAGGAGATTTCATAAAACCTTCCAACCCCTCTGTACATATATCTATACAAAATTAATTAATAAGCATTCCAAAGTATACACATGTATGGCCATATGAATGAATTTAATAAGTCCATCTACCAAATCCTAGATTCAACAAGCTCCCCTTATTAGATCCAAAATCATTAACTACCAAGTCAATGTGAGACTAGATAGGATCCACTCTCATCTCTTAGTACTCATGTTCCTAATTCACCACTCATCCCTTATGTCTCCATGATGTGATGATCTATTAAATGTGCAAAAGGTTCAAAGAATCACAAATCCATAATAATATATCATAGAAAGTAAAGATATATTATAAATAATTCAAGATGTACCATCATACATTACAATAAAAATCATACAATCATTCCATAATTGTATTAAGTTACCATTAGCTAAACATAACTAGTATCAAATTTCACTATCTCTATTATACTCTTAGTTATGAGAAAATAATATTAAATTTATCGTAACATACAAAGGCCAAAGATCAGAATATCCTTACAACCCTACAAAAGGAACAAGTGAGATAATGCTTTCCCTCTTGCTTGAATAGATACATAACAAGTTATAATTTATCTCAACCCCTTAGATTAATGAGATGTTTCATGCATCCTATCTCAATGTACATAAATGTCTCAGCAAAACAATATGTTTTAATTAGGATGAGAATAATACCAAACAAATCAATGGTAAATCAATCTTAATGATCATAATCAACTTATAAATATCAATATAAATTCAAGCTTTGCCACTCCATATGGTCAAAGTTCACAAGTGTAGATAAAGTAGTACTAGAAAGTATGAATCTAAAAATCCACAATAATAAAATATTAAATACCCTCATATGTTATGAAGAAAATACCACAACCCGAGTTACCAAATTCACTACATACTTACCAAACTTATAAGTGTAGTATCACAAGCTGTTTCCATAACTAGAAGGAAAAATATTAACCACATAGATGCATCAATCCCCTTCATTCCTGAAACTTATCTATCAATAAGAAGTAGAACACACTATTCCAGGAATTCTAGGAGGATATTGTCAAAATGACATTTTAGAAATAGGTTTTCTAATAAAGGGAACACTAGATCAACATCATGAAAATATGAAACTAATAAATGGGTTTATAATGATGTCAAAGGAGGGTGAGAGAATAATAACTCAACTTTAAGATAACTATGTGATTTGACACCTTTTCCCATTCCATATAAACATATGAGGTGCCAACTCATGAACAAACTCCTAACACATTAGAGTCCTTAAAAAATATAGCTACACTCTACTACAAGGTAAATTCCCATCATAGTAGGTGGTTCAAATCTAAAAATGGTCTAGGGTTAATGTACATAAGACATAAAACTCTATCTAAAATGTACATACACATAAACGAGAAGCATCCCATGATTTTTATACACTTACAATATAAAACACAAGTCATGGAGGTGAATTTATTACCCATTAATGATGTAATCACTCTTGAGGTGTTTGATTTAAGAGATCCAAAATATGGTAGGAATTTATAGTTCATGATTCATGAACTATGCTATGAACTCACCTACCCAACATTGTATATAGTCATCGCCATATAGATAATCAATAAACCAACCCATTAATAACTGTAATAAAGTACAAGTTCTCTTAAGGTACACACTCAATATAGCACACACATTTCACTATTTATATTTTTGATAAATATAAGGATATGAAAATTCTAGTGGACTCATTAGGTCTTAGAGTTCGAGCCATAACTTTGATACCACATATAGTAACCCCATTGGGTTTGACATAGAAAAAAATAAATTTCTAATTTTAATCTACAAATTCTTAGATTATAATTCACCATGAAAATCTGATTAGTGATCTAGATATAACATCTACGTATGTAAACTATAAATAATCATGTGAAATCTAACAGTCACTGATCACTAACAATATATGAAACACATCATAACCAAATAGGAAAACTAATTACCAATATTCAACCATGATTGGTAAAATTATATAACCACTTATACCAAAGTATAAATTAAATATAATCAAATTAACGTCTCAATAATAATAAATACTATACAATGTATAAGATATAAGATACAAATCTCTATGCAACATGAGTTCTTGAACTTCAATATCTCTAGTAATCTCAAGTGTCATATCCAAGTAAGTACTATTATGGAGACGGAGAGAATAATTTGAGAACTTTTACACACCAAACATGGGCCATTTATCCCACATACAATTACCATCAAGGAATTTACCTCCATTCATGGATGAGTAGATAGTGATAGTGTGGTAATCTAGAGAGACAAGATAGTACATGTGTGTTATATGATTTCTAAAACCAAACATGTAGTGTATCATAAAGAAACCCATTCTAAAAATATATCACATAAACATTTAAATAATACACATGAAATGATAATGTCTCACTAACATTACCTTGCCAAGGTTTTCAAATAGTTATTGATCTCTAGGATCAGTTAATTTCATACACACCACTTGATTGGATTACCTTCATCTAGCATTGCGATAATACTAATATAGTGAAATCCATCTCACTACTTACTTAGTACCAATAAAGTGAGATTTGGTTAAAATATATATAACTAACATTCTCATACACATTGCTTCCAGCTAACAATCGCAAAACATGCTAAGCATAGGAATAATCAAATGCATACATTTAGTTCATCAAACATATGAATGAATCTAGACATAGCAATTATATTTTGTAACACTTAGGTATAACATACATTTAGACTATAGTTTTCAAATAAAATACACTCTATTACATCCCATAAAATCATATTTCATTATTCATGATCACACTACTCAATCATGAATAACCAGTCCTATAATTTCAAGAATCAAATGCCTCATAATCCTAAATAGTAAGTAAACAAGTACAATTTATACCAACTGGATATAACCTATGTCTAGAATACATAATCTAATATCCATAAGTAGATTCAAGTATATTACAATCATTATAATATATTCTACTATTTTTGTGTACACTCTACTTACTTCTAACCAATCATTCATAATATTTGTACATAATAAGATAACTCATAAACCTATTACAATCTTTCATCTAAAAACTCATCTTTTTCAAGGAGATTTTTTTCATATGGTTATATTTTATGGTCCCTCAGAAGACTTATGAAATTTTTTAACCATCTATTAACTATAGATATAGGCATATGACCCATTATACCCACTTATGTTATGTGTTTATATTCATACTTATATCCATATGAGGGTATACTTCCTATACATACACCCTTGCATATATTAGCCATATTCATATAAGTACCCATCAATATATAAATACTGTAAATGTTAGTAGTCATCTAAAATTTTGGAAAATGACTTCATATGATTTTAACAACCATTATAACTTTCCCATTCACAAGAAATACTAATGATCTTTTATAAGATAAGGGGTTCAATAATGTAATACACCTTTATAGTTTTTTTTATGTTTTAGGTAGATGTGTGGACATTTAGTTGGTGTCCTACTAGTTTGGAGTCCATGACTTAGTCTATAAAAATTAACATAACTATAGACACACATCACTATATACCAATACATACTATATACACATATACATCTATACGAACTAATCTATCCATAGTACGTACTATACACATGTTCTTAAATAATAATTAATACACAAGAACTCCTACAGCCATTTATAACTCTAAGGATTTCACAAGGTTTTCAACAATTATTTGATATAAAATATTAACTATAAATTATAATACAAATTGTCTCTAGAATATTAATAAAAAAAATTATCATAGTCAATAGGTTATTTGATTCCCTAATAATTTGTCATATAGTTAAAACTTTAAACATTTGGAGCATGTTTTCTTACAAGATTACTCCCACTGATTCTTTCACATAAACTTTGATCATATAATTATATGACCATGTTGATAATCAATTGATATAAGCACACCATATATCTAGAATATTTTAAGTAAAACTAGAAACAACTATATTAATTTGGATTATATAATTATATACTAAAACACTATATAACTTTGAATCAAAGTAGATATATTAAAAATAAACTTATATACACTTTATACTATTTATGATAGACATAACATTTACAATGGTATTTGTAACAGTAATCACTTTATTGGGTGAATATTTTTTTATTGAAAGAAATGTAGCAAAATGGTTATTTTAGCCACAATGTGATGAGATATAATCTCTCCTCAAGCAAGGGGAGGCTCCCTTATTATTGATAACTAACATAACAAGTAACTATTTACACTTATTTACACTATTCTTATTAAAGTGGGTTTTACCATATCATCTAATTCTTTTTTTTATAATTTATGTATGCTTGCAATCTAATTCCATGAATAATTTTGTTTCTTACAATGTAGTATGAAAATATGGAATTACTTGTTGGACCAATAATAACTGATATTTAAATTAGTTAGTTGAAGTAATAACTATAAAAATATCAAGGAATGTATTATAAAGCAATGGAATAAAGTGTAGCCCAAAGTCTCCACCTTATTTCCAATAAATATAAAATCACTAAAATAATGACTTATAACCCAAAGTCTCCGAAATCATTTCTTAATAATGAACATAAACCTAGTAATGATATTCCAGCTCAAAGACCTCAAAATACGCTTCATGGCACTTTTTAATTTAAAGAAACTCACATCACAATTCAATCAATTAAATAGTAAAATGTAATGGAAACGACATAAGAACATCTCCAATACATCAAAAATTAATTTCAACTCAATGATTGAAAGATCAATTACTTTCTAATATATTGATTGATAAAAGATTTACAATTTGAATTCAAAGTTTTAATATTGATTCTCAATTTTGGCATCACTTTGACTCTATAGAAACTGGTGATAATTTTTAAAAATATCATCCTCTTATTTATAGATCGGAGATATGAAAAAAAATTAGGAAATACATAAATAAAAAGACTTATTCATTAGTAGAGTCCTATTTGACTTATAACTGTGTACTTTTCCTACGTGCAAAATGCACTAAACAATATTACATATAAAAATTTAAGAAAATAAACTAAACTAAGTGTCCTTAGACAAAAAAAAATTCTTATTTTTTATTCTTTTCTAAAAATTACTCATGTCTCTTTAATGTAGCCTCAACCTCACTGTCATCTAGACTTGATGTACTCCTAGAGATGGAAAGAACCCTTGAAATGGAATCTTCTAGATTAATTGGGAAGTCTTTGATTTTATCCAAGATTATTTGTAACTTATTCATTATGACTTGAAATTTAACTAGATTGTAAATGGAGTCAAGTGTGAATGTTTTCGTATCAATCTTTCTCTAAATCAAAGATGAGAACTCCTGAATTACTATCTCCATAGGAAGAATTTCTTGGGAATCATTTCCTACTTGATAAGGAAGTTACCCAATTTTATCTATAAGATATAACATCTTATCATTGCATATATCCTCAGCCTCTTCAAGATCTTTAATTAGATTCTTGAGAACTTCTCTTTTGTTCTTCATTACTTCCCTATACTTAATGAATATTTCCTTATTTGGATTGACCTTCTACTCAACTAAAATTTCCAACTTAAATTTTTGTAGTTGAGTCCATGTATCAATATCCTTCTCAATCAATTCCACATTTTGAGTGTCTTAATTATTTTCTAAATTTCCATTTTCACTTCACTTAGGTTCTTCAAAAATTCAATGGTAAAATTCAACTATTGAGTATCTTATATTGTAAATCTCTCAATCCAAGAATTTATCACCTAACCTTAATATCTAATTTTCTCAGCCTAATGAATTGCCTTTTTAGTGTTCTCATATTGAATAGGTACAATGGACTTGGAATATTGTGTGATCTTTAGTAAAATAGAGGTTAGTTTTTTTACTTTTACTTTGATTTGATCTTTGATCTTCTTATATTTATCATATATTTCTAATAAAAATGCCATAACTTCTTGCAAATCTTCTTTTTCACCATCATGCATTTGCTTCACCAAGTTTATTCATGCAAGTGCATAATCTAAAACTTGAATATCTTCAATGTTTCTATCTTTGGGATGAATTGTAACTTTGGCATACTTGTGCCTAGACTCAATAATTACTCTTGACATGGTTTTGAATTTATTTTTTGTTTTAGTTTTTATTAGTATAAGTTGACCAAAATCAAAGTCATCAGGAGACACAACCTACTTCTTCCTTTTGGGGGTTTGGGACATGAGCCAAGGAGGAAGAGGAGATGAAACTTTAGGTCTAGAGGAAACTAAGTATTGTGATGTTTAAGGAGGAACAATGGTTTGTGATGTAGGTGGGATGGAAATAGTAGAGGTATCTGGTAGTGGAGTTGGCACCAATGGAATAGTGGTTATAATTGGTGAAGTTTGGGTTGGGTGACTGAAACTTTGGTGTCTAATGTTATTTTAGATACTAGGGTGATAAGGTATTGGGTTTTTATTTTTGAATAAGATGTAAACATGAATTTATCCATATACTGTTGAGTGAAATTCAAATTATTTGGGGAGCCCAATGACTTTGAATGACTAGGTAAATTTGACAATGAATCAAAAACTTGATCCAACATGCCTTGTGAGGGAACATGAAAGAGTGTGGCACAAGGAGGAGAAGGTTGAGTCAAAATAACAAGTTGAGGGGGAATATAAACAATTAACATATATGTACTTATATAAGGAACAATACAGAATGTCACTTGTGAATTATTGGTTGAGAAGTCTTGATCATAGGAACTTCTAACTATGTGGATTTAGGCTATAAAGACTATTAAACTGGAGGTTTTGAAACTACTCATTGAGGTGGTGCCTCACATGTAACTATTTTTTATTGTGTCTCTATTTGAATACTCTTCTTAGTAGTAGCCTCTTTGTCTTTTCTTTAACTTTTACTCACAAACATGAATTTTGGTTTTTGAGTGGATGTAGAGGCCTCTTCCTTATTTTTCATCCTCAATTCCTCTTGTTTCCTTGTGGTGTCCTCATCATCCTCGTCATATTCTTCTTCTAACCTTGTCTTGAAATGTTTCAATTTGATAACTTTAGATTCCAACCAAGCATTAGTTTTTACAAGAATAGGTTGGAATCTCTCTCTAATAGATGTGCATTCCTTTACAGACTATTGGATTAGAGAGATAAGAGTAGAACCAAATTTATTACCTTCATATGAAGGATATAATAAATTTTTATCATCAAAGAGATCAGTTGCAATGTTATCCAATTTCAAATATTCAATCTGATAGGCAGTGAGATAGCCATAATTAAGTCTCCTTATATCTTCTTTAGTCTTGCATTCAGCCTAGATGTCCTCAACCTTGTGCTCATGGGCATAATTGCCTTTCAACTTTTCCTTCATCATTATATAATCAAAATCTTTCCTGCTCTTGTAATTAAAGGTGATCCATTGAATTTTAGTTTCCATTATCTTATCTATAGGAGTAGTTGATATGGTGTATCGGCTAATGCTTATCAGAAACTTGAATCCTCTATTATGTGCATCTGACTAATTTTTGTGAATGATCATAATTTTTTTACACATCTCCATCAAACCCAATTTATCAATTGGATACCTTGGTATCATTTATATTTTTTCATTGAATCTTCCCACCCCAATGTAAGTCAAAATTAGGAACTAAAGGAAGATGCAACCAATATTTTTCACTATTGCCCATTCTTGATTTGAAACTCTTTTCTTTTCTAGTTCTTGTTCAAAAATATAAATGAACTTATAAAATAAATCGTCAACTATGGATGGTGCTCATGAATAAGAACCTTCTTCTTCTCACCAACACTGGTCAGTCCTGAAAAGGTCCTCATATAGGCTACAACATACACTAGGTAAGAAGTCATATAAAACTTGAGGGAAGAATTTACTTTAGAAAGTTGGTGGCATATAGCATCACTAATCTAACTTCTATAATAAATTCTCTATTTATCTTTCTTAATGATGAAGATATAATTATACATCCATTCTTGAAAGATATTTGATGTAGGGAGACCTTTGACCCTGCTTAGGAGAGTGATTAAATCTCATATCTCCTCCATGAATTCACTTTAATATATATTTTTAGGCCATCTTAAAATTGAGTGCCTTGGTTTATTTAGTTATTGTGTATTGATGTGCCTTTTACATTTTTAAGAATTCTTGTCATAGTATTCCTAGGCTAATCTCATGTTAATATAAAAAAATTTCTCAATGTTTGAGAGATGGATTTTTTTTCAAAGTACTTAGCATCTAGATGAATAACTATTTTCCCATTAGCATCCTTGATTGACTTGGTTTCTTTGTCAAAATGGGTAGTAGCCACTAAGACAAACTTGAGATCTTGAGTTGATATAGTAAATGTAGTAATCATGTGTAATTCAATATTTAGAATAGGTTACATATGTAGAGTAATAGAATCCCTATCTAACCTTTGTAAGAACATAGCCATGTCAACATGACCAATCTCTATATCTCCAATATGATCTACATTAGAGTCCACTATAGATGCTAGAAACACAACCTAAAACTTATAATGCATTATTATTTTAGCTAGGGAACCTTTTGAAATTGATTAAGTATCTACAAAAGAGAGTTTGATTCCCTAAAGTTAGCATTTTCCATCATTTTTGGGAAAAGTGTAAGAGCAGAGAAAATATCCACTTTTACATAGGATATAGAATGAAGTGTAGTCTAGAGAAAATTATTCAAACTACATGTGAAGATTCTAGGTGTAGCTTATAGAAAATTCTCCAAACTACATGGAAGAATTTCAATTTACTGTAGGCCAGAGAATTTTCTTGGACTTGAACTAGTGTGGAAAGTTTGGTGTAAGTCAGAGAATTTTTTCCAACTTGCACCAATTTCAATTTGGTGTAGGCTAAATAATTTTATCTGACTTACACCAATGGTTAATGATCTTGATGCACATTAAATAAAATTATTTGATATGAACCAAATAGAATAGATCATGAAATTTGAATAATTTTCTTGAAGTGTAGCAAGTTACATGCACTTTGAAGAAAATTCTTTGAGGTACACTGGGTGGTGAGCATGTGCTTTAGATAAAAATTCTTTTAAGTGCACTTGTGGTATACTTGGGTTGAACAAAAACTTTGGTTCGTCTTAGATAAAATTCTATGAGATACACTAGATGGTTTTTTGGGGGTTTTATCTAAGTAGATAGAGTGTTATTTGGATAAAAATATCCATAGAACATTCAATGGGATTAATTGTGCTCCTAAAAGAAAAATTTCCAAAGACCATGAGAAGAACTAAAAATAAAACCCTGGGTCAAACAAAAAACAAAACAAGCTTAAGCCTTATGAAAGAAATGAAAATAAAAACCCTACCTAAGATACAAAGAGGAAAATTAAAATGGGATGTAATGACATGATCACAGTATCCATGAATCTAGGAATATACAACTAATCACATGAATGGTGAAGTGAGGGTGCATGTGGGCATAAAAATGGTGGCTAGGGAGTACACTAGAGTTTGAAAACAATGAAGAAAGAGAAAATGCAATGGTAAGAATAAAAAATACTCATGATAAATAAATATATAAAATATGATTAATATGAATTAATTATTGATGTGATGGTGGGTCCAGGTGCAGGGTCAGAGAAAGTCTCTGAACCTGCATGTGCATTAGCAGATAATTTCTCCACTATTACATTCATGGTGTAGTCTAGAGAAAATTCTCCAAATTTCACATGTAGTGGAAGATAAATTTTCCACCTTTGAACATTTTTGTGTAATTTAGAGAAAATTCTTTAGATGGCATCAATTTGAACTTAGGTGTAGTTTAAAGAAAATTCTCCAAAATGCACAAGTAGTTAAAAACTCCGTCAAGAAACTATGTTTTTGAGGGAAAAAATGAAATAAGGTAGTGGTTGTCCTTATTTTCTGTGCTTAGATCTTATGGGCTATGAAATAGATAAGTTTTTTAGGGGTTATCTCATGAATTGAGCCTACTAAATTCAAAGATAACACACTTATTAGTAGTTATACTATTATAGATCTATATGATATCATTTGGTATGTAATCAAAATTTTAGCTACAATTTTTTCCATTACAAATTATGAAAACTAGCATGTTATGCAATTGATAGAGATTAATAAGATTCTTTATGGTATAAGGGTTAAATTGAGTGAGAAGAAAGACACCCTTTGATGGGATTGTTCATCTAATAGGAGTGCACTGTTAAAGTCAAGTACATGGCCTCCTTCCATCTATCAATACCTATTGAAGGTCCTGATTAGTTAGGGAATAAAATATGGTCCTAATTATTCATTCCAAGGGATTGTTCATTCACTTAATTTTTTCCCATCACCAAATCTTAACCTAGTCCAGACTAATAAGTTAGGGATTTTGGTGTTAATCTGATGTGAATTATGATGCAAAAGTGGTGAATATGATAAGTACATTATTTTATTTGTGAATACTCTCAAAAAGTATGGCATTTGATCTTGGGTACATTTACTTTGTCTTAGATGACTATAGAATCTTTGCCCAAGCTTCTTTGTTCATGGTCAAGTCTCAATAAAAACTTCAAACTTGAGACTTGTAGCAATCCATGCCCTCCCCAATGATAAATATGTGGTTGGAAAGAAACATACTCCTTTTAAGTATAGGAGAATTTTATGGGCCAAGTTTGATATGGCCATCTTAGAATGGGTATATTTATAGGAAAAATAGCTCACACATGAATTCAATGACCAGTATGAATGTCTACTAAAAATAAGAATTAAAGTTGATCATTCTCTAGGTGATTGGTTGTATCCATCTCCATCAAGTTAGAAACTCATCTTTTATGGGTCCTCAATAGCAAACCCTAACCACATAAGGGTTGTCTGCATTATAAAATAAAATTTTGGACACTACAAGTGTTCATTCTATATGGATTGAATAATTAAGTTTAGGTTATTTCCCTAATTGGAGGTCTAATTTTAGTTCATCAAAATCACCTCAAATATCATGAAGTGGATGGAGATTCCCAAATCATGATCCAATTGATTACTAAAGGTTATGCACTATGTTGAAAGGTGAATAACATGATTTGTGAGTTGTAGCTATTATAGTTACTATTCCATCATCTCTTCCTTCCACTATTTATAAGAAGTTAATATTTTGTTATATTTACTCACCAACATAGATGTTGACTAGGACACTTTGACTATGGTAATTAGCTTAAAGATTTATGAATTTACCCATCTTTGGCCTCTCACATGTTATGACTTAGGTGGCCTAGCTAAGGTCCTACAAAATCTTTGAGTGGCACTAAATGAACTAGAGATACGTACCAAAATTATTATAAGATGTAGCATATATATTGATTTATTATCAGAGCTTTATTAAGTGATATTCAAAAATTTATAATCATATTTTATTTATGGATAAATATATATCTAGTTTTATAGTTTGCTACAAGTATATATATTCTATTCCACAATTATGGACTATATAGATCATTTTATATTTAATTTACAAAACATATACAAATCAAGATCGCTAATATATACTAAACCAAATTTATTAGGAGGTGCACCATATATATAGAGTTTGTTGTATATATACACACACTAAATAGTGTTTGTGTATAGCTTTGTATATTTTTTTTCTATAGTTCATATAACATTAATAAACATGGATATATATAATTTTAATTACATTTCTACCTATCATAATAATTCTATTGTTATTCAGACACTACCTTCCCTTAATTTTCCTTTTATTATGTGTCTCTTTACTTCCATGCTCTATCCTCTTTATCTAGAATTGTACCCCCTTTATGTTTTACCTCACACACATGGCCCTTCATTGTATCTAATGTCATTCTTTTTTTAAGAGAATGACACTTTTATTTTAATCTTATTTTCCTTTTTTTTTTATTTTTATTTTTTTTTAAATTGCCTTCTCTTTTTTATCTTTTTTTTTTCCTTTTCATACTTTTATTTATTTATTTTTTATATCTAATCCACTTTTTGGTGTATTTAAAATTCACTTTCTTATTTTAATTAAAATCCATTTATTTTATGTGTTTTATTTCTCTTATGGAAATTTATTCTTTTTTTTGCATTATACACCTTTTAGAATATATTTATTGAATAATAATAATATGATTTAATAAAAATATTACATAGCATAAACACACAAGATCAATTTCATATCATCATCAAAATAATATAACCATGCATAAATAACTATCTAACTACAAACATCATCAAACAACACTATGCTAACCATTTCATTATGGATATTTCATGTACTAATTAATCTGATATGTGTAGGGTTCTAGCCATTCTTCTATCTTCCTCCAACATCTCCATCCATCATTCTTTGAGGGATAAGTTATCATACATGAAACTCATAACAAGTAGGTAGTTAGTCCATAACACCATGACATTTATACATCATAAAATATAGATGAAATAAAAACTCATTATGATCATAATATAAGAACATGCACTACAACTAACTCATAAGAATAAAATCATGAAATTTAAGAAACATATAACTTCTCAATAATATAATATGACTTAAATCTTAGCTATAAATAATCAAATAAATTTTTTAACTATATAAAATCCACTGATAATTAAGTAATTTTGGCTAGTAAGGAATTGGTATGTAACATGCCTAGAGTCCATTATGAGTTAGTGTAGTATTTTAACTTGTGTTTAGGTTCATAGTTTAAGTAGGCATGTGAAGGATGTTTATATTAGTGAATCACTTCCTTTAGAATATGTTTCTTCCATTTTTATCTCTCTCTCTCCCCCCACCCCCAAAACAAAGCTATTAGGCTTATAAATTTGAGCATAGATGATGAATCAAGGGATCTATCCCCAAAACCTAGAGGTTTATTCAACCTATAGGTCACCCACATCCTTTTACTAATTCATGCTACCCCAAATTTAGAAAGGTATGAATAATATTCTCCTAAGGTTCAGTTAGGTGGTTAACACTACCTAAGTTTTAGTTTTATATTTATTGCAATTATTGTTTTATAAAATCCAATTTCATATCCTTTTTTTCTGTTGTAAAACATTTGAAATAATTAACTCATAAAAATTATTGATATATTTGTGATTTTCTTAATATATGTTTTAAGACCTTAATCTAGTATCCATGCAACTTTCCCTTTTATCTAATTTGTTCTTCAAATGGGTCAAAATTTCATCTTATTTTCTAAGATGGTATTGTTAATTCTTTTATTGTTACTTATTGAAAAACATAAGTTTGATATTTACCATAATATTAATATTTTTACCTTAAATTATAGCTTAAAATTATGAATATTGAAGTGAAATACTAAGACAAAATAAGTCTATAAGCCAATCGAACAAGAAGACATAATTGAGAATAAACAATATCTTATTGAACCCCTACATCATTATAAATGTATATCAATAATTTTAAATTGATTAAGACTCAAATGTAGAATATCAACCCTAAAAATACTTTCATAATTGAATTAGATTACATCATCATGTGAAAAACATTAATAAAAATTGAGTTCAACTCAGAACCAAATATTTTGTTTGTTTGATGTCAAAGGTATCAATAAACATTCCATTGATTAAAGAAGAAAACCATAACTATTGCCTAGACTCCACATCCATAATAATTCCATACAAGCAAAACATGTTCACTTCCTAAAAAAATGGACTAATAACTAAAGTAAATGATCAAATGCATAACAAAACCGTTTCCATGATTGACAATAAATATAGTGTTACAAAAAACTAAGAAACATATCTAAGACAAAAAAGGATGAAATTTTTTGTATGATCATAATTAAATAAGTTTAACTCATATCACATTAAAATTTATGCTTAGTACAAATCCATAACAAAAATTAATTGTAGTCTACATCACCGTGTTGTTTATACTACATCAACTCAAAATATACAACATTAGTATAATGAGTTCAATGCATGTAATATTTAAAATAAACCATAAATTTTAAAACAAGAGTATTCAAAACATAATAAATTTTTATTTGAAAATGGAAAATTAACATTATAATTCTAAATTATTATTTATAACATAACATTGTATTTTGAAATGTAATAAATAGTTTATAACATCATAATTTTTTTTAAAGACCCATCATCCACTTGCTCATTGTCATCCTTTGAAACCCTTTCCTTGACTTTCTCTATGTCTTCCTTTAATATTCATATCATTTTAAGATCATTTTTATTAAAAATAATATTAGTCAGATTTTTTCTTTATTCATTCACTGGATCTCCTATTGAAAGAAGACTTGGATCTAAAACTATTTTCTGCTTCAATAAAATATCAGGGTCCATTCCATGTTCTTTAATTATCTAATTTATTGTGTTTTTATATTTATTTTATAGAACAGGATTTTATTTGAATTTAAAGGAAACATTTAATATTTTTTTGGCATTTTTCAAATGCATGTTGAGGATCTGGGTTCATTTTTCAGGTTTTCATATTTTGCCTGTAATTATAAAATGAAATATAACTAAATAAAAACTAAAATAACTATAATATATTTGATATAAATTATGATAACCTACCAAATATTTTTTTTATCCACATTTTCAATCATGACAAGGTTTATATCTCATGTCAATTTATAAAAGTATGATTAGGCTTCGGTATTTAAATTCTCTAGCTTGTTTAACATAATACTCAAAATATTGTCATTGTAATCATTAAAAAATGAAATTGACTCATATTTAATTTGATTGAATAAAACATCAATCTTTTTGGGTTCATGTTGAACTAATGAAAACAAATTAACTCTCTAGAATTTGTTGTTGATAATGGGCATTTATTTATTTGATCAATTCATTCAACCTTAACTCCCATAATTTTTATAACATTAATATCATCTAAAAACCCCTCTTTAAGATTTGAAATTATACTTTATGACAACAAATTATTCAATATAAATGTAGTAATACCATCTTATGAAAACTCAACATGGTTTACAATTGGTGGGCTGGGGGGTGAAGAGGTACAAGGTGCATCCTAAGTAGGTAAACTTGGAACCTAAATAAAATAATGGAGATTAAAACCAATAGAAATGAGGTCTCAAATTTAAATCCTTAGATATTACTCATCAAGATCAATATGTTGCAAACATGTTAATCCTTATGCACTTGACACACCATTGATAGATAAATTTGGGAAGTCAAAACCTAAAAATTGTAATGTTCCTATATTTTGTGCTAAAAATTAAATATTTTCTCCTTGTGTGAATTTGGGTCGATGGTGGTGGTGGTGGCATGTGTTTCCTCATAAATTGAGGGTACCCTAAAAAATAAATTATATTTAAAAATGATATATTTAAAAACAAAAATTTTCTAATTTGAAATTTAAAATTTATTACTTTTATTTAGAGAGAGTATGTCCTATAATATACATGCCATATTTAGAGTCATAGTGGTGGTTTCAAATTCAAGAGGTAATCATTTAGTCAACAAAACCTCTAATTTAAGAAACAACAATTCAAAAACTAAAATTTGGAATGTAAAAAACCTTGAACAAGTGGTCAATAAAATTGTGGTACTTGAAATTTTGGGGTTTTTTGAGTTAGTTAAAGTTCAAGGTCAATATATTTATAGTCAACTATAAGAAATGAAATAAATAAATAAAATAGTAGAAAAAGAAAATTTTCATGAAGCATCATTTATCATTGAAATTTGAAAGTATAAAATCCTACACGTGGAGATGATTTTGAATAAGGCCTAAGATATTTGGAATTTTGAAATGAGTGAAATGATGATTCTACAAACTTTTAATCTCTAGAACCTTCAAGGGCATGACATGCATTTGAAGCAGCTTGTCTTTGTGTGCTAAATGCACAAAGTATTAACTATAAAACACAAATAAATATTACACTTTAAATTTTTAAGAATTTATAAACTAAACCATTCAAATGGATTCATTGTAATGCTAAAATAGCTTATTGGTCATCAATAAACAAAGGATTTATTCTCATTTTTGGATGAAGTACAGTTGGAATTGATATTTTCCAATGGTCATACAAGGCACAATAATACAAGGCCAAAATAAAATTGGAACAAGAAATTGTAGTACTCTAATTGCAATAACATAATTCAATTCTAATTTAATCCTAGTGGAAAAAAAATACACCAATCATATTTTAAACCTGAAAGAGTATAAATAATGTTTAAAATAAGACAAAATAAAATTTCTCTTAGTCTTACTTGTAGGACTAATCTTTCAAGGAAAAAATAAATAATTGCTTTCATAAGTGGGTTCAATAGTTTGTCTACTTGGAGCTCACTTTTAATCTATCTATAATGAAATAAAAAATATGCAATTAGTGAAAACTAATGAAAAATTATAAAATTATTAATTTTAAATTTGAAAAATAAAATTATACATACTAGCTAGACCAATATACAAGTTGTAGGTAGATTCCAAATATTTTTTTCATCATCAATCAACATCACTTTTGTGGTGATAGGGTTAGCATTGTGGTGTTGAATCCCTGCCAAATTATGTATGTTAGAAGGTGAGGTACCAAACAAGATTAATTTAGAGTTGACACTTACATTGAAACTTATCTCATATTATCATATCAAGATATTAAATACTTCAATAAGCATTTTTTGGTTTCATACTATGGCATGTAGATGAGGCCCCCAAAATTACATTTAGGAATCTAATCATTATATGTGTTGGGCTACTATAGTAGTTTCAAAATATCAAGGCATAATAAATTATTTAAAATGTATTTATATTTTTAATCCATTTCATTATTGTATCATGTTGAAGTCATATGCGAATTATTTTAGAAAATATGAGAGAGAAAAATAAAATGATTATGCAAGAGTGTAAAAATGAGGGAAAAGTGGATATTTATAAGAGTTAACAAATCTAAGATTTGAAAGCCAAGGCATATAGTTGTATATGTAATTGAATGATTTATTAATTTAATGACTATACCACCCAACCAACTAAAACTAGGCACCATTTAGATACATTATGAAACTAATCGACTAAGGGTGGTGTTCAGTTGCATCGTGTAACTGAATGGAAACCTGCACTGAATGGTAGCACAATGTAGTTGAACCATAAGCTTTATCACTTATTTACATGATGAAACTAGTCAGTAGGCTTTGCCATTTAGTTTCATTCTATAATCATTCAATATAATTTACTTATCAATTTCATAATGTATTTGATTAGTTATAGCTATCATTTGGTTCCACAATTTAACTAAATAATTGTACAAAAAAAAAAAAAAACCTAGAAAATTTGTGAAAACAAAGTAAATTTTTTTCCATACCTATGAAATAGTTACCTATAGATTCACTAACTAAATCCAAGGGGATTTATTATAAGGGCTATTAAAATTTACCATGGTCATGTCGATTCAAATTTGGTTAGATTCTCTCTAACATGCATGCATGGGAGGTGGAGGTAGGCAAGTTAAGGCTGAAAACATGAGTTTTCCAAGAGTATGGTTGAATTAAATCAGCACATCCACCATCTACAAGACCAATAAAAAAATAAAATATAAAAAAGGAAGGCCTCCTCTCCCATTACTATGATAACCTTCATGGGATATCATCATGAAGAGGCATAATTCATTGGGGAGAGATTACTATTCCTATTTTCCATGTCCCTTTACTTATATAAGTTGTATTGATGAAGTAAAATAAAAATTTGTGATGTATTTTAGTGTTGTTTTCTCCTTTCTCATTTCATTTTATTATATATAAAGATGTAAATTCCTTATTCATGATCCCTCCTCTTGGGTATTGTTGGTGGAAAAATGGTCACTTTTCTATTTTTTGATTTATGACTCACCTAATGTAAAGTGACACCAATTCACTAAAAGTTAGAGAAATCACCATGGGAATGGTGAATATCCTCTATAATTGAGAGGGGTAGTTCCCTCATAGATATGATCAATTTAGGGTTTTTTGTATAAGTTTTATTTAAAAGTACAAAATAAAATAAAACATAAAATAAAAGGAGAAAAGGGGAGAAACCCACAATGGGAAAAAATGGAGAACCACCAATGTAAATCAATATTTAATAATAAAAATAGAACTCTTTCCTCTCACACAAGAATGAACATAGGAGAAACGAGGGTTTTACAAACACAAGGAATTTTTAGAAGCATAAATTATCCTCATAAACCTAATTACATAAACTTTGTATGATGTTTTATTGAGATCAAACATGAAAAAACTCATCGACATCAAGGAAGCTCATCCATGGAGTCTCTCAACACAAATTTTGGAAATAACCATTGTTTCCCATAACAAATAAATGTATAATTTTAATGGAGTCTCTACTCATAAATATTAAATATCAATTCATAAACAAAAATAATCAAAATTTAAAATACCCCAAAGAGTCTTACCCACTTGATTGCATTTCATTTCTCTAATATTCAAATACCATGGCTCCAAAAACATTTGTATCTAGATCTCTTGATAGCAGAGGTTCTTGGGTTTCACCAAAACATGCTAATTATGTGGATTGGTTATGTGACGTGACATAGAGATCTTATAGAGTGATTTAATCAACACTTTGAATCCATAAGAAAGGTTTATCATAGATAAATACACTATTTAAATGGTTCAACACAATGTAAACTAATTATAGGTATATATATTTATGCATCAAACTAGTATAGTGAATGAAACTTTCATATGAACATAGGAAAATCTATGATTTATCAATAAAGAACACAAATACTTAAAATTTATATTAAAATATCTAATACGAGGGATAATAAGGAAAACCTCATAGATTGATGTCCATTTCTATCAATACTCTATGAGAAAAATTCGAAGAATAACATTCACCATTCCATTACTCTAATACTATCAAAATCAACATAATCATCAACCCTTCTATTATATTTATTACAATTACTTATAGGTATTAATTACTATAGTTGTAACTTCTAGATTTATGATGCTGAAAGTAGGTATCCATATCACATTTGGTAGAATCTTGACCAACATGGAGATTCCTATAATAACTCCTAACAACTTGTAAACAAAATATAACTAGAATTATCATAAGATATTCTCATAAATACAAATAGTTTTACATTTAGCATTTACCATTATCACTTTCCTATAATTAAAAGGTTGTCTCATCATAAGACAAGGTCACAGAAGTAAGTAATCTAAAAATTAAGAAAGAAGATAAAATATAGAATTGTATAAGACTCGTAGACTTTTCTCAATTTGGTTTTCACCCCTTGTGCACTACCTAGCTACCCTTTTGGTTTTTTAACTAAGTAGCATACTAGTCTACCACCCTTGTAGGTTTTTAATAGGCTAGCTCTGCATATTAATAGACAAACTTCTAATTAAAAAAATTTCAAAATTATTGAACCTATGCAAGCATCAGTTGGTGGGTGGATACATCTTCCATCATTAGAGAATCTATCATAGCTAGCTAGGCAGAATGATCTTAGGCTAATCTATGAGTTGTGTAATGCTTACATCAAAGAGTGCCAAATCATCCTTGTAAGATTTCCAATTAAATAGAAATTCCTAAGCACTATGTAGAAGACCATTCAAGGGATGTTTATTTGACATCAACTGGTGAATATTTGTGTCAACCATCTCAAACAAAGTAGACTTCACCATGTTGATTTTGGTGGTGATTTCATCATAGAGCTAAACCAACTTATCTACATGTCATCTCACCTACACACTAGTAAAATAATTATATAACATCTAGTTCTATTAGGTCTAAATATTTTGCATAATAATATCCCTTTCACTGAGTGAGGTTTGCAGTACAACATCCATGGTAATAAGAGTGTCATTTAACACTATCATAGAAGTGTGTGTGAAGGAATATACATAAAATTCAAGCTATGTAGTGGTCCAAAATATATCCAACTACTTATTCTAATGGAGTAACTAAAGTGTAATGTTCATAACCTAAGCTTGATTAGTATTGATAGTGGTCTGATACTTAGAAACTCAAAAAAGGACCACAATTTCAGTTTTGATGGCTTTCCCCTTATAGATAATGCTCACTTCATTGAAGGTATACCAATATATAGTGAGCTTGTTAAAAATAAGATAAAGTTGGTTATTATTAGGGAGTAATGTACCATAATTACTTGGGTGTACCGATTAGGACAAACATCTTCGATAGTACTCTTTATAATACATAGTTGTTATATGACTAAAAATGGGTATCTTTAAGCTCCTTAACCTAGTATTCTAATGCAACTAATTTTTAAAAATGGATTATTAAAATTTAGCAACACATTTAATATAATTTAACAATAGTATTTGGGAAACATCTAAGGATGCTTTAGTGGTGGCAAGAGTCAAGGCAAGATATGCAACAAATGTAATTATATGTGTCATTAGTAATGGAGTGATGGGTAGAGAAAAAATAGTGTGTCATGTAGAAGTTACTAACACATCTCACAAACAAATGTTAGATAGGCTTGAGGAAGAACTATCATCTTGTGAGGCAACTAGAGTGTCTCGTGCCTATGTTTAGAATGACTCATGAGATGGATGAACTATAGTGGAACTAGATGGAGTTATTATAGATTGGGCCTTTATAGTAGTTACATGGGATTCATTAGTGCTATTATTCTTAGCATCCTCTTGTGCCTACTTGGAAACACCTTCTTAGATGCCTCTTCCTCCACTTTCCTTTATGTGTCTTACTTTGCCTTTTTATCAACCTCTTCTTCCTATGCCTTGTTCTATCATGTTTGCTCCTCAACATACTTTTATTCTTGATCTTGTAGAAGCTAGTTCTTCACCAAATCCTTAGTTGCTTCTTTATGTTTATTCTCTACCTCCATCTCAACATCCTTCCACTTCTATTTAGATGTGTACTATTATTGTTCAGCTCATTCTACAGTTATGACTTTTTGAATGTTTTCATCTTGTCATACTCCACTTATTTTTTTTAGATTACCTTAGAATCCTTAGATTTTATATGAGCCTCTACTATATACACTTAATATTTTCAAACTTTTATTTACTATCGACACTTTGTATCTTGTAGAAACCCATCTAATCTCAATCTTTTTGAGTGCATACCTTAAGAGGTGCACTAAAAAAGGGGTGGGTAAACCATTGGTGCTTCGTAAGATTGTTTTCCATTTTACCACTTTCAATCTACATAATTATCTCCTAAAACCATTTAAATTAAGATTATTCTTCTGTATTGTACCCATTCCAACATTTAGCATATCATTATGCCCCTTTTTCTTACCTTGATCTCCTTTCATCAGTTGACTATACTAGGTTGAATAGGTCAACCTTGTATAGTTTTTATCCTATGATTAATATACAAGGTTGACTTGGTTAAACTTGTACTATTTTTGGGTATTTTCACTTGAGATTTTTGTTATCCCTTTGGCCAACCTAGATCAAGACCTAGTGATTTATCTCCCAAAAATATATAGGGTCGACTAGGTCGACCCCATATAACCAACATATTCAAAATGATTTAGGGAAATATATACCTATATATACAAGCTCATTCCCAAAAAATTTAGAATAGAGAAGTTAAAAATAACAAGTATGAAAAAACATCTACTTATTGACAATTCTACTTCATAAATAAAGATTAGGGTTCCATACTTTTTTTGGAGATATGGATCTTATCTTGTCGAGAAGTCTTTTGGATGCATAGATAGGTTATATAGCCTAGAGTTGATTTGTCTTTGTTATCCTTACATACCACAATAATATCTTTTGAATTACCTAAGCCAAGGGAGAGATTGAGGCTCATAGGGTTAATTTTCAAGGTAAGTATTTAATTGTATTTCTCATTTGTAAGAGTAGATAGATAATGCAATTATGCTTCTATCCCATGCATTAGGATATGTATTATATAAATTTTTATATTAGTTTTTTAATTCTAACCCCTCATGTTATGTAACAAGCTTTGGTGTGCACTAGTGTAGATTTACTTTCTTGTTATTAATATAGAGTGAACATTAAACCTATGACTCTTTTATGGTTGTTACATGATTGTGCTAGACTATAGGATTTATAACCCTTGCTATCATGGTGTATTATGATAATTTATCCCCTAATTAGGTCTAGAGGATCTTTATTTAGGTCATGTTCCCACTTAATAAATGTATTCCCAATCAAAAGTGTAGGTTTGTTCTATCTTCTCCAAGCTAGGATTAATTTATAGACATGTTGAATTTTTGATTGTATACATTCTAGTGAACCTGATGTGAATTAATCCTTACAAGATTTGTTCACATTATTTCATTCTTTCATCATTATTTTTATCATATATTTGCCATACTAGGTTGACTGCATTAACTTAGCCCTAACTTTTGTGCACAAGTTTTTAGGTATAGGCTACTAGATCAACTTAGACAACCCAGTGTAGGTTTATAAATTTTTATACTTCTAGTTTATACTACTAGGTCAATGTAGTTGACCTTGTACATTTTTAGGCATCAAGTTTAGCATACTAGGTTGACCTAGTCAACCCTGTATAGTTTAGGCACTCAACAATAGGCTTCTAAAAATATAGATCGACCCAGTCAACCCTATTATTAAGATTATTATTAGGTGGTTTAGATCACATAGTATAATTAGGTGGTTTTTAATTAACCATTTAGTTTCACTATTTATAATTTATGAACACAAGACCAAATCACAAAATCTAATCAAGAATTTTAACATTGGCCTACCCAAGGTCAACCTATTTAGATTTCATCACCAATGGGGAAGCCAACATGATGTTATAGGAAATTATAAATTGTGTTTAATGGTATATTATATCAAATAACCCAAAGCCATATCATTATAGTGTGTGAAATGAGGGGGTAAGCCCTAATAACAAGCATGTATCATTACCATTATAGATCTATTTTAGCCCAAACTACCTAAAAACATCCTTAGATTGCCTTCTAGTTCCTTACTTACAACCAACTTCCCATCACATTTAAAATAATATAAATATTTAGGTTGATCATTTATCTAGTTAATTACTATCCAATTTGATTGCTTGATCTTTTCACAATTGTATTTTTTATTGGAAAAACTTGCATTAGCCAGTGTTGGTGTAAGGTTTTGTGTTGTGTGTTTCAATTGGATTTTTAACTATTGATATAATTGATTGTTTGTTTCCCTTTAGTTCTTACTTTTCAAAGTAATTGACAAAAATTCATGTTTCTAGTACTATGTCAACACTACTGACCCTACACATTTTTTCATCTTATAAGGTCGATGTTGTTGACCCTATATATTTTTTAACCTACTGGGTTGATACTATCAACCCTATACATTTTTTTATCCTACTGGGTCAACCTTACTAGCCTACTAGGTCAACCATGCCAACCCTATACATTTTATTCAACCTACTAGTTCAACCCTACCAACCCTATACACTTTTTTAACTTATTAGGTCAACATTGTTGAGCTTTTATAGTTTTTAGCCTCTATTTTCTATTTCCCTTGTTGACCAATTTTATCCCTATTTTTCCTCCTAGCCTTTTGATATCTACTCCTGAATGGAATCATGAATCCTCTTATCAAATTTTTTCTTGATTTTTTTAACCCATTCCAAATATACATGGGTTTTCTCTCCTACCCTGCCTATCTAACATAGAAGATAACTCTTTATGGTAAAAATCTTTATTAAAATCTTCTCGATATCGATCTACCCCATATGATATAGAATATGTAGAGAATCATATTAGACAAATCCCAAACCATGAGAATCATATACCTTATACATCTTTTACACCTTCTAAATATATAATTCATAATCTCATACCCCCATCTACATAACATGTTGGAACCTGAAATTATGTTCCACCTCTTACAACCAATGTTCACAATCCTCTTATTATACCCATAATAAGATCACCAAATATTATCACTTCCCAAGTAACATGGTTGAAACAAGTCAAATTGATAATATAGATGGTTCATAATTATTCAAAAACCTTCATGATAATACTATTTACACTCTTACCAAGAATAGTGGTTTTACCAAGCTTCCTTCTTCTACCACACTTAATACAATGAACATTAATGTTGGGAATCCTCCACCTACAAATAATCCTCCTCCTATAAACACCAATCCTCTTTCTAGAGAAACTAATGACCCACTTTGAAACCCACCTATTGATATAACTCAACTTAATGCATAAGTTATACATCAAATGAACATCATGTAAATAACCAATCAATATTAAATGAATAACATGCAATAACATCTATTACACATGATTAGTCAACCACCTCAAGTCATCATATTTCAAGCAAATCCAAAATTTGTCCCTCCTCCTCTTAGATATGCCATAGGTAATATCATCCCTCAACCTATAATGAATAATAAAATGATTCAACATCTTCAAAATGAACTTTTATCCCCATTCATTTCATCGATATATATTGGAAAGATTAATCCAAATATCGCATATAATGGGACTAAGGACCCTACTATCTTTCTTTAGTATTTTGGTAATATTTATAAGGAATGGGTCCCAAATAACACTTTTGTTACCACCAAGATCTTATCCAAAACCTTTGTTGGTGATGAAATTTAATGGTACAACCAACTTCCCAGACATTTCATCTCATAACTAGAGGATTTAGTCAATTCTCTATTGAATGAATTCCAACATGATGACCTTCCTAAAAATTACCTTAGCCATTTCATCAATGCCAAGCAACTTCATGAATCTGATCATACTTTCATTAAATGATGGAAGTATCTCACTAATAAAATGGACCATAACATGAATGATGACACTCTTTTAAAACTATTTATCACTAGATTTAAACATCCCCTTCAATATAAAATTTGAATATTTTCACCTAAAACTTTAGAAGAGTCCTTAGACCAAGTAAAAAGGCAAGACTTTCATATGAATAAATTTGAAACACCTCAAAAAACTACTAAGGAACTTTTTCAATCATTTTCTCATAGAACTAACTCATACAAGCCTCCCTAACCTCAAAATTTATCATCCAATTCAACCAGTTTTTACCCAACCCACCCTCCATTGAGTCTAGAATAACATAAGAAGAGATTACCACCCTCTAAACCCATGAGATTTTATCCTTCCAAACCTCCTCCAAAATGGTATAATCCTGATAAATTTTGTTGGTGGCATGCTACTATAGGCCATTCTCATGAGTCTTGTTGTGATATTCACCTTTTTATTCTTTCTTCCTTACTTGGTCTACATTTCAATCTTGATATTTTTATAAAACAACATTATCAAGACTATCTTCAAGCTTCTTAGATTCAATCTCAAGAACCACAATCACATTAACACCAATAACCTAATGAGAAATAATAATTATCCCATACCTACATCTCATCTAATAATTTTTTTCAACCCATAATTGATCTTTCTTCCTACACCAATAAGGAAAGGATAGATGACATGAACAACTTTAAACATATCATTATATCGATTGAACCCCAACCCCTTAAGTCACATGAACCAAAAGAGTACCTAATTCAAATGGCTATTTGAAAGCATATCATCCATGGTCCTCCTTTATCTCCTCATACCTCTATTAAAAATCATATGTCACATTAAACATCCTTAAAATATAACAGACCAACACATTTACCTATTTTCAATTACACCTACCAACCCAATGCAAATCATTCTAATAGTTTAATATTACCTCACTCCATGTCACATTTTGTGGCATATATAAATGCTCATACACATGTACCTTAATACATTGGGTCATCTTGATATTCCCATACCTACATCCACTTACCCATTGGTTCATCTTGCAATGCCCACTCTTATTCTACAATGCATAATACCAACCAAATTCAGCTTCAAGAAACCTTCCAAGACTTATAGGCTTGTGTTTCACATGATCATATTTGATATAGATGTTAGAATATATCTTACTTGTTCTTTTTGACTCATGTTTTTGTGTACTTTATTTCTTTTAATTTCACTTTATAAGCATCATTGTCTTCTTATATGTTCTTTGGTTTTATTTCACATTACATTTGGCATTTGCATTCATTTTTATTATCATATATTTCTTTTATCTATTTATGTTATTATTTTCCTTAGTATATTTTTGATTATTTTTTACGTTATTTAGCATTCAAACCAATGGGTTTCTCTTTTGTGGGTTTATAGTATAATAAAATGGATAGTACCTATCCCTCCTTGAAAAAGACCACTTTTTTACTTTTCCTCATTTTATTTTTCACATGCTCTTTGGCACCCTCATGGGCGTATATTTTGTGAGATAAAATATAAGACCATTAATACGACTTGGACCTCCTCATAAACTTACCATCTTATATTTATTTTCTCTAGAATTTATTTTGTAATGGTTAGAAGTTCTTGATCCATGTTCTTGACTTTAGCTTTTTTCTTATTTTGATAGATGGAATTTGTAAAACAATCTATGTTAGAATGTTTTCCTCTATTTACTTCATTATTATGATAATTAATCACACTTTTATATCATTATATCCCTTTTTCACCTTTTATCACATTTTTTTTTATTTGAAGTAATTCAAATTGTTCCATGTGTCACTCCTCTTGATTTCCACTTTTTTTCACTCCACATTAGATAAAACAAGGTTGAAGTCAAGATATCCCTTTTATTTCACCTATATTTATGAGACTATTAAACCCCATGCACTTTGAATTTCTATCTCTTTAAATCTTTTTCCAAAGTACTCAAATGAAATTCATCTATATCACCCATGTTTGGTTTTCCAAATCTGTATGGAAAAGGAATAGAAAAAGCCATAAAGGAAGTTAAAATCTAAACCATTTGAATCAAAAGGCAATGTTATCTAAAATTCCATATTAAAGTCTCAAAAGTCAACATCACACTAGAATATGTGATTAAAATAACATCTCTTATCTCTAATCAAAGCTCAAACTCCACATTTGGCCTCACATAGAGCCTAGCTCCATTGGGGTGTGATAGGCCTGTAGATTGGAATAGGAAAACTCAAAAAACTCTATTTTGCTACATATTTTCTCATGTAAATACCCAATCTTCATAATATAAATACAACTCTATAAGGGGTCCTAAGGAATGGGAGAGATGTTGTGGGACGGTAGGTCCATTTTAATTTTCATGCATATAGCTTTCATGGCATGATCTATATACTTCATTTGATGACCTAAGACTTGTGTGGCTAAGAGAAGTTCTTTAATGTCCTTAAGTTCAAAATTCCTCTTACTTTTTCCAACCTAATTTGAGTGTCTTGACTTTGATAAAGAATTCCTATCCCTTGGTTTTTCCTTTAGTTATCCACTCTACCTATTTCATTTCCCCCCTTGATAGGCAAATTGTGATTCCAAATATATTTTCTCTCTATTATTATTTATTCTTGTTCACCTGTTAAAAACATGATATCATTACTTCATTTTAGTTTTATCTATCCTTAGACCAAAACAACATGATTGATAAAATATGGCTTACACACTTACACCACTTATTTAACACACCATCTCATTTTCATACTATTCAGCTCATTAGGTGGTTGTGTTTTCTTACATTATATCTTAAAACAAGTACTAAACTTGAGTTTTCATCCTTTAGAGATTTTTTATTTTCATTTCTCCATCATTTTCTTATTTCATTTTTGGGGCTTCACTCATCTTACAAATGAAATTTATCATTATTATAGGTTTAGCTTTATGAATTCCTTCTTCATGTTACTCTTTTTGCCTATCTTACTTGAGCTTACTTTTCACTTTCTTACATTTCTTTGTTTAAGGTTGTTTTTCATTGATTTTTCATTTATCCTTCATGTTTTACATGCTTCTCAATATGATCTAGTATGTTCTAAATTCCTTTTTTCCATTTCTATTTCACATGTTTTTCAACATGATTTAATGTGTTTTGCAATCATTTTTCATTGATTTGTCATTCATTTACCAACCATTTTGTCATTTATTTTCCATTATTTTATCATTAATTTACCTTTAATATTCTAATCCTTGCCTTAACAATCCTAATTTTCCAATTTTTACTAATACCCTCATATCTTTGCCTTATCTCATTTTTTATTACCATATGACTAATTTCCATTTTTTTAATTTTTGGCTATTTTTGCACTAACTTATATAGGTTATCCTAGTATTATTCACATTAGACACCTCCATTTCCTCTTGTAATATACTTTATCTATAACATTAAGGTATTTAAATGTATGTGTTTTTCAATTTTGTCTTTTCATTTGTCTTATTTTTTTCTTGCTACACTTTACTTAGCATCAACATTGTGTGTTATCATGTTATACTTCTTGAAGTACCATCTACTATTGCACTTACATGACACATGATGAGATTTGAGTGGGGCATATATATATACACATAATATTTTAAAAATTTTATTGATTACTGACATTTTGTATTTTGAAAGAACCCATCGAATCTCAAACTCTCTAAGTGTACACCTTAAAGGGTACACTGAGAAAGGGGTCGGTAGACCATTGGTGCTTCGTAATATTTTTATCCCTTTTATCACTTTTCATCTACACACTTTTATCCTAAAACAATTTAACCTAAGTTTATTCTTATTTTTTGTACCCATTCCAAACATTTTTCATATCATTATCCTCATTTTTCTTGTCTTGAACCCCTTTCTCTAGTTGATTGTACTAGGTTGACTAGATCGACCCTATATAATTTTAAGCCTTTAATTATTGTACAGGGTTGATTGGGTCAACCCTATACTATTTTTGGGTATTTCCACTTGATATTTTTTTTATGTCTCAAAAATATATAGGTTGGATTGGGTCGACCCTATATAGCTAACACATTTTAAATGATTTAGGGTAAGATCCACCTATATATAGAAGTTCATATCCAACCATTTGAGAATAGAGAAGCAAAGAAGAATAAGTGTGAATCAACATCTTTTGATTGACCATTATACTTGAGGAATAAATCTTAGGGTTCCTTACTTTATTTGAAGATATTGATCTTATCTTGTGAATAAGTCTCTTGGATGCATCTATAGGTTGTGTAACCTATAACTGATTTGTCTTTGTTATACTTACATACCACAACAATCTCTTGTAAAGTATCTTGGCCAAGGGAAAGATTGAGGCTTGGTGGGTTGATCTTCAAGGTAAGTATTCCTAGCTTTACATCTCCTTTGTAATATTAGATATATAATTTAGTTGTGTTTGTCTCCCATGCATTAAGATTCTATATATATTAATGTGAGTATATGTCGTTTATGCATGTATAGTTTAGTTTGTCTTGCTTCTAACCCCTCATGTTGTGCCATAAGCTTTGGTGTGCACTAGATTAGATTTACATTCTTATTATTAGAATATAGTGAACATTAAACCTATGACTCTTTTAGGGTTATTGTGTGATTGTGTTAGATTATAAGCCTTAGAACCCATCTTAGCATGGTATATTATGACAAGTTATCCTTTACTTAGGTTTAGTGAAACCACATATTGGTCATGCTCTTGCTTAACAAATGTACTCCCAATAAGAAGTATAGGTATGTGGTATATTTTCTAAGCTAGGATTGATTTATAGACATGATGTATTCTTGATTGCATACATTCTGGTGAACCTGATAGGAAATAATCCTTACAAAATTTGTTCGTCTTATTTCATTCTTTCATCATTATTTGTATCATATATTTTTCATATTGGTCAACTACATTGACCCAACACTTAATACTCTATGTAGGTTTTTAGGTGTAGGCTATTAGATCGACTCAAACAAATTATTATAGGTTTTAAGCTTTTCAAACTTCTATTATAGACTACTAGGTTTACTTAGTCAACCCTATATAGTTTAGGCACTCAACAATAGGCCTCTGGAAAGCTAGGTCATCCTAGTTGACCGTATTATTAGGATTTCTAAGATTTTCTCAAGGTTCTTTGAAAATAATCTCACTTATTTAAATATTCATAATAACCAAGGTTCCTTTCTATATTTTTATATTTTTATTTATAGTCTTTCCTTTTATATTTTTCAATCTTTAAAACTACCCCTACATAGTCAACTAGATTGACCCTGTCAACCCAGTTTTGTGTTCTATGTGATATCTAGATAACTAGGTCAACTCTACCAACCTTGTTCATTTTATAAAATTTATTTTATAGTATAATATTGACCCTATAAACCATGTTCTATATTTTGTGCATACATTGTTGACTATATCAACATTTTACCTTGTTTAAAAGTTGTAATTAACCTTATATGCTACTAATTAGTTTACACTTTCATTTCTTATTGTTTGCATGTTTGGAATAGATCACATAGTCTAATTAGCTAATTTTTAATTAAATATTTATTTTTAATATTTATATTTTATTCATACAAGACCAAATCATAAAATCTACACAAGCATTTTAACATTTGACTACCCAAGGCCAACCTACTTGGATTTCATCACAAGGGGAATCTGACTCGACATTCTGGTTGAGTATAAAACATGTTTAATGTTATATTATAGATAACCATGTGACACCCTTATATTTTTTGTGTGTGAATTGAGGAGGCATACCCCTATACCAAGCCTATATCATTACCACTATAGATCCCTTTCAGCCCAAACTACCTGAAACCATCCTTAGATTGCCTTTTAGTTCCTTGTTAATAGCCAACTTCCCATCACATTTAAAATAATATCCTAATAATCTTATAAATATTTAGGTTGACCATTTAGTTATTTATTTAACTTCTAAGTTGATTTATTTCTCTTTGCTCAATTGTATTTTGTATTTCAAAAATATACATTAACCAACATTGGTGTAAGGTTTTATTATGTGTGCTTCAAATGGATTGGCCAACATTGTTCCAATTTATTTTTTATTTCCATTCAATTCTTACTTTTTAAAGCACTTGGAGAAAAATTTACTTTTTCTACTATTAGGCTGACACTACTAACCTTGTACATTTTTTATCTTATAAGGTTGACACTGCTAACCCTGTACATTTTTTTAGCCTATTACATTGATACTACTAACCCTATACATTTTTTTAGCTTATTTGGCTGACCCTACTAACCCTATACATATTTTTCAGCCTATTGGGCTGACCCTGCTGACCATGTACATTTTTCCATCTTAGTGGGTCAACCCTACCAACCCTATACACTTTTTCATCCTACTAGGTTGATACTATCAATCCTTTACAATTTTTAGCCTTTATTTTTTTCCTTTATTGATCAATTTTATCCCTATTTTTCCTCCTAGCCTTTTTATATCCACTCTTACTTGGAATTATGAAGCCTCTTATCAAATTCTTTCTTGATAGTCTGAATCCATTTTGAATATACATGGGTTTTTATCTCCTATCCTCCCTATCCACCACAAAAGAAAACTCTTTATCATGTAGCTCTTCTTCAAAATATTCTAAATATTTATCTACCCCATATTGTATAGTAGATCTAGAGAATCCTATTAGACAAATCTTAAACCATGAGAATCATATACCTTAGACATATTTTACACCTTATAAACCTAGAATTCATAAACTCATCAACCCATCTACATCAAATGTTGTAACCTCACATTATGTTCCACCTCTTACAATCAATGTTTCTAATCCTCTTGTTACACCAATAACAATATCACCTAGTATTATCACTTCCCAAAGTAACATGGTTGAAACCACTCAAATTGATAATCTATATGGTTCCCAATTATTCAAAAAACCTTGATGATAATACTATTTACACTCCTAAAAATAATGGTGGTTGTACCAAGCTTCCTTATTCTTATAACACACTTAATACAAATAACACTAATTTTGGGAACCCTCTACCTACAAATAATCCTCTTCCTATCAACACCAATCCTCTTCCTAACAACACTAATACACCACCTTCAAACACAAATATTGATATAACTCAACTTATTGCACAAGTCATACATCAAAAGAACATCATGAAATCAATAAAACAATCTCAAATGATGAACATGAAATAAAATTTATTACACATGACTATTCAACCACCTCAAGTCATCATGTCTCAACCAAACCCAAATTTTATCCCTCATCCTCTTAGAGATGCCAATGGGAATATTATCCCTCAACCTCCAACGAATAATAAAATGTTTCAACATCTTCAAAATGAACATTTTCATTGCATCCATATATACTGAAACATTTCTCCAACTATCACATATAATCAGACTAAGGACCCTACTATCTTTCTTAATTAATTGGGTAATCTCTATAAGGAATGGGTCTAGACTAACACCTTTTCTACCACCAAGATATTAGCCAAAACCTTCATTGGTGATGAAATTTAATGGTAAAACCAATTTCTTAAAAGTTATATCTCACAACTAGAGGATTTAGTCAATGCTCAAGTGAAGAAATTCCAAAATTATGACCTTCTTAAAAATTACCTTAGCCATTTCATCAATGCTAGGCAACTTCATAATGAATTTGTTCATACTTTCATTAAATGATAGAAGTCTCTCACTCATAAATCTGACCTTAAAATTAATTATGACACTCTTTTAAAACTATTTTTCACTTCTCTTAAACATCCTCTTTAATAATCCTTAAACCAAACAAAAAGGTAATATTTTATTATGATTCAATTTGAAACACCTCAAACAACTACTTAAGAAAATTTTCAATAATTTTATTATAACATTGATTCATCTAAGACTCCCCAAACTCAAAATAGATCATCCAATTCAACCAATTTTAACCCATCCCACCCTCCCTTAAGTCTAGAATAACTTAAGAAGAAATCCCCCCACTCTAAACCCATGAGCTTTGATCCTTCCAAACCTCCTCCAAAATGGTACAATCTTGATAAATTTTGTTGGTGGCATGTTACTATAGGTCATTATCATGAGTCTTGTCATGATATTCACCATTTTATTCTTTCTTCCTTACTTGGTACACATTTCAATATTGATATTCTCATACAATAATGTTATCAAGACTATCTTCAATATTCTCAAATTCAATCTCAAGAACCATAATCACATCAAAATCAACTACCTAATGAACAAAAATAATTATCCCATACCTAAACCTTAGCCACTATTTTTTTTCAAACCATAATTGATCCTTCTTCTTACACCAATAAGGAAAGGATATATGACATGAACAACTTTAAGCATATCATTGAATCTATTGAACCTCAACCTCTTAAGACACATGAACCAAAAGAGTACTTAGTTAGAATACCTATTCAAAAGCATATCATCCATGGTCCTCATTTATATCCTCATACCTATCCTACAAATAATATGTCACATTCAACATAATTAAAATATAACAAACCAACACATTTACCTATCTTCGAATGCAACTATCAACCCAATGCAAATCAGTCTAACAATTCAATGATACCTCACTCTAACTCACATGTTGGGGCATCTAGAAATGCCCATGCATATGTACCTTTAGACATTGGGGCATCTTATGATTCCCATACCTACATCCACTTACCCATTGGTGCATCTTGTGATGCCCACTCCTATTCTATAATGCATAATACCAACCAAATTTAGCTTCAAGAAACCATTAGAGACTTATAAGATTGTATTTCAAATGATAATATTTGATTTAGATGTTATCATAGATCTTACTTGTTATTTTTGTCTCATGTTTTTGTGCACTTTATTTCTTTTACTTTCACTCTATAAGCAACATTATCTTCCTTTACATTATTTTTGTATTTCACATTACATTTGGAATTTGATTTCATTTTTGTCCTCATATATTTATTTTATAGTTTTATATTAGTCTTTAACTTAGTATATTTATTATTATTATTTCCCTCATTTAGCATTCAGCACTATGGGTTTCTATTTTGTGATTTTTTAGTATAAGACCATGTAGAGGACCTGGCCCTCCTCATAAAATACTACCTTTATACTTTTCCTCATTTAATTTTTCACGTGTATTTTGGCACCTTCATGGGTTTATATTTTATGATTTAAAGTATAAAATAATGGATATGACCCAACCCTCATCATAAAATTACCATCTTGTCATTCTTTTCTCTAGAATGTATTCTGCAATGGTTACAAGTTAATGATCTTTATTCTCAACTTTAGAAATTCGCTTCTTTTGATAGATGGAATTTGCACAAAAATCTATGTTATCATGTTTTCCTCCATTTCCCTCATTCTTATGATAAGGCATCACACTTTTCAGTCACTATATCCCTTTTTCACGTTTTGTCACTTTTTTTGAGATTTGAAGTAATTCAAATTGTTCTACGTGTTACTCCTCTTAATTTCCACTTTCTCTCACTCTATATTAGATAAAACAAGGTTGAAGTCAAGATAATTTTTTTATTTCACCTAGATTTACAAGACTCTTAGACCCCATACTCTTTTAAGTTTTCTCTCTTAGCAACCTTGTCCCAAGTATTCAAATTGAAGTCATATTTAGCACCCATGTTTGCTTTTCCAAATATGTATAGAATAGGAATATAAAAAACCATCAAGAAATTTAAAATCTAAATCATTTGAATCAAAAGGAAATGATATATAAAAATAAACATATAAATCTCAAAAGTCAACATTATACCAAAATTTGTGATTAAAAAACATATCCTATCTCTAATAGAATCTAAAACTCCATATTTAGTTTCACATAGAGCCTACATCCATTAGGGTATGGTAGGCCTGTAGATCAGAATAGGAGAATTCAACAGACTCTATGGTGATAGCTACTATCTCATGTAAGTACCCAATCTTCATAGTAGACCAATTGTTATGTAAGGGGTCCTGAGGAATAGGGAACGCATTATGGGAAGGTAGGTTTATTTTAATTTTCATGCATATAGCCTTCATGGGGTTATCTATATACTTCATTTGATGACCTAAGACTTGTGTGGTTAAGAAAAGTTCTTCAGATTCCTTAAGGTTGAAAGTCCTCTTGTTTTGACAAACCTAAGGTTATTGTCTTGAATTTTATAAAGAGTTCATATACATTGGATTTTCCTTCATTTTCCCCCTCCATGAATTTTATCTCCCCCTTGATAGGTAAATTGTGATTCCAAATCTATTTTACCTCTTCTATCATTTCTTCTTCTTTACCTCTTAAAATCATGCTAATATTACTTTGTTTTAGCTTTTTCTTCTTTAGAGTAAAACAACATGTTTGAGAAACTATGGCTTACAACCTTACACCATTTATTTACCGCACCACCTCATTGTCATACTAGTCATATCATTAGGTGGTTGTGTATTCTTACATTATATCTTTGAACAAGCACTAAGTTTGAGTTTTCATCTTTTAGAGATGTTTGATTTTCGTTTCTCAATCATGTTCTTGTTTTATTTTTGTGGACTTCACTTATCTTACATATGAAATTTTCCATTATTACATGAATATCCTTATGTATTACTTATTCATGTTTATCTCACATCTTTAATTATATTTAATTTTCCATCTTTCATGTATCCTTTTTTGCCTATCTTACATGAGCTTACTTTTCCCTTTATTACATATCTTTATTTCAAGTTTTCTTGCATTGTTATTTCATTTGTCATTCATGTTTTACATGATTCACAATATGATTTAGTATGTTATACATTCCTTTTTTCCATTTCTATTTTTCATGCTTTCCAACATGATTTAATGTGTTTTACAATCATTTGTCTTTCATTTGATACCCATTTTATCATTTATTTACCATCCTTTTGTAATTCATTAACCTTTAATATTCTAAGACTTGCCTTAATAATATTTATTTGTGAATTTTTACTAATAACTTGATATATTCACCTTAACTCATTTTATTTATTACCATAGGCCTATTTTCTATAAATTTCAATTTTTGGCTATTTTCATGCTAACTTCTATAGGGTCACCTAGTGTTCTTCATATTAGACACCCTTAGTTCCTCTTTCAATATACTTATTTATCTAAAAAATTAGGGTAAGTAAAGGTATGTGTTTTTTAATTCTATCCTTTCATTTATCTTATTTGTTCCTTACTACACTATGCTTATCATCAACATTATGTGTGATCATTTTTAATTTCATGAAGCACCATCCCATATTGCACTTACATGACACATGATAAGCCTCATGTGAGGCATATGTATACACACAATATTTTAAAACATTAATTGATTATTGACATTTTTATCTTGCAGGAACCCATCAAATCTCAATCTCTTACCATTGGGTGCACTGAGAAAGTGGTGGGTAGACCATTGGTGATTCGTAAGATTATTTTCCCTTTTACCAATTTCCAACTACACACTTGTCTTCTAAAACCATTTACCCTAATCTTGTTATTCTCTATTTTACCCATTCCAAACATTTGCCATATCATTATCCTCCTTTTTATTTCCTTAAACCTCTTTCATTAGTTGCCCATACTAGGTTGACTAGATCAACCATGTATAGTTTTAGCCTCTAATTATTGTATAGGGTCGACTAGGTTAACACTATAATATTTTTGGGTATTTTTACTTGAGAGTTTTATTATCCCTTAAACTAACCTAGCTTGAGACCTAGTGATTTATCTCCTAAAAACATACAGGGTCAACTGGGTTAACCTTGTATAGCTGACATATTCAAAAGGATTTAGGGAAAGATACAAACATATATATATAAGTTCATTTATAAACATTTAAAAATAGAGAAGAACATAAGAATAAGTACAAATGAACATCTTATTATTCACCATTCTACTTGAGGAATAAAGCTTAAGGTTCCTTAATTTCTTTGGTGATATGGATCTTGTCTTGTGGAGAAGTCTTTTGGATGAATAGATAGGTTGTGTATCCTAGAGATTATTTGTGTTTCTTATCCTTACATACCAAAACAATATCCTACAAATCACCTTGTCCAAGGGAGATATTGAGGCTTGGTAGGTTAATTTTCAAGGTAAGTATTTCTAACTTTATTTCTCCTTTGTAAGAGTAGATATATAATGTAGTTGTGCTTCTCTCCCTTGCATTAGCATTAGATATATATTGACATCAGTATATATCTTCCATGTATGTTTAGTTTAGTTTAGTTTTTTTTTCTTATAACCCCTCATGTTGTGCCAAAATATTTGGTGTTCACTAGATTAGATTTACTTTCTTATTATTAGAATAGAGTGAACATTAAACCTAGGTCTCTTTTACGATTGTTTCATGTTTGTGTGAGACTATAGGCCTTGAAACCCTTCCTATCATGGTGTATTATGACAAGTTATCCCCTAATTGGTTCTAGTATAACCCCATATTGGTCATGATTTTTCTTTAAAAATGTATTCCCAATCGGAAGTATAGGTATGCTCTATCTTCTCCAAGTTAGGATTGATTTATAGACATGATGCATTTCTGATTGCATACATTCTAGTGAGCCTAATGTAAACTAACCATTTAAATATTTATTAATCTTATTTCATTATTTCATTCTTTCGTCATTATTTTTATCATATATTTTCCATACTAGGTCGATTAGATTGACCCAATTTTGAATTATGTGTATAATTTTTATGTACAGGTTATTAGATTGACTTAGACAACCTAGTATAGGTTTTTAGCTTTTTAGATTTCTAGTCTAGACCAGTTGACCTTATAAATTTTCAAACATCCTGTTCAACATACTAAGTCAACCCAATTGACCCTGTATAGTTCAAACACTTAGGAATAGGCTTTTGCAAAGCTAGATCGACCTAGTTGACTATGTTATTAATATTTTCAATATTTTCTAAAGATCATTTTATAATAATCTTACTTCTCTGCATCTTCATAGTCACTAAGGTTACTTCATATATTTCTATCTTTTTCCTTATAGTATCTCCTTTTATAGTTTGTAGTCTTTAAAATTGCCCTTGTACAATCAACTGGATCAACCCTATCGATCCAATTTTGTGTTTTATGTGCTATCTAGATAACTAGGTTAACTCTATAGACCTTATTCATTTTTAGACATTGATATTTTAGTATATGATTCACCCCATCGACCATATTATATATTTTATTCATACACTATTGACTATATCAACACTTTACCTTGTGTCAATGTTGGAATTAACCTTATATACAAGTAATTAGTTCAAACTTTTATTTATTATTTATTGAATGCTTAGAATAGATCACATAGCCTAATTAGGTGGTTTTTAATTAACCAATTAGTTCCACTTTTTATATTTTATTCACACAAAACCAAATCACAAAATCTAAATAATAATTTTAACATTTGACTACCCAAGTCCAACCTACAGGGATTTCATCACCAAAAGGGAAGCTGACTTGATGTTCTCATCAAGTATAAAGCATGTTTAATGGTATATTATGGATAAGTACAAGAAACCCTTATCATTGTGGTGTGTGAAGTGAGGGGATAGGCCCCAATACCAATTTTGTATCATTACCACTATAGATCCCTTTCATCCCAAACTAGCTCAAACCATTGTTAGATTACCTTCTAATTCCTTCCTTACAACCAACTTGCCATCGCATTTAAAATCGTGTCCTAATAGTCTTATAAAAATTCAAGTTTACCATTTATCTAGTCATTTAATTTCCAATTTGATTGTTTGATCTTTGTTCATTTGTATTTTATATTGCAAAAACTTGAAATACATAGTGTTGGTGCAAGGTTGTGTTGTGTGATTCAATTAAATTGGTCAGTGTTGATCTAATTGATTGTTTATTTCCCTTCAATTATTAATTTTCAAAGTACTTAAAAAAAAGTTATGTTTTCACTATTGGGTTGACATTGTTGACCCTATATATTTTTTAGCCTATAAGGTTGACACTACTAACCCTATATATTTTTCAAATTGCTGGGTCGACACTACGAACCCTATACATTTTTTTCATCCTACTAGGTCAGCCCTACTGAACCTATACATTTATTTTAGCCTAATGTGTTGAATTTGTTGACCCTATACATTATTTTCAGCCTACTAGGTTAACCTTGTTGAACCTATACATTTTTTCTACCCATTAGGTCAACATTATCCACCTTTTATAGTTTTTATCCTCTATCTTCTAGTTCCCTTGTTGACCAATTTTATCCTTATTTTACTTCATATCCTTTTTATATCCACTCCTACTTGGAATCATGAAGCCTCTTATCAAATTATTTCTTGATAGTCTCAACCCATCTTAAATATACATGGGTTGTTCTCTCATACCCCACTTATCCACCATATAAGACAACTCTTTATGGTGTAACTCTTCTTTATAATCTTATCAATATTGGTCTACCCCATACCATATAGCAGATCTAGAGAATCCTATTATAAAAATCCCAAACAATGAGAATCATATACCTTATACATATTTTAGACATTCTAAAATTATAATTTACAAACTCATCAACCCATCTACATTAGATGTTTTAACCTCACATTATGTTCGACCTCTTAAAACCAATGTTCGTAATCCTCTTGTTACACCCATAAAAATATCACCTACTATTATCACTTACTAAAGTAATATGGTTGAAACCACTCAAATTAATAATTTATATGGTTCTCAATTATTCAAATACATTGATGATAATACAATTTACACTTCTACCAAGAATGGTGGTTTTACCAAGCTTCCTTCTTCTTCTACCACACTTAATACAACTAACACTAATGTGGGAATCCTCCACTTACAAAGAATACTCCTCCTATAAACACTAATCATCTTCCTAAAAACAATAATACTCCACCTTCAAAGCCACCTATTTATACAACTCAACTTAATATACAATTCATACATCAAATGAACATCATGAAAATAACCAATCAATATCAAATGATGAACATGCAATAAAATTTATTACACATGAATAGTTAACCACCTGAAGTCATCATGTCTCAACCATCCAAATTTTATCACTCCTCCTCTTAGAGATTCCAATTCTAATATCATCCATCAACCACCAATGAATAACAAAATGCTTCAACATATTCAAAATGAACCTTTATCCCCATTAATTGCATACATAAATATTAGAAACATTTTCCAACTATCACATATAATGGGACTAAGGACCCTACTATCTTTATAAATTCTTTTTGTAAAATCTATAAGGAATGGGTCTAAACTAACACATTTTCTACCACTAAGATATTATCCAAAACCTTTGTTGGTGATGGCTTTGAATGTTTCAACCAATTTCCTAGACATTAAATCTCACAACTAGAGGATTTACTCAATGCTCTAGTGAAGGAATTCTAACATGATGACCTTCCTAAAAATTACCTTAGCCATTTCATCAATGATAAGAAACTTCTTAATGAGTCTATTCATACTTTCATTAAAATATGGAAGTCTCTCACTCATAATGTGGACCATAACATGAATCATGACACTCTTTTAAAATTATTTATCACTTCTCTTAAACACCACATTCAATACAAAGTTTGAATATTTTCCCCTAAAACTTTAGAATAAGCCTTATACCAAGTAAAAAGGAAAGATTTTATTATGATTCAATTTGAATCACCTCAAACAACTACTAAAGCACCTTTTCAATCTTTTTATCATAACATTGATTTATCCAAACCTCCTGAACCTTAAAATGGAGCATCAAATTCAACTAATTTTAACCCAACCCACCCTCCCTTGAGTCTAGAAAAACTTAAGAAGAAATTTACACCCTCTAAACCCATGAGCTTTGATCCTTCCAAACCTCCTCCAAAATGGTACAATCTTGATACATCTTTTTAGTGGCATGATACTATAGTTCATTCTCATGATTATTATCATGATCTTCACCATTTTCTTCTTTCTTCTTTGTTTGGTCCACGTTTAAATCTTGATATTTTCATAAAACAATGTTATCAAGATGATCTTCAAGCTTATAAAATTCAATCTTGAGAACCACAATCACATCAACATTAACTACCTAATGAACAAAAATAATTATCCCATACCTACACCTCATCCACTAATTTTTTTCAAACAATAATTTACCCTTATTCTTAATCCAATAAGGAAAGGATAGATGACATGAACAACTTTAAACATATCATTGCATCTATTGAACCTCAACCCCTTAAGTCACATGAACCAAAAGAGTACCTAGTTCAAATGCCTATTCCAAATCATATCATCCATGGTCTTCCTTTATCTCCTCATACATATCCTATAAATCATATGTCACATTAAACATCCTTGAAATATAATAAACCAACACATTTACCTATCTTTGAATGAACCTATGAACCTAATTCAAATCAGTCTAGCAATTTAATATTACCTCACTCTAACTCACGTGTTGGGGCATCTAGCAATGCCCATCCCCATGTCCCTTTAGGCTTTGGGCCATCTTTTGATTCCCATGCCTACATACACATACACATTGGTGCATCTTTTCATGTCCACTCTTAATATACAATGCCTAATACCAACCAAATTTAGCTTCAAAAAACCTTTCAAGACTTATAGTCTTGTATTTCACATGCACATATTTGATATAGATGTTAGTATAGATCTTACTTGTTATTTTTATCTCATGTTTTTGAGAAATTTATTTCTTTTACATTAACATTATAAACATAATTGTCTTCCTTTATGTCCTTTGGTTTTATTTCACATTACATTAGGAAATTGATTTCATTTTTGTCCTCATATATTTCTTTTATCTTTTTATGTTATTCTTTTCCTTAGTAGCTTTATGATTACTTTTTCTCTTGTTTATCATTTACCCCCATGGGTTTCTCTTTTCTTATTTTATATTATAATACCATGTATAGGACTTGACCCTCATCACAAAATACCACCTTTTTGCTTTTCCTCATTTTATTTTTCACATGATTTTTTCCACCCTCGTGGGTTTCTCTTTTATGAGTTATAGTATAAGACTATGGATAGGACCTGACCCTCCTCAAAAAAACTCCATCTTATCATTATTTTCTATATAATGTATTTTTCAATGGTTATAATTTTTCTATTGTTGTTCTCAACTTTGGATTTTTGCTTCTTTTGATAGATTAAATTTGCATAACAACCTAGGTTAGCATGATTTCCTCCACTTCCCTCATTATTATGATAAGGAATCACACTTTTCTGTCATTGTATCCCTTTTTCACCTTTTATCACATTTTTATTATTTGAAGTAATTCTAACTATTCCATGTGTCACTCCTCTTATTTTCCCCTTTCTTTCACTCCACATTAGATAAAACAAGGTTGATGTCAAGATAGAACTTTTATTTCACCTAGATTTATGAGACTCTTAGACCCCATGCTCTTTGAAGTTCTCTCTCTTAGAAACCTTTTCTTAAATATTCAAATGAAAGTCATGTTTAGAACCCGTGTTTGGTTTCCCAAATCTATATGGAGGAGGAATATAAAAAGCCATCAATAAAGTTAAAATACAAATAATTTGAATCAAAATACAATGATATCTAAAGGGAAACATAAAAATCTCAAAATTCAACATCACACCAAAAAGTTTGGTTAAAATCACATCTCCTATTTCCAATCTAAGCTCAAACTCCATAGTTGTCCTCACATAGAGCCTAGGTACATTGGGGTGTGGTAGGATAGTAGATTAGAATAGGAAAATTCAACAAACTCTATGGTGCTACCCACATTCTCACATAATTATGCAATATTTTCACTATAATGATGGCTCTATAAGGCATCCTAAAGAATGGGAAACATGTTGTGGGAAGGTAGTTCTATTTTTAATTTTAATGCATGTATCCTTCATGGGATGACCTATATACTTAATTTGATGACCTAAGACTTCTGTAACTAAGAGAAGTTCTTCAGAGTCCTTAAGGCTGAAAGTCCTGTCATTTTGACAAATGTAATTTGAGTGTCTTAACTTTAATAAAAAATTCCTCTACCCTAGTTTTTCCTTCATTTATCCTCTCCACCCATTTCATTTCCCATATTGATAGGCAAATTATGATTCCAAATATATTTTCCCTCTTTTATTATTTCTTATTTTTTACCTCTTAAAAATGTGCTAGCATTACTTTGTTTCAATTTTATCTATCCTTAGAGCAAAACATGTATGAGCAACTATGGCTTACACCCTTACACCATTTATCTACCACACTACGTCATTGTCGTATTAGTCATGTCATTAGGTGGTTGTGTTTTCTTACATTATATCTTTGAATAAGAAATAATTTTGAGTTTTCATCCTTTAAATATTTTTAATTTTCATTTCTCTATCATATTCTTGTTTGATTTTTGTGGACTTAACTTATCATACATATGACATTTTCCATTATTAAATATTTATCTTTATGTATTCCTTCTTAATTTTTGTCTCACATATTCAATTAAATTTCATTTTCCATCTTTCTTGCTTCTCTTTTTGCCTATCTTACATGAGCTTACTTTTCACTTTATTACATATTTTTGTTTCAAGTTGTCTTGTATTGATATTTCATTTGTCATTAATGTTTTACATGCTTCCCAATGTGATTTAGTAAGTTCTACATAACTTTCTTACATTTTTATTTTTCATGCTTTCCAACATGATTAATGTGTTTTACAATCATTTTTCATTCATTTGCCAACTATTTTGTCATTTATTTTCCATCCTTTTATCATTTATTTGCCTTTAATATTCTAAACCTTGCCTAAACAATCTTGATTTTCCAATTTTTACTAATGCCCTTATATATTTTCCTTAACTAATTATATTTAATTACCATATGCCTATTTTCCAATTTTTTTGATTTTTTGCTATTTTTGAACTAGCTTCTATAGGTTCACCTAGTGTTATTCACATTATATGCCTTTATTTCCTCTTTAAGTATACTTATTTATCTACAAAATTAGGGTAAGTAAATGTATGTATTTTTCAATTTTGTTCTTTCATTTATCTTAGTTACTACTTATTTCACTTTACTTAGCATCAACATTGTGTGTTATCATGTTCTATATCCCAAAGCACCATACCATGTTTCACTTACATGAAACATGATGAGCTTAAATTGGGGAATATGTATACACATAATATTTTCAAACTTTTATTGATTACTAATACTTTGTATCTTGTAGGAACCCATTTAATCTCAATCTCTTTGAGTTCATGTCTTAAGAGGTGTATTATAAAAGTGGTGGGTAGACCATTGGTATTTCATAATATTTTTTTCCTTTTTAACACTTTACATGTACACACTTGTCTCCTTAAACCATTTAACCTTAGATTATTCTTCTCTATTGTACGCATTCCAAAAATTTGTCCTATCATTATCCTCCTTTTTCTTGCCTTGACCCTCTTTCACTAGTTGACTGTACTAGGTTGAACATGTACAATTTTTAGCCTCTGATTATTGTATAGGGTTAATTAAGTCAACCTAATTCTCTATTTGGTATTTTCACTTGAGATTTTTTTTATCCCTTTGGAAAACCTAGCTTAGGACCTAGTGATTTATTTCTTGAAAAAATACAGGGTCGATTGGGTCAACCCTTTATAGCTAACATATTTGAAAGGATTGAGGGAAAGATCCACCTATATATACAAGTTTGTTTCCAAACATTTAAGAATAGAGAAGTAAATAAAAATAAGTATTAATAAACATTTTCTTATATACCATTCTAATCAAGGAATAAAGCTTAGGGTTCCTTACTTTCTTTGGATATATGGATCTTGTCTTGTAGAGATGTATTTTGGATGCATATATAGGTTATGTTTCCTAGAGCTAATTTGTCTTTGGTATCCTTACATGTCACAACAATATTTTGTGAAGCACCTTGGCCAAGAGAGATATTGAGGCTTGGTGGGTTCGTCTTCAAGGTAATTATTCCTAACTTTATTTTTCCTTGTAAGAGTAGATAGATAATATAGTTGTGCTTCTCTCCCATAAATTAGGATTTAATATAAATTTATATGAGTATGTGTCTTTTATGAATGTTTAGTTTAGTGTGTTTTTATTCTAACCACTCATGTTATGCCACAAGATTTGGTGTGAACTAGATTACATTTACTTTCTTGTTATTATAATAGAGTAAACATTAAACCTAGGAATCTTTTAGGGTTATTTCATAATTATGTTAGATTGTAAGCCTTGTAATCCTTCCTATCATGGTGTATTATGACAAGTGATCTCCTAATCAGGTCTAGTAGAACAACATATTTATCATGCTCCCATTTAATAAATCCAATCCCAATTGTAAGTGTAGGTATGTCTTATCTTCTCTAAGCTAGGATTGATTTATAAACATAATGCATTTTTAATTGGATACATATACTTCCTCAACCTAGAATTGGGCTTATTTACATTCCTATTGTCTTGCCTCTTCATTATATTTAGCCTTAGTCTTAGCCTTGTGCTTTTCTTCTTGGCACACCTAACACTGAGGTTCTCTTTACACTTCCTCACATGTAACTTGTTGTTCTTCTATAGTTTGAGTGTTTAGTATGATTTCTTCTATATCACTCATGGCCTCCTTATATTTTCATAAATAAGATCTAAGAATATTCATTTGTACGTCTACTCAGGAAACCTTCCCTTTGATAGCTAGGCATCTTTTTGGGTTTTGGTGGTGGGACATCTTATGCTTTGTTTTATTCCATTGTAGTCTCTCCAATGGCATGCATTGAAATAAATGAGGTTTTATCCCTAGATTATTGAGGGTTGCATAGAGTCCACCTACACTTAAATAATGGTACTGAGGGACTAGTTATAATGTATCCTGATTGTGATAGAATCATAGTGGATCTTCCTACCTTGAACATTTGGATAATTTTCTACAATTTGGATTCTTCAACCACTATATCAATGATTATAGAAGCTAAGTATGGAGGTAAATTTATCCAAATATTCTTAGCACTTAATTTTACAACTAGATGATGTCTAATACTTTTCATAAAAAAACACTCTTTTCTTCCTCCTCATAGAGGTATTTAGATATATTAACCATCATCATCATCATCTTGTATACCTATCACTCATTATTACCTAGATGTGTCAAGTCATATAGATCAACAATTTTAGGAATGCTCAAGTCATGCAAAAATAAAAACTAACTGTGAGTATTCTACCTTTAGGAACCTTACACTTCTCAAAATATTAGATTGGAGTAGTTATTATTTAAGGATATGTAGTTGTAGTTATAATATCTATAATAAATGCTGGCACTATCTACAATGAGATGGTTCTCATTACTATGATTCAATTTTATTTATCCACCTTAGTCTACACCATGTACATGTTAATAAAGTATGGGAGAGTTAGAGCCAAAACCTTAGGTATTTCATGAACTAAAATAACAATGCCATTCGACAATAACATGAAAACTACATGTTGTCCCAAGTACTATATGACCTTAGGTGGTATGTATAGGTTTATTATGATAACCTTGACTAACTATTTCCACCACCTTATAAACTTAGATTGATGCCTAGAGTGGGTGATCTCATGGGTCCATGTTAGAATCTAGAACTAGACATCTGGCTAGTAGTCAACATCAGGATGAACACTACCCTCAGGAGACTTTTACTACATAAACACCAATGAAAATACTCAAAATTGGTACTAGAAGGTTTGTTTCATAGTTTCCAAGACTTTATCAGTGTTGTAAGTGAGTTTTTTGATTGAGAATTTTATTTAGTTAAATTCCTCACTACGATGGATCATTCCATGGGCAATATCGATGACCCCTTTTGTAGCTTGATAGACATCCTTGGTTGTATTCTAAAATCTACAAGAAATGCATTCAACCAGAATGTGCTATGACACATCATTGATATCTTCCAATGGAATTCTTCTAGAACTGGAAGAGTAATTTTCCTATAACTTTAAAAGGATGGGTGGCATTCAAATTTTTTATTTCAATATCAATCTCCCTCTCATAGGTAGTCATATCACCCTAGACATCATAATAGTATTAATGTGGACGGTTGTCTTTGGAAAGATAAATCTTTTCCTCATTATATTATCCCAATAAAAAATCCATTACATCATTGAGTTTCCCAAAAGTGGGTAATTAGATCAACTAATTCACATATATATTATAGAGCCTATGTGGCTATGCTAATAAGACTAGTGGTGATCCTTAAACATAGTCTTGGAAAAACATGCATAGCTCTACATTATGAGAAAAATCATAACCATCTAGGTTTATGAAACACATTTGGCATAATACCATGTGAATGCCCATATCCTATTTTTGTCCTTATATAAATCATTTGATTAGTTGAGAGTAATCAAACCCAAATATTACATGTTTCTCTCTGAAACAAGTTTATGTAAGATGCAAAATATAGATTAGGAATCACTTATAGCTTCTACAATATTTTAATAAACTTAGTAATGGATAATAATTGAGTTACATAAGCTATCGATTTATAATGTATCATACCATTGAATATCTTTATGAGTTGTGTTATCACTCAATCCTTCACACATGAGCTTTGAATGAAGTAAATACTTTCTACTGATGTGGCATTCATTTTGTTGACATGACATTCAATTACAATTGTAGTTGATGATTTTTGACTTGTCATATTAATGGGGATTTAGTCATACATTAATTATTATATTTATGACACATACACATCACTTTTACAATATATATTTATCAATCTCCACCCCATACCTAATCATTACACGTAATGGCTTGATCATTAATCTACACTATCTACTCTAGATTCAGACACAATTATCTTTCCTAGACTTAATTGATGTCCATACTCTATACTCATTTGTCCACCTTCTCCAATTTTATCCATAGTAATGTAACCTTTGAATTTTTCATGGATCCTTCTAGTCACACACTATACACACAATTAAATTTACCCACACATGCTAAAATAAACACAGAAAACCCAAACTATCTTGTTGGTGTGATATAACAACTTAATTCCATATTGTTCTAAATTAATGGGAGTAATACTTCAACCTAAAACCATTTACCCACCCAAGTAAGAAATTTCTATACAAATCTCATAAGACCATAGTTCTAGCTATTAATGTTTGTGGATGATGTAAGGGCCCTTCCACCAGATGTTAAGATTTCCATGGAAAGGTCTGAACCTATAGTCATACAAAATAACAAGTTGATTTACCTAGATTTCCTTTGTTCTCAAGATTTTATCATGCCAAGCCTTTTGGATGCACTTGTTTATCTTATAGGCCAATAGTACTTTGTGTCTTGATTCATCTTTGAAATTTATGTCTAACAACTGATGAGTCATTGACTCCTAATCACCCATTCCTGACGCATTAGTGACCTAAGGATTAGGAAGTACATATTCCATCGGAATCACATATTTAATCCCATATATGAGATATAATAAAGTATACCCTATCACACATTTTAAATATCTGAAATAATCCCACATGACTAATATAAGTATATTCTCCCTGTCGTCTCTCTTCACATCACATATTTTAGTGAGCATGTTATCAATCACCTTGTTCACAACTTTAGCTTGTCTATTTGCCTGTGGATGATAATTAGTGATTTTATGATGTGATATCAATAACTCTTATGTGAGGCTATTGATGATCTTATTCAAAAAATGAGTTCCTCTATCACTTACCCATTTAAGAGGACAACTAAACTTGGTAATTATGTTATCATATAGGAACTTAGTTGTGTCCTTCACACCATAACTTAGAGTCACAACAACTTCTACCCATGTGGTAATGTAATCCATCATAGTGATTATGTACCTTGCTTTACCACATTTAATCAAGGGATTGATTGGCCTTACAAATTCAATGCCCCATTATTCAAAAAAAATGGTGTGATAACATGAGATACAAATGCATCTCATCCTGCTAGTTTGGCTTCCCCATACTTTAGAATACATTGCAATACTATGAAACTCTCTATTTATCTAGAAATATATAGGGCCACCAAATGTCACTTTGCAAAATTTTCTCATAGTTTCATAACCTATAAAGTGGACTCTTGTGACTCCTTGATGTAATTCATCTATAATATGTGCATGTTCATGCTCTAGTTCGACCATGTGTAGCACTTCATCTTTACCTAAGTAATAAAAAATCCATTAACAAGACTATACATAATAGAATTGGTGATCAACTATTTTTTTATCTTTTTATGTTATGTGTTTTGGGAATATCCATTATTTGAGAAATTGAGTAATTAATCTAGAATCATAGTCACCTTGAATAGATGTGAATCCAGTGACTCATCTTGGAGTTAATTAGGTTCCTTAACATTAGTCATCTAGATGAGATTGTCTAGGCTAAAATGTTTCCATCCTAATTTGGCACTAAATCAAAATCAAAATTCCTATAAAATCATCAACTAGTGAGATATACATCCATCCAATAGTGGATTGTTCATAAGGTATCTTTGATGATTAGTGAACAATTCAAATGGTGTGGCCAATAGATAGTACCTAAAATTTTGTAGTGCAAATACTATGGCCAAGGATTTCTACTTAGTTATTATATACTTCTTATTTATAGCTAACAATATTATACTTATGAAGTGGATTGGATGATCCAATCTTCCTTTTCCTAGATATATGAGTACTACTCCAACTACAAGACCTAAAGCATCCACATGCACATGAAATGATTTAATCTAATATAGAAAATATAGGATTGAAGTAGTCATTAGTCATTACTTTAAATCAAAAAATGTAACCTTACATTCTTTTGTCCATACAAACTGGACTCCTTTTTAAAGTAGCTTCTCCAAAAGGGCTGATATAGAGAATTACCACTTGATAAATTTATGGTAGCAATCAGTGTGTCCTAGAAAATATCACACTTATATTTAATTCTTGGGTGGTGTCATGCTCACAATGATTGTTATCTTAGTAGGGTGTACCAAAATTCCTTTACTACACACTACATGACCTAATAAAACACCAAAAGGTGTGGAAAATAGACATTCAAATTTAGTGATATTCACAGTGCTCTACATCTCTCTAACATTAACACAAGTTTTTATAAATGTTCTATGAACAAAGATAACACTACCTAATCATCTAAATATACTTATAATAATTCATGGATGAAATCCTTTAACATAATTAACACATCTCTAGAGAACACTATAGGTGTATTTTTGAGTCCAAATGACATGACTTTGTAAGTGAACAAACCCTATTCTATTTAAAATATGTTCTTGGTACTATCCTCTTATATTATGGGTATCTAATGGTAACCACTAAATCTATCTATGAATGAGAACACTTCATGCCCTACAATAGAATCTAAAACATCATTCATGAACTAAATAAGAAATGGGTCATTGATACAAGCGTCATTGAGGATTTGGTAGTAACCATAGATGCATATTTACCTAGTCTTATTTGGTTATACTAACATATGGCTAGCCTAGTTATATTTATTAACCAGGATGATAATACCTACTTATAACATGTGATTGAGTTCATCTTTCACTTTCACTTTCACTTTCATCTTCATATTTGGTTTCATCTTATATGGTATCTTCTTGATTGGTTGTGAACCTCTTTTAACTCTATGTGAATCTCCCCCAAATAAGTATCAACACCTTTTAATTTTATGAAAGTTGTATAAAATACATCTTGATAATCTTAGAGTAACTATAAATCCTTTGAGATATCTTTTTTCATCTAATAGTCTCTGACATGTGTCATTTTGGGTCTATCTTTTGTTATAATATTTGTTATGTGCTCTTTCAATGGATCTTGATAGATCCTACATTATTATTTAGGAAATAAAACACAAAGTATTCATTCTTCTTCACATTTTGGTAACTATATATGTCATATCTTTTCATCTTCTATTTCCTCTGTGACTAGTTTTGCTAGACCTTCTAACTCTCTCTATGGTTCAAAGAGATCCCTTATATCCATGTAATTCTTACTATCCATCTAAGAAGATTTATCTTATTCCTCTTGTATCCTATGGAAAGTAATAATCTATAGTTGGGCCCCACCTAGGCCAATTTCCTAATCTTTAGGATGTGAGTCAAGCTTTTCACTATGACTTCATGCAAACCAAGTTCCCATGGTACTGGTAAATGTTCAATTCTACCATGGCCTAAAAACGTTTTCATCTAATTTAAAGTGACTTGTACCTAATTATTTTCACTTTAAAAAATGAAAATTTAAATGAAATCATCTTAGATTTAGGCCCAATGATTTATTTTTCTTGATCATTTATGATAGATGTACCATGTTGTAGGGAAAACATCTAGGGTATAAATAAAACTATGTGGACAAAAGTTAGGAGTGATAATCTTTGACATATATACCTTAATACATTGATACACATGTAATTTTTGGCATTGACCATCTTGATAGATAAGCCAATCTCTTCTAACAGTATCTACAACTAAAATTAAGATACTAACATCCCACATTATTCTTCCCATGTTAACTATGCATCCTTCTAGATGATTCACTAGTTTACATTAATCCCCTTCATTGCATAGTCGAGAGTGCTAATCCTTTGGTTCTCATATAGTACATGTTATTGAAATCATGTAATGAATTCTCCAACATCCCTCATGCAGAAATATTAGGATATTTGTCACTTGTAAAGACCATTCACAATAGTCACATCTCATGATCTCATTTCACCCAATTGAGTACATGGGTGTCTGAGTCTCCACTAACTAAATAATCTCTATCCCATGGGTAAACACACTATGGACTAGGTACTATGTATTTGTGTTCAATAAAACCCATTTGATATATAAAATATATATCGCATTGTGTTGGATATTTTTTTATAATTTATTGCACATCCTACTCAACCTTTTGAAGGATCTGTAGTGTGTTCAACCCCATCTTGTCTAAGAGTCATTTTGTGATTAAATTATAATTCTATGGAATAATATTCTTGTAGATAAAATTTTAATCATTTACTCATAAATCATTTTGCTTATCTTTGACTGTGACATTTGGCATTAACACTAGCATAAGGTGAGTCTAGATCTATTGGGATAATATAAGGCCTAGAATCAATCTTATTCATAGGAATGACAATGTTTTTGTCATCCTCATGAGACTCTAATTGATTAATGACTATATTAATAGTCATATACCCATCATAGTCCCACTTCATCCCTATCAGAGTAAGGTAGTATCATATGTATTCATATCAATCATTTCAAAATCACCTCGCATGCTAAGTTCTATGAATTTGATTTCTATATCCGCTAGGAGACCAATAAGTTCAACACTTTCATAGTCCACAAGGTTGAGTATGATAGGACTATAGCTAAACATAGGTCTTCTCAAGGATTCCAAAGTGGATATAGGGATCATATTTATAGTGATTCCAAAGTTGAATACAATATTGGGTATGTCATACCTGACTAATTCTATATCCATCCTTGTATCAATATCCCAAGATTTCTTAGTTTTCACAAACCAAACCAACTTATCCATCCATAATTATAATTTTATGCTCATTCCAATAAGTTATGGAGTAGGTTCCTAATGTTTTGGGAGGTATCTTCATTATGTAGTGTACTAAGGAGTTTCATCAAATCTATTAGTGTAGTGAAAAACCTATCATATCTTAGTAAATTCACTATCTGCCCATACATCTATGTGTCAAGAGCTACATCATCCCATTAATTTATCCCTTGTTATTATATTATATTAAAAATATTTGTAGCTTCATGTATCAAACCTTTTTCACGAGTAGGTTTGGGATATCAATTTGGCCATGCCTTTTTAATATCTAATTCTTTAGGCATTTTCAACAGAGGTAACCCCTATTTTGCATACTATTGTCTAGTTACTGTGAAGCTAAAAAATTCTATGAAATAAGCACAAACATGTTCTTAGTTATATCCTCCTTCAATTTTGATAGTGCAAAAAAATCCTTGTCATCATGTATAGGTGAATTATAGAATTCATAGTACATGTTCTATGGATCTTTGATGTATTTTTGTAAAATATGACACTGTAAGGTTGCATTCCCTACCATTATGCATATGTCATACAATTTTGTTTTAACCATGGGACATTCATTTCTATGATGACCCTATTATTTGTAATATATACACCATATATGTGACTTGGGTCTCTCAGCCCTTCCTTAAAACTGACCAATCTACTCAAAATAGTTTTTAAAGTACTTTATACCTTGGATGATGGAGCAGTTGCATACCGATACACTTCAATCTACTCTACTTGAATCATAGTGGCTCTAGCATCTCCTTTATCTCTAAGCTATTTTGGGCCATGGAAAATATGATCCTTTGTCACAAGCCTTCTATAAACCAATCAAATTAATATTTATCTTCCAAAATAAATTATACTTTGTTCGTGACATCAGAGAATATATGATCATTGTCACCAATGATCTCTTAGTGTCCTTACTAGATCTCCTTCAAATCCTAGATTATTTAGATTGAACTCTTTTTAACTTAAAACTCTATGATCATGAAGTTCTTAAAACCATCCAAGGATGCTTTGGTTATATTTTTATTAAATATTAACTCTAGTGCATGTCCACCCAAAGTAATAATCAATTCAAATTTCTTTATATTATTATTGGTGATTGCTTTTGCTTATCATTTTATGTCATATGTAAGTAAGTATTGTTCAAGTTTTTTAAACCCATCATAGGGAGTCAAGAATATAAAATAAACTAATTGAATTCACATAATCAAGTTTTTTATATATATCACAATTGATTATGTTGTAATTGATGTCAAAGATGGTTGAAATTTGTGAGACTTATGTGTACTTAGAGATGGTCCTTGATCTAGTGGAAATTATTATGTCTCTTCTGGTTTAGTGGATGTCATAGTTACATATCTATCTCTATCACTTACTTATTCTTATTCTAATATCTAATGTTGTGTAATAAAATCCTTAACTTGTGTAAGGATTCAAGGATATGTCTCTATATAAATCAATGTTGTTATGTTATTTTTTTATTGATCTAAAAATCTCTACACAACTTCATGATATGAAACCTTTTGTACTTATTAAGTTTTTAATGAACTTCTATAATTGGTCCTTTCCAAGTGTGATTATCTAAAGTATTAGGGGAATTAAAATAATTTTGAAAAAATATGGACTCAGGGGATGTGTCCTTCATTGGGAGATGATCCTTAGCTCCAAATATGTATCTCTAAAAACTTGAAATTGTACCATGTATATGACTATAAGGTAATCCTTGATGTTATAATTGGCCAAATTTGGCCTACATATCAAAATTTATGTAGAGATAAAATGAGTATTTGAATAGAGTCATGATTAAGGAGTGATCCCATGGAAGAAGGAGAAGATAGAATTCATGATCCTATCACTTATCATTTGCAAAGCTTTTGAAACACTTTAAGCAAGCTAAAAGTGTGAATTTGGTAATTTTAAGGGACTAGACCATCATGGCACACCATGTAGGAATAAACAAATTAGGTTGGCTGTGCATTTCATAAATGCATTTGGGAGACCAACCAATATGAAGATCACATAAACATAATGTACTTCATGCCAAGATCATCTCATACAAATTTGATGCCTTAATGAGTTTCCTATCTCAAGGTATAGGGATTCAAAAATGATCTAATAGAGTGAGACATGCCTAGGGACATCAAAATAAAGCCATGAAAAATAACCATCTAGATTCAAAAAATCCTTAATGAGCTTCAAGTTGAATTCAAGGTTGATAAGTGGCATGATCTCAAATGTTGGATCAAAGATCAATGGAACACATGTGTTCATCTAGGTCAATAAGTCAATGAAGATCAACAACATGCATTTAATCATGTAAAATTACATGTAATGATTAGATCAAAGTCAAAAGGTCAATAAATCTCAAGATTAAACACATTGATGACAAGTGTCACAATCATCATGGCTTACCAAATCAATGGTGGACTTTCTATCAAGTAGAAGGAAGATCAATGGAATGCATTCAATCATGAAAAGTAAATAAATGGTGTGTTTGAGGTCAAAAAGACAATGAGATCGATTGTAAGCAAGGCTACCATATGGTGTAATTGTGTTATCTAGATGAAACTAACAATAGAATCTTAAGGATAAACATAGGGCTAACAAGTGGCATGATCTAGAGAGTAGATGAAATATCAATGACAATGATAAGGGTCAATGTTATAAGACTCCCATAATAATCAACATAGTAGATTCAATCAAGTTTTATGGGGCATAAGATGTAGACATGTGTCCAAACTTACAATGGTTAGGTTTTAAAATAGAAAAAACAACCCAAGGAAAAGCCATCAATTTAGACACAATAATTTAAAAGGATTTCACCACCCTAGGTAGGTAGAATATTGAATAAAAGATCAAATATGATCTAGGTTACTAGAGATAACCTTATAGGATCATAAGATGTCATTAAAGATCTATTAAAACCTCTTAAGAGCTCTCAGATGTAGGTTTTACATCTTATGAATGATAAAAAAACCCTAGCCTATAGGTCTTCACTACAATTATGTATACATGAAAACCAATAAGGTGATTGGTTTTCATTTATAATGAATCTATATTCAAGATTTGGAAGTAATGGTATAATTGTGTTTGTGTAAGAAATGTTAGGAAGGACACTAGGGAATGATCTCAAGTGACTATTTGATAGCATAAAAAACATATCAAGATCAAGCATGGTATCCCCAAGATCATTAAGATGATGGTTAGTTCATAGGTTAATAAATATAGTGGAGCATTTAATGAGGTTCCACAATCTCTGCAAACTTTCCTATGTTTGATGGATCATGACTCAACATCTTGAGATTAATGATAATTAACCAAATGGTGGTTGGAGCCACATTTATTGATCTATGTTTCCCTTTTTCTATATATCTCCCATTATCTCCCCCATGGTGTCTCTATCTCGATAATCAGATATTTTCTTGGAACAAAGATGCTCATATGCTTTTGGTATGTATAGGCTATGCTAAGTTTGTACTATAACACCTATTTGATGCAATAAAAGACTAAATTTCTCCATTTACAAACTAAATTGAAGTTTGTTCCATAAATTCATTGATGTGGTTAAATCAATGTATGCTTTATTTTGCCTCTAAGTTTTCTCACCTTTAATGAAGTGTCTTGTATCGTTATTAGGTCATTCTAAGTGCAATAAATAGTTTATTGACTAGTTTATAAGTGGAAAACTACCCTCCCATGCTAGATTGATATCTAGATCATGTCATTTTGTCAAATAGTTATGTGAAAGTGGCCAAAGAGTGGATGAAGTGATATTTATTAGTATTGAGAGTGTCTTATAGTGTGTTTTAGGACATTATAAGTGTCTAAAACATTGGTGCATTACCTCCTTTTACATTTTTTTTTGCATTATTATCTATTTATCTCACTTTTATAGGTAGGATATTAGTTTACATGATAGATCTAAAAAGAAGTCGACCTTATATAGAGACTAAACCTCAACATAGGAAACCCACATATTGATGTTATTTTCATTTTATGGCTTAGTTGGCGGGAGTCTAAATAACTCTTTCCATGGGTGAAAACTAAGACCACAACAATTTTTGGCATGCTCAGGGGGACCCATTCTCTTTGGCATAGCTAAAGTTTAGATCTGAGGAGAAGTATTTGAAGAATAATAAATACACCATCATCATAAGCTAAATATTTTTTATATTATAGATTTCATAGCATTATATAGGCAATATTCTCATGCCAAAGGTTTTTTTAAGGTCAGCATTAAAGGTATTCCTCTTGAATTCACTGATTTTACTTCTATTTTGTATAAAAGAGAAAGGTTTAGTATGAAAATACCATATCCTCAAAATAAATACTTATCTCCTCATCATCCTATTATCCTAAGTAGTGTAATTCCCACTATCTAAATGGCCATCAAAAATCAATTGTTTGTTCCATTCAATAGAGGTAGACCACTAAATTTTGTCCATTTTTATGACATTCATGTGTCTACTCTTAAGAGTGTCCCATTATTATTAGGAGAAGATCAAAAAACCCCTTTTTAATGCATCCAAGATGTTTCCAACCTTTAATCAGTTCAAAATTTTATTTTTGATAATGTATTTATTAGACTACTTATTACTTCCTTCAAAGAAAAAGCACTACAGTGGTATAGAAATCTCCCAATAAATTCCATTTCTACTTGGGATGAATTATGTGTAGCCTTAGTTAAATAATGTGAAGACAAATCTAATCACTATCCTTAGTTGAATAACTTAATACCATACATAGAGATCCTTATGATTTCATGTCTAATTTTAACCTTAGATTCCAAAAGACATGGACCAAGATACCTACATTGATTATGTCATCTTTAAAGTATGCTTTCTTGTACTATCGAAAATCCCTAAACTCTAATATTAGTGTGGTGATATAATCAATGGGTGGTATTACCTTACCAGATGCTTATGAAGTTTTAATAAGAGCATAAAACAACTTGATATAGATTGGTAAACCCTCCCCAAGTCCTTCAATGCTTATATTCCCATAATTGAAACTATACCCACCCCCTCAAGTTATTCAAGTTCAATCTTTAGATCCTATTCCATCCCGTAAAGATCAAATTATAGCCTCTTCTAGTCAAGCTAGTGATAGAGTTAAAAAATTTGTTACAATATTTTGGGAATGAAATATTACTAATAAAAACAAAGCAACACCAGGTTAATAGGAATTATAAACAAAAAAACTAGACATCATATCAGGTTTTTAGAATTCATAGGCCTCAATATCAAGGGTTCAGAGAAAATAGACCACCTTACAAACTATAAGGGACCATAACTCAAGATAAAAATTTTGCATCTCTTCATCATAATGCACCTTCCTATTCAAGATATATTGTTCCCACACCACTTCAAAATAACTTGATACAAGATCCAGGTTGGTAGACCTCCAATCTCAATGATGCTCAAAACCAAGCCTTGGTCTCACAAAACATCACTATGCCACTAATGACATAAGAAGAGTTTTCTATTCAAGGATGTCAGTACCAAGAGACAAGTTTGGTACCATAAGGAGAGCCTAAACAAGATCAAGGGTAGCCTAATGCCATTAATGTGAATTGGAAAATAGATGATCATGTTGCATTCAGTCAAGTTGATGAGAATAGTAATATAATGGATCAAGTTGTAGCTATAACTAGAGCTAAAATAAGATCCATTGATGAAGCTCAATATGTGATAAATTATTGAATTAACCCTCATGTTATTTCTAATATTTCCAAATATCAACTTACTCCATCAATAACATAGCAAAATTAGAATGTAGAGGTTGGGAATGTCCCTCACATTACTCTAATTCATGACCAACCAATGGTTTAGAAAGTGTATCCAAAGGTTAGTGGATATGCATTCATCATATTAGATCAAATGAAGAAGTATAACATCAAAATTATCATGTGGTATTCCCTCTCCATTATATTATAAAAGGACATGCTCATTTAAGATCTTTTATCTCTCAAAGTGTCTATAAAATTGGTTGAGAAATAAGATGTCCTAATTAATTAAAACCATCTAGCCAAGTAACAAGTGAAATAGGTACATAAGATGGTATATTTGTAAAAAACTAAGATAAAATCAAGTAAAAATCCCACCTTATACTTTTATTTTATAGTTGGTCATGATTTAATTCATAACTGTATGGTGGTTAGTGGAGTTACTAGCACCATTATGCCTAAGCAAATTATAGACAAGCTTGGTCTTATTTATGAACCAAATACTAAAGTAGTATTAAAACTAGATGGATCATGAAAAAATATATTTGGAATTATCAAATATCTAAAGTTAACACTACATGATTGTCCTAATGTTACTATTCAATAGGATATAGTTGTAGTGGACTTGCCTCCCTACTTTGCCATGTGCCTATCAAGGGACTTTACCTCAAAGATTGGAGGATAATTATTAGTTGATTAGATGTATTTAGTGTTTATAACTAGGTATGTTACTAGGTTAATAATACATTTTGAGCCCATAACACATTTCTATTTGGATACATATATGCCAAGTTTTGTTAACACTAATTATGTCATGTTGGATGAGGTGCTAGAAAATAATGAATTAGAAACTGAATCACCTTTAGATGGAGTTATATATCTATTTTTTGATGAGTGGGATTATAACATACATGATCATGATCATTATAATATAATTTAAGAATAGGTATTTGGTGGTTATTGCCTTTATGAGAATGATAGACTAATTCTAGCTATGATGAAGGATGATGAGTCTAGTGATGGTTTATGGCAATTATACTTTGATGGATCAAGGAATAATCATGGTACTAGGGATAGAATTGTGTTTATTTCTCCATCAAAACAAATGTATTTTTAATATAGTAAATTTTAGTTTAGTTTTTTAAACATTGTTACAGAGTATGAGGCACTAATACATGGTTTATAGTGGGCTAGAAATATGAATGTCAACACCTTGCCTAGTTTTGGTGATAGTGAACTTGTAGTTCACCCAGTGATAGGTATTAATGTAAGTAAAAAATTATTTATTATATATTATAATCATAGGGTATGGGACTTAAATATTTTTAGGCTTTCAACATTTAGGCAATACCAAGAAATGAGAACAAATATGTAGATAGATTGGCTACCATTGGAGCACAATTTAGTATCCGAAATGATATAAAAAGTGATAAAATTTAATCACACATTAAGGTCGTGGTAAGACCTTATATTACACATAACCATGAGAATTGGTAAGTGTTTGAAGATCATAATCAAATTGTCAAGTTCTTTCAATAAGAGGTTGAGTTTTCCTCAAGGAATCAAGAAAATTTATTATAGTAGTATGGTGACCAGATTGTGAAACTATAGAAAAATAAGTTACCCAAGGGATTGGTCATACTTGAGAACATATACAGTGGAGATGATGGTTTGATAAAGGAAAATTTATCTCGATCAACAAAGTAAGAAAACTATGCCAATGTGGATATTGTAGTGGGTAATAACTTTAAGTTGGGCAAGGTATGCACTCCTTCATAAAAGGAAGCTTTCATTGAGTTATGTGCAATATTTATTGATGTGTTTGCATGTAAATATAGTTATCTCAAAGGATTTGATCCAAGCCTAGATCAACACACCATTGAGTTACAATATTAAACTAAATCAATAAGTAGAGACAAAGGCCTATCAATCCAAATCTTGAGCCTTTAGTGAGACATAATCTTCATAAGCTCATAGAGTCAGCTATAATATTTCTAATCAATCACTCAAATTAGGTGACAAATGTTATCCCAATATAGAAGAAAAATGGTGAGATTAAACTATCTTTAGACTTCCAATATTTGAAAAAGGATTCCCTTAAATATCATTATCCATTTCCATCCATAAAAAAAAATTTGTAGATGGTTGTAGGTTCAGAGAGGTTTTCCTTGTTAATGGATATAGTGTCTACAATCATATTTTTGTTAGGGAAGAAGACTAATTCAAGATAGCCTTCACTATAAAGTGGGGGACATTTGCATATATAAATATGAAATTTGGTATATCCAATGATAGATAATTTTTAAAAAAATCCATGAATATAATATTATAGGGAATTCTCAAAAAAATCATACTTATTTATTTAGATGACATAATAGTCTTGTCAAACAGTGCAGGTGAGCACATAGTTCACCTCAAGCAAGAATTTATAAGGTTTAGGCAATTTTGGGTATCTCCAAATACAAAAAAGTGTGACTTATCAATTCATAAAGGTAAGCTCCTTAGGTATGTGATTTAAAAACATGGTTTGAGTATATATCCTAAAAGGATAGATTTAATTCTGGTTTTATCCCTTCCCAAGCAAAAGAAGGATTTGAAAAGCTTCTTAAAGAAGACCAATTTTATAAGAATATATATTTTAGATTTTTCCACTTTATCTAGGCCACTTCGAGTCATGATAAATAAAAAAACAAAGTTTTACTAGTCCAAGGAAGGGATAGATAGTTTTGAGGAGATTAAAAAGGCCATAGCTAGTGATCCTACACTCATAAACCCAAATTTCTTTAAGGATTTTATTTTATATACCTATAATAACATAGACACCATTTCAGGCATTCTTATGCAATAAAATCATGTGTCTTTAGAGAAACCAATAGCCTTCTTTAATCAAGGCTTGGAAGAATATGAATAAGGTTTTCTTTTGTCAAAAAAACATGTGTTTTTAGTTATAAGGTCTCTCAAAAAGTTTAGATACTTGTTATATATCAATAAGATACACCTAATGGTTTATTATCCAATTATCTAGGAGTTTATCTTGAGCAAAGACATAAATGAGAAAAAATCTGGTTGGACAATAAAGGTAATGGAGTATGATGTAGAAATCAAGGTCTCAATGCTAATAAGAGGTAAGGGAATTTATGAGCATCTAGCCCAAGACTTCTAGGTTTATAATGAGGTGGTTATGGTGTCAAATGATGAAGAAGTTGTAGCTAATCATACCTCATATTATAGAAGGAATCATGACCTAGTAAGATATCTCCATGATGGTACTTATCCCTCTCATATAAGTTCTCTTAAATAAAATATTTTGGATTGTAGTCAATTCCATTTCTTATTATTGATGGTTTTTTGTTCAAGAAAGATATAAATGGCATGTTTCTAATATGTATAGATCCAACCCAAACATAGGGATTGATTGATCAGTTTGATGACGGACACATTTGAGGGAAGTATTTTATAAATACCACAAACCTTAAGATCATGAGAGGTGGGTATTATTCACTTGACATATTTAGTGATTATCATGCATGGGTTAGGAAGTGTCAATAGTATGTTATGTTTCTAGGAAAATTGAAACTTTTAGATTTACCATTCCAACCAATTACATTAGATTAGCCTTTTGTCCAATAGCGATTATAATTTATTAGTCTCATTAACCCTACTTCAAGTGCAAGGCATAAATGGATTATAACCACTATAGATTACTTCACTAGATGGATAGAGGTAGTAACCTTAAAGGAAGAAAATGAATCCAATGTTCTAGATTTATATGAAGGTTTGCTTACTAGATTTGGAGTTTTTTCTACTATCATTTTTGACAATGTTATGGCATTTGTGGGGACTAAGATTATCCAATGGACTATTCACCTTGAATTCTATCTCAACACTTCATCAAATTACTATCCAAAAGGTAATGGTCTTTTTGAGTCAATAAATAGGAACCTATTAAAGATAATAAGAAATACTATTGAATATAATTAGAGGTCATGGTATCTTAAGTTAAAATCAAATCTATGGGCTGATATGATCACCTACAAAATATCAATATCCAATTCTCCATATAAGCTAGTAAATGGTAAGGAAGCAAGATTGACTATTTCTCAATTTTTTAATTTATAACTAATGTATCAACTGGAGTTTTTGGATAATTAGCCAATATAAATCAGATATGTTGAGCTTATGGAGCTAGAGGAGGTTTGAAATCAGTCCATGTTAGCTATGGATCTCACCAATCACAAGTGAAGAGGGCCTTTAATACGAGAGCTTCTTCAAGAAGTTTTAAAGGAGATTTGGTCCTCAAGTGGGATGAGGATAGAGGTAAATGATAAAGGCATACAAATTTTAACTCTCTTTGGAGTGGTCCATACATAATCTCTAGCTACAAATCCCACAATGCCTTCTAACTTACAAAACTGGATGGCAAGGAGCCTCTTATCCCAGTTAATGGGATACATCTAAAACATTTATATTAAGGAAGCTCAATTTTTTGCACATAATTAGTTTATTTATTTTCCTCTAAGTTTTATTAAAGCACATTAGTTTTGTTGTGTTTTATCCCAAATAAGTGCTTTGTTTGTACATTTTCTTTGTTTAGAGTATTTCACTATTTTCAATGTTTCCCTTTGTCTTAGTGGAGTTGTATTTTGTAATAAAAAAGGTTTATTATAGTAATAAAGTAGAATCTCCATTATTAATAAGTTCAAAATTCATGTAAATGGTCTATTTATCAAGCATAGAAATCATTCTTCCCAACTAAATCACCAAACAATTTGGCCTAGATACCAAAATTTGCCTAGAGATGAAGTGAGGAGATAAATAGAGTATTGATTAAGGATTCATCCCATGGAAGGAGAGAATATACTTCATGATCCTATCACTTGTCATTTTCAAAGATTTAAAAACACTTTAAGCAAGCCAAAAGTGTCATTTTTGTAATTTTAATGGACCAAACCATCATGACATGTCATGCAGGAATGAACAGAGTAGGTTGGTTGTGCATTTCATAAGTGTATTTGGGAAACCAACTAAGGATGAGGATCACATGAACATAATGAACCTCATGCCAAGATCATCTCCTATAAATTTGATGCCTTGATGATTTTTCTATCTCAAGGTATAAGTCTCCAAAAATGATCTAGTAGAGTGTGATGTGGTCAAGGACATCAAATAAAAGCCATGAAAAATAACTATTTAAATTCAAAAAATCCTTAACAAGCTTAAATTTAAATGTAGTGTTGACAAGTTGCATGATTTTATAGGTTATAGTAGAGATCAATTACATGTAGGTAGTAATCCATATTAATAATATAATGAATATCAATAATGCACATTCAATCATGCAAAAGTAGATATAATGATGAGCTCAAAGTCAAAAGGTTAGTAGATCTAAAGATTGAATTCATAGATGACAAGGATCATGATCATGGTGACTTACCAGATCAATAGTACACTTTTGAACAAGTAGAAGGAAGATCAATTTCATCCATTTATCCAATAAAATCAAATTTATGGTGTGCATGAGGTCAAAAAGTTAATGTTCTAGATTGAACATGAGGCTACCACATGGTGAAAACACATTAAATAGATGAAAATGATAATATAATCTTGAGGATAAATATAGGTTTGATAAGTGGCATGATCTAGAGATCATATGGAAGATTAATGATAATGATAAGGGTTAAGGTTATAAGACCCCCATAAGGATTAATGGAATATATTTAAATCAATTTTTAGGGGATAGAGGATGTGGACAAATGTCCAAATTTGAAATGATCAAGTTTTAAAATAGAACAAGTAGCCCAAGGAAAAGCCATGAAGGTGGACACATTAGGTCAAAAGGATTTCACCAACTACGTATGTAAAATAATAAATGTAAGATCAAATATGATCTGGGTTACTAGTGATGACCCTACATGATTGCAAGATGCCATTAAAACTATATTAAAACCTCTCAAGAGCTCTCAGACATAGGTTTTACATCTTTTACATGATCAATAAACCTTAGCCTATAGGTATTCACTATAATTATGGCTACATGAAAACTAATAGATTTATTGGTTTTCATCTAGAATGAATCTATATTTGAGATTTAGAAATAATGGTAAAATTGTGACTATGCAAGAAATTTTAGAATGGACACTAGTGAATGAGCTGAAATGATTGTTTGATAGGATAAAAATCATATCAAGATAAGTTATGGCTTCCCCAATATCATTAAGATGATGGTGAGTTTAGATATTGAAAAATATAATGGAACATTTAATGAGGTTCCAAAGTCTCTATAGACTTTCCTATGTTTTATGGATCATGACTTAGTAACTTGGGATTAATTCCATTTGACCAAAAGGTAGTTGGGGCCTCATTTATATATTCTTGCTTCCCCTTTTCTATATATCTCACATTCTCTTCCCCATGGGTCTCTCTCGAGACTCTTAGAGATTTTTTTGATCAAAGAGACTCTTATGCTTTTGGCATGCCCAGGCTATGCTAAGTTTGTACTATAACACCTATTAGATGTAATAAAATACTAAATTCTTCCATTTACAAGCTGAATTGAAGTGTGTTCCATAAATTCATTGATACAGTTAAGTGAATGAATGCTTACCTTTTCCTCTATCTGAGTTTTCTCACCTTCAATAAAGTGTCTTGTAGATTTCTTAGGTCATTATAATAATAGATAGTTTTTTTGACTAGTTTAGAAGTGGAAAACTACCCTCTCATGTTAGATTGATAGCTAGTTCATAACTTATTATGAAATACTTATGTGAAAGTGGAAAAAGAGTGAATCAAGTGATATTTAATAGTCTTAAATTTTTTTTATAGTGCGTGTTTTACAATCATAAGTGTTTAAAACATTTGTGAATCACCTCATTTTACATGTTTTCATGCATTATTGTCTATTTCTCTCTCTTTTCTAAGCAAGAGATTAGTTTACGTGATAAATCCAAAAGGAAGCTGGCCTTCTCCAGAGGCTCAACCTCAGCATAAGACACGCACATCTTGAGTTTATTCCCATTTAGTGGCTTATTTGAATGAATTTTAAATAAATATTTTGAATGGGTGCAATTTAAGAACACAATAGTTCTTTCTAGAATATTATTTCTAGAAACATTGAAGTTTTACTCATTTGTTCTACTTCCCTACTAAAATCTTCTTTTTTTATTTATGTTAAATCTTCATCCTCACTCTATTTCTACTTGGCCCAATCTCCTCACTCTATTTATCTTTACCATACCCTTATCTTTTTCATCACCTCTCATCTAAATCATCAAAGCTACCACTAATCCTCCTTCTATTCATAGTTTCCTGAAATGCAGTCTGTTTATTCCTTCTCCTCTATTTGAAAAATTATATAACTCTATAGTGAAGGAAACTTTGATATGAACATAATAAAATCTATGAATATATCAATAAACAACACAAATACTTAAAAATCATACTAAAATATCTAATACCAAGGATAACAATAAGGAAAACCTCATAGATCAATGTCCAGATCTATCAATACTTTGTGTGACACTTTTTGAGAATAACATTCAGCATTATATTATTCACATACATGTCAAAATAAAAATAATCATCAACCCTTCTATTACATTAATTATAAATAATTATAGGTATTAATTCCTATAGTTTTAGCTTCTTGATTTACCATGCTAAAAATAGGTCTCCATATCACATTCGGTGGAGTCTTGACCAACATAGAGATTCCCATAACCACTCGTAATAACCCTTAAATATAATATAGTTGGAATTACCATAGGATTTTCTCATTCATACAAATGGTTTTACATTTTCCATTTATTACTGACATCTCTCCAAGAACTTGAGAAAAGAGAAAAAACCTATACAAAATATTGATTTTTTCTTTTTGCAACATCTACCCTTCGAAAGTTGAGAAGTTATTTATTTTCCCATTTTTTTTTAATTTTTATTTGAAAAAATTCAAAATATTAAATGAAAATTTCAATTTACATTTTACACAAATATTAATTCTAAAAATAATTAATATGCCTAATGACTAAAAATAACATAGTATTTAATGACATTAATTAATGCCAATTAATTATGAAATAATTAATAATGTAATTAAGGAAATATATTTTCCATTGAACCCACTATATCAAATGTAGAATTTAAAACCTATGGGATAGTCAACCATGAATCCTTGTCTATTGGTTATTGCTTTCTAAAATTACTTAACAAAATTGGGTTTATTTTGCCTCATTGTCAACTTTTATCTCAAGATTGTCTAATATGCTAGCCATTGGTATTAAAACTATCCCTACTCAAAAATTTCCTATAATGTCATTTCTTATACCAAAATATGCTCATGTTGATTCCTTAATTCTTTTATCTCATCTTCATGTTTTTTAGCATGACGTTTCTCACTAGCTATGGTTCTAATGTTTCAAGATATTCTTGTCTATTTCCATATGCCCTCCATCTTTGTTTTTTCTAAGTTTATCTCTATATATCTCTATAAATGGGAACTCCAACACTAATTAAAAATTGAAACTATCCTCCAAGAAGTTCACATACCTTATTCAATACTACAACATCCCAAAGAGAATATTAAGGACCCCATCTTCCATACCAAATTCCTTCAATAGATTCTTACAATGCTAAGCTCTTGATCCTTTCTCAATCATAACCTTTTTATAGACCAATGGAAGACCATTCCAACTAAATTTCACAATCTCCAAATCAAACATAATATGGGTGAAAAATATATCAAATTAAGGGGGTAGTACCTATAAAAATATATTGTGTGGAAAATCTTTAACTAAAAGGACATCTATAAATAATATATTTATCTTCAAGTTTTAGTTGGACATAATATCAACACAACCCATATGGATATGATGGATGGACATAGTAATATAAACTCAAGATACTCTTCAAAAAAATTATCTCTATCCATATAAAAATAAATTCCCATCTTACATGCAACTTCACTATGATCTATTTGAGAATAATCCAATACTATATGGCCTTGCTTGACAATGGTCTTTGCAAGAAGTGGCCAAAATTTCCATACCCCACTATGACAATCTTCTCAATTTCATTACTTGTCTTGGATTCATAGTCAAATTATTGAGCAACATCCAAAGCCATAACTTTCAAATGCCTTTTTTCTCTCTAAAAGCTTCATAATCTAATAAGATTTTCTAGTATGTTCCTATTAAAGATTACTTATTTTAGTCTCGCAAAAAATTATGGCCAATTTATTTTCAATAATGAGAAGAGTTTTAATTTCCACTTATCTTATTGTATTAATCTTCTTATTACTAAAGTATTTTCCCACAAGATAAGTGGTGATTATTATCATGACTAGATGGATATAGAGATTGATATCTCAACAATAATGGAGAGTTAAACCATTCGAATTGAGGGAACTATCAGCACTATCTAGAGGCAATTTGTCTCTTTGGCCATGTAGATGATTTTTAATTTTGTCCCTTATGGAAATAATAACTATCCCTTTGAATCAGACACAATGTTCCTCGATCTTATCTACATTTTTTTAGAATCAGAATTTTTGAATTCACAAGCCCTGTGTACACTAGATTCATATTTTAAACATTTACTATCATGTCTAACCCATAAATTTGAACCTAGTATCATCTGAACTATTCCCAACTAAAATCTTAGTTAAAATTACCAAAGGCATGTTGATCTTGTCCATAAATTTTGTCATGTTCATATCACTTTGTTTCACTAAAATCCCTATAGTCAAATTCCATTGATTCATTAAACTCATCTAAGTTTCTATCTTAATTGTGGAAACCATTCATGGGTTTGGGATAAAATATTTCATGACAACCTTAGTTTTCATGATCCCCAACCTCAATTGGCACCATTTAAGGAATTGTAACTTCTAAGGGAAAAAATCATTCTTGCACATATATTGTGGTGAATTTCACTTGTGAGGGCCTTTATTCTCAATTTTAATACAACATAATGTATTTAAATTATATGACATTTCATTAAGGGAACAAATCCTACCGTGATATGATTTCCCCTTTTGAAATCATGATCTCCTTCATGACCCACCAAATCAAAACATTCCTCCACTTCTATTAGACCTTATCTAACATAAAAAATTATGCAATTCTTTGTATATGTATGATTTATCATGAATGAGTGATTATAAGAATGACCTTTCCATAGAACACATTGCTATAAATAGATAAAACACTTGTAACAATAGGTATAGATAACCTCTTTTAAGTCTACATGGGTTTCAACTACCTCTAACTATAATTTATGTACTTAATGATTACCAACAAATTTTATTGTGTTATAGATGAGAAAATTTTGAACATGGTCACAATGGATATTGAACAAAGCCCCTAATAAACTCTGAACACAAGTGCCACTAGTCACCATCTACACCTCTTATTTTTTAAATAATGTCTAACATTGGTATGATATTAGACTAAATTTCACAATTTGAAATTGATTCTTTTATAGGCATAAGATTCATATCAGTATCCTAAACATGAATTAAAATATTATCATGGTTTTTTGAAGGCTTAGGTATTCCTTATTGAGTGATAAAATTCATAAGTGCTCTGCTCACTCCTAACATTGAGAGATGTCCTTTTCTCACTGTATAATCTATGTTTTTATGAATGATATACACCTTTATGGATACAATATTCAAATCATTAGGAGACCATTCCTTGGCTTTCATGATCCATTTAGAATGTTAAATTTAATTATGTAGCCATCTCAAATAGTGACCCATAAGCACTCATTTAACTTTAATATTATTTCCTTTATCAGACTTGCTCTAAGCACATAAATCTCTTCCTTTTCTAAAGATATAAAACATACATATGAATATTTTGAAAATAAATTAATTATATCAATTTTGTTCATTACATTATTTGGGCCAAAACAAATAACTGTTATGCTTGATATTGTATCCCATAGAAACTTTCAAAAAAATACTAGATAGTTGAATATTTATCCTTCAAGTTTTGCATCCTTCATATCAATGCAAAGAAAAAAAATTTAAATTGATTAAGACTTTACCAAAATATCATGGATGTCAAAAAATAATAGAACAATCGAAAAACCAAATACATATCTCAAAATTAAGAATTATATGTAGAATTATTGCCACAACCTTCATTGAAATAACAAGATTTTTGGAAAAGAGCACAATTACCTAAAATTCTTTGTAGGTTAAAATAAGTAATGTAGGTATAAAGGGAAAACACCAAAATAAACAAGTTATGTTTTATTGAAAACACACACATGACAAAAAATGGAAGGAAAAAAAAAAAAGCCAAAATGGTGTAGAAAGTGAAACTATTTACAAAGGGACAAAAAACACAAGGCTAAATAAATCCTTTCAAAAGTTGGAAAAAATATGATCCCTAATAAGGACATCACATTAAAATATAATAATAAGGACATCACATTAAAATATAATAATAAGGACATTAACATGTTTATTATATTATAAATGTGGAAGATATGAAGCATGGGGGGGATATAAACATTGGTTCAAACACATGACCTTCCATGACTAGATTATTAAAATCACTTGTATTTTTTTCCTAAATGAAATGGATTTTCATATATTTCAAACTTGAAACATGAATAATGTAATACATACCTCCAACACCTTCATCTCTTGGTTTATCATGATTATTTAACCATGAGTGGTTGAACCAAATCTCTTGTAGGACCTCCATATGTGATCTAGGGATAAAAACCTCTTGACACTTATATGGATGGAAATTTCTTGTGGATTGATTATTATTTTATCTTAAAAACCTATTATGAACTCATGTTCAACCTCAACACACACTTTCTCTTCACCCATATTAATCCCACTACCTTCATGACTCATTTCATGCTCTTGAAAGGTGGCTGAATTTTATTCTTTAATGCATTCTTTCACTTACGTTGAGATTTCGAATAGACAAATTTATTTCTTTTTCACTTTCATGGCTCCACAAAAGATTTTCATAAACTTAACTCTTGTTTTGTCATCAATAATCTCTTGTATAAGATCTTTGAAATCTAGTATGAAGAGAAAGACATTATTTTTAATATCATAATTTTCTTAAACCCAATCAACCCCTAATTTGGGATTATTTGAAATATTTAACTATTTTATTTTTTATTCTTTATTTTTATCTAATGTTTGAAAGATATACATACTCTTTTTCTATTTGAAACTTCTTCATATCTGTAACCAAAATTAGACCATGGGCATAAATAGAAAAAATAAAAAATTAGAAGTATGGGTTATGTTCCATCATTTTTAGGAATATTTTCAATTGAGTCACCAATATTATCTTTCAAGGGGAATACCTAAAATTTTAGGAATCAAAATTCACCTTTTCAATCCCTAGTAGAGTCACCAAAAAATGTTGGTGGAAAAATGGGCACTTTGGTATTTATTTATTTGTGACACGTCTAATGTAAAGTGACACCAATTCACCAATAGTTGGAGAAATCACCATAGGAATGGTGAATCTCATTTGGAATATAGATGGGCAATTACCTTGTATGATAAGAGAAAATTGGGGTTTTTATGTACATTTCCCCCAAAAGTATGAAAGGAAATAAAATTAAAATTAAAAGGAGAAAATGGGAGAATCCCATAGTGGGATAAAAATGGATAAGCACCAGGGTAACTCAAGATTAAATAACAAAAAAATAACTCCTTCCTCTCACATAAGAATGAACATAGGAGTAGTGAGGGTTTTAGGGACATGAGGCATGTTTGAAAATATAAATTCTCTTAACAAACCTAATTACCTACACTTTATATGAATTTCCATTGAGATCAAACGCACATAAACTCATGGACATCAAGGAAGTTCATCCATGGAGGCTCTCAACACAAAGTTTGGGAAACACCATTTGTACACAAAACCAAATAAATACATAAATTTAATGGGGTATTTTCTCACAAATAGGAAATTTGAATTCATAAACAAAGAGAATCAAAATATACAAAACCCAAAAGATTCTCAGCTACTTGCATTTCATTTCTCCAATATAGAAATAATAGGGCTCCACACAAAGTTGCATTTCACTCTCTCCAAGAGCCTGAGGAAAAGAAAAAGAACCTGTACAGTAACCTCTACCCTAGAGAAGTTGAGGAGTCATTTATTTTCTCATATTTAGATTTTATTTTTATTTGGGAAAATTAAAAATATTAAATGAACTTTTTAATTATATTTTCACACAAATATTAATTCTAAAAAAAATTTATACGGATAATGACTAAAAATTATATAGTCATTTAATGACTTTAATTAATGATAGTTAATTCTAAAATGATTAATAACATAATCAAGCCATTAAATTTCTTGTTAAATGAACTATATCAACCATATAATTTATAACCTTTGGGCTAGTAGACCATGATGGCTTGTCTGTTGGGTGTGGAGTCCCATAAAATAATATGAAAAGTAAGATAAAAGTTAAAAAGGATAGAAAAGGATAAAAATGGGGTAGTGAAATTTGGGTGACCAAATTTCACTACAACAAGTATGAACAGAATATACTCTTTAGATACTTGTAATTTAGGCTTAATGACTTGAAATAAATATAATAATTAATTTTCAATCTTCAAGTACTTGCATCTTCTGTGTATTTCAAGAATTTATTGATTTATTCTTATATAAAGTTGTTTTCTCTTGAATTATTTCCCAAATTTCCATAACCTATATGCAAAAACACCATACTTTGTATGTTGTATTATGTGTATCATTATACTTATGTATGAATTACCTATGTAAATTCATAATTCTATCATTCTCCAAGGTAGATGATGACCCTCCTAGTTTTTTCTGAAGTATAATACCTCTATATAAAATGATTATGTAGAAGGGGTAAAATTTAAATATTATGTATGGGAATTCTCAATCATTATAGGTTTTATTGTGTTGTTCTAGGTGAGTGGAGGATATCTCTAAAATATTGATGCATCACCTTTTTTTACTTTTAGTTCAATTTATTCCTTTTTCTACACCAAAAAACACATATTCTTATCTATAGATAGTTTGTTTAACATAGTTTTATGTATCTATTTAATCTTAAATCATATGTATCTAGTTTAATAAGGAAGCCAACCTTATCCAAATGTTCATCCCTAGTATCCAAGGTGACACACCATGGGGTTGATCCCATTTTTTCCATAAGATTAGTTGATTAAATGTGTGGGTGTAAGATCCAAGTGACAATATTTTTATTGCTTGCTTAGTGAGATAGTATGAAGAGATTTGATAAGAGTTTGGTGATACTCCTAGAAATTTATAGTCATTTAACACATCTATCAAGCACTTGGTGACTCCATTGAGCTTTCAAGGGATCTTGATTAAGACTAATATCAATTTTACATGACAAAAGTAAAAAGTGCATATTATATAGGTAAGGACACTTGTTTTATTTATCTACCATTATATTAAACTAAAATAAAGTGGTTATTAAGGTCTTCTCCATAAATTAGCCCATTTTGTGTTACTAGATTCCCTCAAAATAGCCAAGGTTTACCTTAGATTTTTCATATGGTTATCCCTAAAAATTAGGTATTTATTCCTTTTAGTGGAGTAATCCCCATAAATATTACCAAATATGATGATATACATACTACAGACCTTAACTGTATTCATCATTTCATTGGAGATAATTCAACCATTCTTATAGAGCACATCAAAGATATTGCCAACATTTGTTCAATATACCATATTACTCAAGAGTATGTTATTATTAGGCTTTTAGTTTAATCATTTAAGGATAATGATTTTAAATTGTATAGAATATTACAACTTAGTTATATCAACTGATGGTATGAATTAGGGGAATGCTTCTGCAAGTAATTTGGATAAAAAGTGACCATTTGTCCTTAGTTGAAAAATTGACTACTATTAAGAGTGATCCACAAGTATTTATGAGTAATTTCAATTTTAGGTTCCAAAGAAAATTAAGATAGAATCCCATATCTATTTAATCCCACTCCTCATAGTGATTTATTTTACTAAGGGTCTTAAGTAATGATATTTTTTAATGATCTAATAAATGTGGGGTACAACTCTTATTAATGCATATGAGATTGCCATTAGAGCTAAAAAATACCTTATAAAAGCTATAAATAATGCTTTAAGATATTCCATGCCACTATTTCAAGATTTAGAACATATTAATCCACCCATTTAGCTTATTTTATTACCCATTCTTGTATTAAATAGCTAGTTAATTACATCTGTTGCCCCTCCAAATGAGTTGCAAGAAGTTAAGAAATTGTTATTTAGATTTATGTATGAGTTATTGGCCTTGAAACGACAACATCAAAACTAGTTTATCAGACTATACCATCCTTAAAATTAGCTTTAATATCATCATATATAACCCTTTCAAGTCAATACATAATCTCAAGACCAAATCAGACATGTTAGTCCCTACAATAGTAAAAATCCCAAACCTTCCACCACTTTAAAAGTTATTATACCCATGCAAAATAACTTGGTTCATGATTATGGGTATATCCATGAAGTTAGAATCAAAATAAAACCACATGTACAAATTGAGTGTTTAACTAGGCCTTTATGGTCTAAAGTGTGTCACTTCCTTGAGAGTAACCAAGTGAATCAACTCTATATAAAGAAGAAATGCATGATAAAACACAAACATGAAGTGAGTCTATTATTTTGAATTAGAAATACAGTGACTTTGGTGGTGTCAATATAGATTAATAATAAGTTTTGGGATCCAATTTTATATTTGATGAGGACTCCATCATACTAAACCTTATGTTTGATCAAGAAGAAGATGTTGCTTATCATGAGGCCACTACACCAGTAAAAAAAGTTCCTAATTGTTTGCTTGATGAATGGGTAAAGGAGTATTATGAATTTGAAAAATATGATAAAATGGAAAGATAAATTTCATAAACCTATTATAAAAATGAGGATAATACCATGAAACCTCAAAAAATCTTGATGAAACTTGGTAGCTATATTTGAGTTTGAGGCTTTTTGTAAGCCAACAAACCCCTAAAGAGTAGAATAGAGACACTGATTAACTTGTAGCTACTATATATATATATATATATATATATATATATATATATATATATATATATATTTGAAACATCTAAATACATCTTTAAAAATTTGGAAAAACATGGAAAATTAGTGTAGGAAGTTGATTCTCATTATAAAAATCAATCATGGATGAAAGAGACTCGTGGTGATCATATGGTGGAGTTAGATTATAATGGGTTTCATAAAGAGTTAATGACCTTGGAAATCATATTACATTTAGGTTATCATATAAAATAAGATAATACCATTCTACATACTCTTGTGAAGCCTCAAGTGTTATGCCCTTAACCAATACAATGTCTAGGTTTATGTGTGGCTGACTTGTGGCTTAGACAATTTCATATTGTCTTATTAAATTTATAAATGTTATTAGTATGGTTGGAATATAAAATAACAATGGCTAAGTAGAATAAATATATGAGGTATTGCTTAGTATTTTATCATCATATAATAAATTATGTTTTTATTTCATTATTTTTGAAGTTCTCCCTTGAAGTGGCTCAGTCATAATATTCAAGTATTATGCTCTTTTGCCAATTTTTGTTGTGGATCTACTTATTCTATTATTAATTATATACAGAAAAAAATTGGTATCATATCTTTGATTTGGGAAAGTTTCTACGTCACAAACGTTTTTAGATCTGACATTGTGAGCACTATAAGGCTAGACAAACATAGCTTGTAATCTGAGATGAATTGCATTTTTTCATCATGATGCTATTGTTCATGAGGTTTTTTAAATAAATAATAAAATTTAACTACAAAAAATTCCAGATTTTTTTTATCTTCTACAAATTAGCAACCATTGGATTCATCTCTAGGAGATGATGACAATGGTATAATCTATAAGTACACTTTTTTTTGCCAAAATTTTCATTGTTATGCACATTACTAGTCATTGAATTCATGTTGGCATGGTGATTTTAATGATATCATTTATTTATATATTTTTTTAGGTCTCAACCATTCTAGGGTTTGTGTATGGTAAGGCCTAACACTTTTGGTTGTGGGAAAGGGGAAGAAATACCTAAAACTCCTCACAAAGGTGACATGGAGTTAGAACTTATCATTTGAGTTTTCTAGAGACATTTTAGAAACTCAAGTAAAATTTATAAGGTGTGGTGAAGTCAGATGGTATTAATGTAGTTAAAGTGGACCTCACATGGTTGAGAGGGTGATTGATTAACTTCCAAGATCAATTTAAACATATCTCTAAGATATTGGACAACTTCTCATTTCTTAAATTGTAAAATAACTCTCCACCACTCTAGTTTGGTTATTCTCCTCCAAAAAATCACAATTCAAAACATGGTATGAATTTGTTGTTTCTAAAAGTGGACGTAGACAAGTTAAATTGTAATGATCCACTCATATGGATTACTCAAATTGAAATTTTATTTGATCTACATCAAACTCCATATTCATAAAAGGTGGTCATGGCCTCTCTATATTTATAACTTGAGAAATTTATTTGGTATTGTTGGCTGTGTGATAAAAATAAAAATAAGGTTCTCTTGGTTTATTGGTCTATCTGTTTTGAAGAGATACAACTCCACTATCACAATAACATCCCAGATAACCATTTTAGCTAACTAGCCAAGTTGTACCAAATTGAGACTATAAAGCATTACATTCATCAATTTTAGAATCTCTCCTTATGTTAGACATCATTGAGTAAAATCTAATTGACCTATTTTTGGGTGACCTCAAATATATCATCAAATTGGACATTCACATGTTTCATCCTAGTAATGTTTCTAAAACCATACCAAGGTCACATCTAGCTGATGAAAAAAAGTTGGTCAAATGAAGACATTTCACTAATGTTCATGAACACACCTTCATAGCACCATCATTTCTAAAACCTACCCGATTAACACCTTGGTAAATTAAAGAAAAGCATGCAAAAGGTTTATATTTTGGTTATAATAGAAAATAAATAAAAGGGCATTGATGTGATTAAAATAAGTTGTTTTAAGTTGAAGGTGTAAATGAGGAGGAAGAAGATGATGAGTATTCAAGGGTATGTTTAGAATAAATCGAGGATGAATCTAAAGATTCTCAACCTACTATTTCTTGTCATGCATTTTTAGGCATTAGTACTCCTTAAACTAAAGTAGTGGGTTTTGTAAATAAAGAAAAGGTAAATATGTTAATTGAGTCTGAAGGTACACGTAACTTCATCAACATTAAGTTGGCTAATCACTTAAACTATTTCATTTACCTAGCTTTAGTATTTTAGGTCATGATTGTAGATGGTGGTACTATCAACTCTTCTATAAAATTCCACATCATTAAGCTTGATATGGAAGACTACTTGTTATATTTCTCTATGTTTTATATTCCCATGGGATGAGATGGCATTGATTTAAGAGTGCATTGGATCACCACTTTGGGCACTATTGAGATGAATTTACAAGAACTATTTATGAGATTCCATTTAGAAGACATGGCCTTTGAACAAAGTGGATTACAAGCTAAATATCCACAACTAGTTAGTTCACATCAAATGATGAATATTATCATAAGATATGCTGAGGGATTTATGGCATGCTCATTTTCCATATAGGTTCAACTAAAAAAGGAGTCTACACATCCTAATTTTCAAAGGGATCTATATGACCATTATATTAATTTTAGTGAGATGCCAAAAAGAATTCCTCCAAATTGTGCATATGATCACGCCATTAGGATCATTCCAAGAATTAAATCACCCAACATCAAACATTATAGGTATCCCTATGCCCAAAGGAATGAAACTAAAAATATTATAAAATAGATATTGGAGGTAGGAATCATCTGACATAGTCAAACCAAATATTCCTACCCTATGGTTATGGTACAGAATAAGGATGACACTTGGAGCATGTGCCCAGACTATAGATAACTCAACAAGTACACCATAAAATATTATTTCTCTATTCCTTTAATTGATTATTACTATATGAATTACATGGAGTTATTTATTTTACAAATTTATACCTTCATTCTGGGTATCATCAGATTTGAATCCATAATGAGGGCATACCTCAAACAACTTTCAGAACTCATGAAGGACATTATGAATTTATGGTCATGCCTTTTGGCCTGAAAAATGCACCATATAGATTTCAAAGTTTGATAAATAATATTTATAGGTCATTTTTGAGAAATTTTGGATTAGTTTTGTTTGATGATATATTCATATACAACAAAAAATTAGGATGACCATTTGAATTATGTGAAACATGCAACTTTAGTTTTGGAACAATATCAAATTTATGTTAATCTTTCTAAATTTTATTTTAGTGTCTAAGAGGTGGATTACTTGGGTCATATTATTTCACATGAATGATTTAAATTTGATCCTAAAATAATCCAAGTGATTATGGAGTGGTAGGTTCCCAAGGCCCTTAAGAATGTCCAAGGATTTTTGGGACTAACTAGTTACTATCATAGGTGTGTAAAAATTTATGGTAGCACTACAACCCCATTCACCTCTTTTTTGAATAAATATTCATTATATGAGATTGATTTAGATATTTAGGAAATTTAATATTTTAAAATGATTATGTGCATAAATCCAATTTTATCTACTTTGGATTATTATAAAAAATTTATTGTGGAGTGTGATCCATCAAGATATGGCATGTGAGATGTAATCATGTAAGAAGGAAAACCATTAGAATTTTTAAGTTTTATTTAAGGGGAAAATTTATAAAAAGAATAAATGATAAATATATGATGGTTATTCTACATGAATTCAATCAATTAATAACTTATCTGATGCGTCATCACTTTCATAAAGACTGATCATGATATCCCCATATTCTTTTGTAATAATGATTGTCATCTAAATATAAATAGAAAAGGGTTACTAAAATTTTAGGATTTGATTTTTAAATAGTATATAAGGAATAAAAATATAATATGGTGGTAGATGCACTATCTTATAGTGATTAATCTATTAAGGCATTGTTATGTGTAATGACTATTTGACATGTAGATTCGCTAGAGCAAGAAATATCAGAATGGGAAAATGACAATGCCACCCATATTTAATTAAAAATATTTGATAGGTCTATGATGGAGCCAAAAAATTTAAATATAAGGGTAATACATTATGGTATAAAGACATATTATTATACCATTATAACAATTTTCTCATCAAAAATAAAATCCTTTAGGAACTTCATGCATTTGCATTAGGAAGTCACTCAAGATTTTTGAAATCACATCATAGAATCAAGAAATACTTTTTTGGAAGGAATCAAGGGGTATGTCTATAAACATTTTTAAAAAAAAAGTGAAAACATTAATACTCCTAGTATATTACACCTTTTATCCATTCCTAGCCAACATTGGGAGGAGGTTTCCATGGATTTCATTATTGGGTTACCACGATCTGAGGGTAAAAATGTTATCATCTTATTTTTTGATTGACTCACCAAGTATGGTAATTTTTTTCCTTATCAAAGCTAATTATTTCAAATATATTATCTTCTAATTTTATTAATGCAATTTAAAAATTATATGGTACTCCAAATATCATTTTAAGTGATTAAGATCTCATATTTAATAGTAATTTTTGAACTAAATTATTTGCATGTTTAGGCACCCAATTGGCTCATAGATAATCATATCATCCTCAATATGATGGAAAAATATATTTGGTCAAAATTTTTATAGAAGGATATCTTTGTCTTTTTGTTTTTGATAAATAGGACAAATTGGCTCATTGGTTGCCACTTGCTGAATGGTGGTACAATATTTATTTTCATAGTTCTTCCTAGATATCTCCCTTTGTGGCATTATAGGGTTATCAATGAACATGAATCACTTAATAATTAATGATTCATCCCAAGGTTTGATCTATTTAGTCTAACATTCACCACCAACATGGGGTAGTAATGAGTTTACGAGAGAATTTAGCAATGGCACAAAATATAATGAAACATTAAGCAGATCAATATTGTATTGAGTGACATTTTCACATATGTGATTTCATCATTATGAATTTTTATCTATATAATAATATGTCTCTAATGTAATAGACAAAGGATAAAAATTCATCACCTAAGTAATATGACCCTTATTAGATCTTACATAAAATCAATAGTGTGGCTTACAAGCTAGAATTACCCTTGTCTACTCGCATACATTTGGTATTTCATGTATCTTTTCTAAAGAAGGTAATTGGACACAGAATTTCCATTCAAAATAAGTTAATTGAAGTAGATGAAGAAGGATGAGTCATTTTGGATCCTAAAGATATCCTTCACATGTACACTAAAAAATTATAAACTAGAGCCATTAAAGAGTATTTGATAAAACTTAACTTGCATTCTAAAGATTCAACATAGGAGGATGAAGAATTCATATAATATCCTAGTTTGATTCAATGTTGAAGACAATATTTTTTTGAAGGGGATGGGCATGATACATGCTTAAAGTATAGTACATCTAGGGATATGTCTAGCCAACTTGTTACTTACATAATTTCATATTATCATGTTGTATTTCTCAATGTTCTTAGTATGGTTGACATATGGAATACCATGGCTAATTAGAGTATATATAGGAGTTATTGGTTAGTATTTTATAATAATATTATGAATTATGTTTTTATTGAATTATTATGGAGGTTACCCCCTTAAAGTGGATCAATCATAATATTTATGTATTTTTCTCTTTCACCAATTGATGTTATGGATCTACTTATTCTATTATTTATTTTTTTATATATAATTATATTTTTGTGAATCATCTAATTAATTTCATTACATCAAGAATATATTGATAAGGCATGGCAATAATATTTTGATATCATTGAAGAATTTGAAGATTTTAGCAAGCTAATGGAACCTAAGTAGTAACATAAGGATACCAATGAATTTCCAATAGTCATATCTCAATTTGATAGGCCCAAAGACATCATGAAAGATCAAGATCATATTTTAAAATTAATGGTAAGGTCTACTAGCTAAATTAATCAAGTAGGTTGGAAAAATATTTATAATGATCTCCAAATTACTTATTTATTTCAAGAAGAGGCTGATTTGTTTTCCAAAGATCAATAAAAGTTTCAAGGTGCACATGAGGATCAAGTTACATATCTAGATGCTAATGAGTTACCAAAGGATTTTGTCAATATAGAGAGTGTTTTTGACTTGGATGATTAGGTAGAAAACAAAAAAATGAACTTGGTGATCAATGAGGAAGATAATGGGTTGGGATCATGGTTATTGCGAAAGACACATTCTTAAGAGCTAGTAGGTCATGTTGTCAATCTAAAAATTAAACTTTCACTAACCCTTATTAACCATATGATGATGTGATTACAAGGATCATTAAAATCATTATATGTTTTAATTTTTACCTAAGATAATTGAGTAAATTTTGAAGTCCTTTTTAGGTCTTGTGCATAGCATATTAGTTGTTTATCATTCCTTTATATGTTGTTAGTAGAGTTGCAATTGTTTTTTGGCTCTTTATTGTGTGCTAAAAGGATTTTTATTAAATTTGTTTAAATTATTTGTCAAGAATGTCATGGTATTAACTTGTTTCAATCTTCATCAATTTTAAAAATGTCAATGACTACATACCTAATAGATTTGATAAGGAAAATAGTCTAGATGTTTAGGCAGGCAAACACACCTCAGAAGTTACCAACAAATATTGACTATCATACCCTCTAGGCTTGAAATCAAAATTAGGAAGGTCTAAATGTTCTTAAATAGTACCATGTTATCCTTTTATAGGTATATATCATTATTTAAAGTTTTAAATGAAGCAAAAATGATCTTAAGAACACTCATAAGGTCATGAAATGCATCAAAAGAATACAAAAGTCATTCATCCAAATCCTACTAGCCTTGTATAGGCATACTCCTATGATTCCTAATGTGAAATGAAGAAATAAGATATTAAAAATTAACTATGAGTCCATAGTGGGGACCAAATGGTCTAAAGGTCATTCATTTATGTCATTAAGAGGTCTAGAAACTCCTCATAATGCTTAAAACCCATTTTTGTGTGAAATTTTTTTATTTAACTTGGTTTTCTCTTTCTCCTTACCTTTTGGTGGACATTTTCACCTCCTAAAATGGAGAATAACATCATGTATTAAGATTTTTTAGGTTTTAATTTTATATCTATTATCTTCAAGATTGGAGGATATGAGTTTCATATTTACAAAACCTTCAAACCGGTTATAAAACATTTTCATGACTACATTAACATTGTAAATTTCTTCGTTTTAATGTATTTTCATGATAATTTGAAACTTATAAAATATATAAAATTTTTAATAGACAAATAATAATCACACATGTTCAATTAGTGACCCTCAAATGGATAACATCAGGTTTGAAATGATAAAATAGTTCCAAGGAACCATTTTGTAGAGAATTGTCAAATGTTGTAGGCCTCTTATCACGTCCTAGTATAGTTATGCAAGTTCATGTTCATTTAAGAGTTATGAAAAGGTTTTTTAGGTCATAATACACTAATTTATTATATTTATATGCCTCCAATATCAACAAATCACATGCAGTTAATCTGTAGACCTGCAGACTCAAGTTCATGAAGGTACAAGGGTTTCTTTCAAGAAATAATCATGTGCTATCTTCATTATGATAATGAATGGATAAATACAATGATTCTATAATGTTTATATGGTAAAAATTATTCCATAAATAGTATTTATATCAAAGGATAAATAAATAATGACATCATTTTACCAAGAAGATGGCAAACAAGTCTAAAACCCTACTTAAACCCTAAAGGCTGTAAATGCATTTATTTTTTAATTTTTGAGGCTTGTTAAAGAATAAAAAATTAATTTTGAGAGTATAATATATATTTAAAAAATTATAATGGAAATATTATTATGTTTACATGGTTTAATGATCAAATTAAATGCTTCATTAAATACTTTAAGACTCTCTTAAGGAGCTAAAAAGTAAAATTATAGTCATTCATTGAGGCATGAAGGGATTTCAAGGGAAATGAAAAATGATAAAACATAAAATAAAAGTTTAAATGCATTCATACATGTTTTAAATTTAATCTTTAATGTTTAAAACCTCATATAAATTTTTTGTTAAGCTCAAAAGCACACCTACAGGTCCACTAGCTATACACAGTCAAGAAAAATGTAATAAATATTAAACAAATACTTGTTTTTCGATATTTTGATATCAAAAAATGTGAAAATTTGAATTATAAGGGATTAATATGAGTTTGAATAAATTTTCCAATTTTAATGGATCCAACAAAAGTCATAAAACTCAAGATATGATTTATTGAATGTTCTCACCCTAGTTGTAGGACTACTAAGGTTTCGAGATAAAAAATAATCATAAAACAAAAATTAATCCTGAAAAATTGATGAAATGGGTGATAATGTGTATTAATATATTATTAAAAAATTAAAATTTGTTTCAATGTGAATTTTCATCTATAGAAAATGTTATTCCATAAACTCTATCATAGACCTAGTTTTAAGCCTAGAAAACACTTATTTTATGTTTTATTGCATGATCAAGGTTGGCTAAAGGTAATTATCCTTATTATTAGTTTTATAAAAAATTATAATAATTTTATAAATACATTCAAGGAATAAATACTCATTATTTCATTGATATTTTTATTCAATAAGGCTTGAAGGCTTAATTAACTTAATCAAGAAGGTTACAAGTTAATCTTCTTTTGAGAGCTCCATGTTCTTAAGCCATTAAATTAAGTTTTAAGAGGAGTATAAATGGTTATAAATACATTATATTTTCATATAATAAAATACCAAAACTATTTGAATATCTATAGCAAGAGTTAATGAGGTTCCTTGCAAAGATCATCCAAACAAGCATGTCTACAAGTCTAGAGAAGCAATAGTTCAAACACAAGAAAGTTGAACATATATAAACATTAAAGATGTTATACATGGATATTTAAATTATTAAAAAAATGTTTCAAGCCTTTAATATGATATCCATATTTTTAAAATATAAGAGGTGACATCTTAAAGTCATTAAGCATATCTACAAACCTATAAGACATGTTTGAAGATTGTCAAGACTTCTAACCTACGGTGTGATCTACAAGTTGAATAAATAGAAGTTTTATGACATAAATACATATATAATAGACATATAAAAATATCCTAAGGGTATTATATGATTGTATATAGTTTATTACAAGTTTTTAAAATGAAATATAAGACAAGATATATCCCTCAAAGCATAAAAATGTAGGTTTTTTGGCTCCTCCAAGAGTTATTATGGGAAAATATGATGACACATAAAATTTTACACATATCCTAAATAATATCAAAAGGATTTAAATATTAATTTATTCATCTTCTGATTCTACAACATTCTGAGTGCAGCATGGTAGAGGATAGATGCATTGAAAACTACCACAGAGAGACATGTAACTACCTCCATGGAGTGGGAATCATGGTAGGTAAACATAAGGATATAAATGGGATTTTTAAATCCACTTAAAATTTAAGGATTCAATAATCATGATGGTCATGTAAAGTTAACTTTTCTTATATTCTCTCTATCATTCATGCATTAGAGGTGGTGGTAGGCGAGTTAAGGATGAAAAAAAGAGATTTCCAAGAGTATGATAGAATTGATGGATCAAACCCACCATGTAAAATCCCATAAAATGATAAAAATATAAATAGGGAAGGTCTCTTCTCCCAATACTATGCCAACATCCATGATATATCATCATGAAAAGGCCTAATGCATTAGGGAGAGTTTAATGGTCCTATTTTTCATGTATATTTACTCATATAGGCTGTAATAATGAAGTAAAAATAACATTTATGAGGTCATGTAGTGATATTTTCTCCTCTCTCATCTCATTTTATTATATATCGGTCTGAAAATACCTTATTCATGATCCCCCTATCAAGTATGATGAAACTCTATTATTTTTTAGACTTGTAGTATTGGTTTAATGCCTTTGAATGAATATAATAATGAATTTTAATTCTTAAATTATTTACACATTGTGTGTATTTCATGAATTTTTTGATCTTTTATTATAGATAGATGTTTTATCTTGAATGGTTTTACAAATTTCCATCACCTCTATGTAAGAACATCATCCTTATATACGTTGTATTATGTGCATTGTTAGACTTATGCATGGATTATCTATGTAATATCATCATTCTAGACTTATATAATGTAGATGATGACCCCCATAGTTCTATCTTGAGTCTCATAACTCTATAGAAAACACTTATGCAAGAGAGGTTCAATTTAAATATTGGGTATGAGAAATTTTAGTCCTTATAGGTTTTATTTTGTTGTTCTAGCAGAGTAGAGGAGATTTATAGACTATTGGTGCATCACCTCTTTTAGTTTTAGTTCATTTATTCTATTTTATGCACCAAAAACACATAATATTATTTGTATATAGGTCTCTTTCACAAAAAAATTTGGCCTAAAACTGATCTTAAATTAGTTACATCTAGTTTAGGAAGGAAATCAACATTCTCTAGAGGTTCATCTAAAGGATCTAATTTTCCACATCTTAGGGATGATCCTATTGTTTCTATTGGATCAATTTATCTAATGATCATGTAAAAGATCCAAGTGATAAAAATAAAATTGAGTGATTTTATCACCTCAAACTTACCAAAAGGTGAACCAATTACAATATGAAACTAATTTTGATTTTATAATATTAGGCACATGTTGCATATAATATTCACCTTAGATAGTTGAAACTATGTATAATAATAATACCAATGTATAATTATACCATAACTATGAGTTTGAATCATATAACTGTGTGTTTTGGCTAATTTGGATAAAATTGTAAGTGTGAAGGAAATGCTTCCAAAGCATGCCCCCAATATATATAGAGAAATCTAAAATTGATACAAGTACTAATATAGAGGACATGTTTCCAAATGATGAATCCACTATAAACTATACATGATGAACATTGAATAGGTGTAGATAATCTATCTCCAAAGCATGCCCTCATTGAATCTAGAAATAATGAATGTGTTGAAAACATGTCCAGATGTTATACCTAAAATAGATCTATGAGTTTATATTAGCACCCAATATTAAATAGATGTACATAAAATTATTCCAAATATTTCCCCCATTTAATTTGAAAATTGTGAATGTGTGGAATCCATGTCTATATGACATGCCACCACTGAATCTATGAATTGATATTGTGATCAAGGAATTTGATGGAGGGGAGGCTAGATCAAGTGTTAGTTTCAAGATGAAATCATAAATAAAACAAAAAAAATAACAAATATTAACACTTCTATGCCTATATCATATGGGGAACTTAGTGAATAGATAAAAAATGACAAAGATCAACTAAAATGTAAAAAAAAACTTACAAATTCTCTTTACCTTCTTTGAATGCTCCAAATGATGTGTTCATTATCTTACTTAGATTATGATCAATAAGTATTCATCAATGGTGTTTACCTATCCCCATCTCCTCTTGGAAACATGGTTGGCTTGGCTTTTTGCTTGATGTTTCTTGAAAATGGCTTGGCTTGGATCAAATCTAGAATTATGACACTATGCATTTGTTTGATGAATCAAATCTTACTTTATAACTCTACTATGTTCCAAGATCTATAAATGAAGAGATCTAGGCTTATTTTTATAGGATTTAAAATGACTTGGAAAGGGTTAAATCCTAACCTTGGTTGTCTTAGTTAACCCTAGTAGGGTTAAAAGGTATCCAATGGTCATGATTAGTAGGGAATAAGCATGGGTGGGATATTTTCCAAAAATGACAACTCACAAAAGGTAATGATGGACACCTAGGATATTAATTAATTTTTAAATTTCCCTTTTTAATAATTAATTTAATTTCTCATGGATGAATTCAATTAGGATTTGATTAGAATTTTAATGTTAATTAATTTAATTTAAGGCTTTTGAATATTTGTGCAAGTTTAGATTTTATTGATTTAGGCATTTATTATTTTTAATTAATTTATCAACCAATTAAACATGTTATGAACCCAAATTTGAAACTTTTAGAGATTCTTAGGCTAGATTTTTAGAGGTTGGTAATAATTTCTCTAATGTCAAGTAAAATACCATTGTTGGCCAAGTTTAGGTGTCTATAGTTTGCCCCTATCTTGGAAGACATTACATGTTGTAAGCATAGTAATGTATTATCAATTAATAAAAATGTTTTTTGTGCCTATGACATGAGTGGTAATGGATTAACTATATCTTCCCCATCGAGGGATTAGTTGGCAAAAGGGTTTGATAAATGGTCCTTTGAAAGAAGGAAATGAGGTGACCAAATAAATGAAAATGATGGGGTGATAACATAATGATTTGTCCAAAGTTGGTAAAAATAATTGAGAATGCAAGTGGGATGATGTATAATGGTTTCCCTAAAGCAGGTTATAATCATTTTACTCTAATATTTGAAATCATGGTATGATAACATAATGATTTTCCTAAAAGTGTTTATAATCATTGAGAATTTGGAGTTACCTAAATTAGGATAGACAGACATGATAAAAACATGCTCTATGTGGGTAGAGGAAATTGAATTATTTGCTCAAATGTGTCTATAATCATTAACATTCAAATTGGTGATAACATAATGATTTGGTCAAAGGTGGTTATAATCATTGAGAATGTAGGTGGGATGGTGTACAATGGTCTACCCATTGCCAATTATAATAATTGTACCTCGATTATGGAAAACAAGATTTATGGTTGATGATTGAAAACATGATAATGGAAACTTGATATAGATGATAAAGATGAATTGGGACAACCTGCTAGTAGGGAGATGCTCATTCAAACTAACAAAGTTTGAAATTATTTTGTTTTTTAATTACTTTGTTTAGAATATGGTTGGGATTAATGCTAGTGTTAGTAATAAGGATATATCGATGTTACATTGATGGTGTAGAATTTTCAAATATAATTTTTTTTGTAGCATGTGATGGTGGGCATCATGAAATAATATCATGAGGCCTTCATCGTAATATGCATAAGGACTAACTCTTGATCTAATACTCAAGATAAAATAATCCACTAATGATAAAAACCATGACGATAATGTTGGCATATGAATATGAATGGATTCATGAATAAGTGCACAAGGAATAACCTAATGAATGAATGTAGATTTGAATTAAGGCATCAATACTTAAATCAAATAAATAGGAACATAAACAAATAAAATTTAGTCACAATGTTAGTACAAACAACATGATGAAAATTATCCCTACAAAATAAGCAAAAACATAACAAATAAACATGATGTGGGAATAGAAGAAAAGGAAGGGGATGGCTGAGCTATCTTTATATGCACTAGGAAAGTGGAAACTACCTACATAGTTTTATGGATGATATATCAAATAAAAACTTTAGGCCTAATGTAATTCTCCAAAAAATGAGAAGAAAATGATAACTGATGAAAAATAAACATGATGGATGTGATAGAAGAATAGGAATGAACTCAAGAAATGGTGAGAGCATGGAACAAGGCCAAAAAGGATATAGAAACTAAGTGACAAGTGATTTATTTTGACTTAGTAAGGACTCCCATAGTACTTAAGGAAAAAAAATGTGGTCAATGTTTTGGTTTTCCTAAATGATTTTAAAATGTTTTTCTATTTTTCAGAGTGTCTCAACTCAACTAAGAATGATGAGATAATAAATGATCCAAGCTCACAAAATCTCACAAAATGGTGAGATCATGATGGAAAAGAGAATTGAGCTAACCTCAATGTGAATCAAACATGACTCATATAGTCCTAAAAAGGCCTTAGTTCATAGTAGTTCCACCTTACAATGAATGAATTTGATTAGTGTCGTAGCCAAGTCAAATAAAATAGTTATAGTTAGCACAGTGGCATAGTGTGACATAAGAAATGGTAAGTTGATATGTCAAGTAACAATAAATAAATATTTCCCCTAGTTTTCCCATAGGCAGTTATAAATAAGATATAATTGATCAAATAAATGATACTAATTTACCCATAGGTGATTATAATTAGTAGAAATACTGGTGAAACACTAATTTTTCCATGTAGGTGGATATAATCAGTCTCACATAAACAAACATGAGAAGAAGAGAATAAGAAATGAAGGATGCAACTGCAAAAGCTTCTAGTATACTACTAAAAAATACCACCTCTATTTGGAATGCTTGAAATAACTATTAAAATTGATATAATTTATTTATGCTAAAAAAATGAAACCAAAGGATGAACCAACATCAAATAGGCTAGGTTAGGATAGATCAAAACATGCTTTGGTTGATATAAGGAAATGGTAGAATGGATAAGTAATATGCAAAGTGATAAGCTGGTAGGATGATAAAAAGTTATTGTACAAATAATAATGTTGATAATGTGATACAACTTTAAATGAATCTCATAGACAATATATCAAGTCACTCAAATGTTTTACCACTTGAGGTGTATAGTGTTCATAGGCTCATCAAGTTTATCCCCATCTAGTGTGGTGAGCCTATATGCTCCTATGCCATAGTTTAAAACAATGATGAAGGGATCTACCTAGTTGGTTTTGAACTTGCCTTTATGCTTTTTTTTAGTCACGGTATTTTTTGGTTTTCTTTGAGTACAAGATCACCAAGTTTAAATTGTCTATGTTTCACACATTGACTATAGTGGCCACATATTCAATTCTAATATGACTGAAGGTTATTCACTCCATCTATACATTTCTCATCAAGTAACTCCATCTCTTGCAAGTGAGCTACTTTATAGTCTTCATCGGCTAGTGCATGCTTTAAAGAGATGTGTATTGAAGGTAACTCAACCTCAATGGGAAGAATGGCCTCCATGACATAAACAAGTGATTATGGAGTGGCTCTTATTATGGTGTGGTGATTGGTATAGTATGATTATAGGGCATGAAATATATGAAGGTGTTAATCACAACTTACATCATTGATAATCTTTTTGAGAATGTTGATAATGGTTTTATTTGATGCTTTAGCTTGGCCATTACCCTAAGGGTAATATGCCACAGAAAAATGTTGTTTGATTTTGTATTCATGACATATATTGTTGACATCCTTGTTCTTGAATGATCCATCATTATCATATATAAGGTTGGAAGGGATACCATAGTGGTAGATGAGATTGTTGAAGATAAATCTAGAAATTCGCTTTCTAGTGATGTAAGTGAGGGGTATAGCTTCAACCTACTTAGTGAAATATTTTGTTGTGCTAAGGATATGTTTATGGTCATCTAAGGAGGTGGGGTTTATCTTTCCAATGAGACTGAGGCCCCATGTAGTGAATGGCCATGGTGTCAACATTAGTTTTAGAGTCTTGATTGAGGAATGAATTGTATTGTCATGCCATTGACTTTATCACATATTTTTACATATGCAACTACATATGCATCCATCATTAGCCAATAATAACCAATATATAAGAGATTTTTATATAGGACTACCCTAATAGTATGGGCTCTACATACCCCTTCATAAACTTATTATAATTCTATTATAGATTTTATCATAGGTAAATAATGAAGTAGAGTTCCATAAAAATTATAGTGGTATAGGGTTGGTCTAGGTAAGGTTTAATATTGGGAATTGTGAATGAAGGCCTTAGTTTATTTTTAGGATAAGTCTGGTGGTAAAACATGGTTATTTAAATAGGCATATAGGTTTAAATACCAAATAGAGATCGGACCAATAATATCATGTATCATTTCCAAAGTTGATGGTTCAAGAGTTAGAACTAGAAGATTTTCAATGAGAAATTTTTAATCATTTGTCTTATTTGCATGTCATATAAGAGACCCAATGGTAGGCATTACATCTATTTTCTAATTACTTACCCATGGTATATGTTCAAACTAAATATTGGCAATCTACTACTTGAGAGTATCGACCATGGCTTTATAGGGAACCAACTTGTAATATTTAGTTAGAAAATGGTTTGTAACCTAATTGATGATTAATTGTAAATCACCATAAATCTTTAGGTGATTTATATTCCATTATACTACTTGTTGAAGCCCTAATATAAGTTCTTCATATTAAACCATGTTATTGGTACAAGGAAAGTTGATTCTAAATGACTTAGGGATTGGATCCCCCTATAGTGTTATAAATAAATGGCCTACCTCTAATCCATGTGATGTGAATGACCCATAAAAATATAGCTTCTAGTGCTTCTCCTCAATAGGTGTGTTAATGATGGTCATGACATATTCATTAGGGATTTGGAATGTGAGTAGATATGCATTTGAAAGAGGTGCTTCGATAAGATTTTCTACAATAACCTATCCCTTGATGTATTTATAGTTCACATATTCTATCTCAAACTCACTAAGAAGCATGATCCATTTAGCCATCTAGACTTATAAAGCTATTTTAAATAGTAGATACTTAAGTTTTTCTACTTTTGAAATGACCATGGTCTTATTGTTCTAAATGTAATGTCACAATTTTTGAAATATGAAGATCATAACGAGACAATCTTTTTTGATGGGTATATAATTATGTTTATACATGACAAGTGGATGACTTAGATAGTATATTGCATGCTCTTTTCCATTGACATCGTGTTGAGATAGAAATTTCCTTAGGGCATTGGTGGTACATGATAGATATAACAAGAATGATTTTCCATGAATGGGAGGTAATAAAACTGATGGATTTGCAAGATAGTTCTTGAGATATTGAAAAGATTTTTGATAATCATTATCCTAAATAAATGTTACACCTTATTTAATATGCATGTAAATGGATTTCACTTATACAACAATTGAGATATGAATCATCAAATAGACTATATTTGTATATAGAAACTATGGATTTTCTTTAAATTGGTTAATGGTGGCATGTCTGTTATGGCTCATACTTTGGCTAGATTGACTTCTACTACTTTAGAAGACATAATGAATCCAAGCAATTTTCCTGATGTGATACCAAAATTAGATCTCTTAGGGTTGAGCCTCACTTTGTATTCACATAGTCATCCAAATATCCTCCTCAATGTTATTGGATGATCAACCTTAGTCTTTGATTTACCTAGTATGTCATTGACATAGTATTCAACAATGTTAGGAGTCATACCATTAAATATAGCTATCATGGATATTTTATAGGTGATCCCTATGTTCTTAAGACCAAATGGAATAACATGATAATAGAATATTCCCTACAAAGTGGTGAATGATATCTTGTATTGGTCTTCTAGTGCAATTTTGATCTGATTGTAGCTTGAGAAATTATCCATCAGTGAAAGCATATCGCACCCTATTATGGAGATTATAATCATGTCAATGTTTGGCAATGACAATTCATCCTAAGGGAAAGATTTTTTTATTTCCTTAAAATCACTATAGATTTTGATTCCTTTTGGATTTTTAATGATTAGTACCGCATTAGATATCCATTAAAAATAGTTTATTGGTCTAATATACCTCACCTCTAAGATCTTTTCCAACTCTTTCTTGACTAATAAAATAATGTCAAGATGAATTTTGCATAACTTTTACTTCACTAGTTTGGCATCAAGATAAACCATAAGGTGGTGAACAACTAATGTGTTGTCCAGACCAGGCATGTTAGAATATACCCATGTAAATATATCTACAAATTCCCTCAATAATGATATAAGGGATTCACACTCCTCCTTAGTGATGAATGTTCCTAATTTAATCCATTTTGGTTCATCTAGAGTCTCGATGTTTACCTCTAATGTGTCTTCCACTAGAAGGCTTGAACCATTTTCAAGAATAGTGGGCAAAGATTTGAATTATTTGGATATGTTAGAGTCCTCTTTTAGGACTAGTTATTCAAGGGCTCCTAGACATGGTGAATCAAAATCCACCAATGGGAGGGATGTGCATGTAACATTTTTTTTTGGAAAATCCTAAATGATGAAATCAAATACCTATTATTCTTCAAGAATGAAGTCAAATTTATTGACAATTTTGTCAACATTGGTATCTTGAATGATTTGATAAAAATCTTATTCTTATTCAAATCTAAACTTGGAACCATAGACAAGTTCATTGTTGGTGGTCTCCTAGTATATATTTTAATAAGGTTGAACACCCCTATGTAATAGTACCTAAAAAAGTTTCACCACTAGACTATCCTTCATCTTTATTTTTTCCCTAGTTTAAAAGTGCCTCAAAGAGGTTTTCACTTTGGGACCTCAATGTTTTATTTATTTGTTTTTCACTAAGGGTGTTCACCTGATCTCCAAAATATGCTTTAGGATCTAGTTTGATTGAGAACCCTAATCTATGGTCTCCCAACAAAACATTATCCCTAAGACCTAGAAAATTGTAAAAGGCCTCATCATTTTGAAACTCATAAATTAGCATGTTGGATTCTTATTGCTCCTAGTCTATCAATTCAAGATAATATAATGGTAGTGGATTATGATGAATGATTATTTAAAGGGTATAAATGGAATTATTATAGAATAGGTTACTTTGGGCTAAGTCATCGAATTGGATATGATAAGACTCTATTTCATCATTGACATCATTATCACTAGTCATTAGTGATGGAACTTGAATAAGATACATGGGGTTACCCTTAGGTGGTTTGACTCTAAGTCCATAGGTTTATTTGTACTTAGTAATATAAATGAGATCAAGTGTTCCCTATTGATTTAGATTGAGGCCTCCTCCTTCATAGTCTTAGTTCTCCATGATGTGATTAAGAATGGGATATTTGAAGATTTTGTAATAATTGACTAGTTTATCATTATACAACCATGATTCATCACCCTTGAGAGGGTCTTATTCTTTACCATAGGCTGGTATAAAAGTGATAGGTGTTGGACTATGTTGATGAAATTTTTTCTAAATTTTCCATTTCATGAGTGGTTTTGCTTTTGATATTCTAGAAGACATGGGGTTATATGGAATATTTTTAATGTGAAAGGTATCATGGGTCAAGTAATCTCCTAGGTCATTAGCCAAGATCACATAATGATTAGATATTTCATGAGGTGAAATATAAGAAAGTGAATCAAGGGTATCATGGTCAATGCATTTGACCTCTCATAAATCAATAAGTATGGCTTTCTCTGTATTCTACTTGGCATCTAAATTCATGCTGAAATGGTAATTATAACTCATAAACTTAGCCTCTAGATGTTTTCAATGCTCATATGGGTGCAAATATCTTGGAATACTAACCTCCATCCATAAATGGGAGAACTTGATACACTAGTGTAGTGTCTATGGAATTTCATGAATCTTGTGTAACCAAGATCTAACACATGGTAAAGTGTATCATGGGTCAAAGGCCCATTAATAACTGGAAAGATGATGGTGCCTTATATTTCTCATTCTTTGATGTTTTAGGCTTTAATGGTGATTATTTATATTTAGAGATATGTTAAGGTATACATAAGAATATTGATGAGATTTAGAGACACGATATTTAGACCCGATCCATTGTCTATGAGGACACACTTCACTTTGTGAATCTTTATGTAAACTTCAATGTATAACGAATTACTATGCCGTGGGCCAAGGGATGTCATATCACTTTGGTTAAAGGTTACATGTTGGGTTGGAGTGAGGTGTCCAACTAAAACTTGAAATTTGTTAGGAGATATGTCATTGGAGCTATGGATTGAGTAATGAACATTGTTAAGATGTTTTTGTGGATGGTTTATTTATGCAACAAATTTAAAATGGAAATTTTTACTGGCATCTCTTGAAATTGTTACACAATGTCAAACCTATTTTCTTGGATAGTGGTAAATGGCTTATTCTAAGACAAAATGGCTAGTTGGCTGAAGGGTGAAGTGGCAAATGGTTGTGGTCATGGTATGGTAATCTTCAAACACTGAGTTATGAGTACATAGTTGGGATTAGGTAAAGGACCATTGTTAAAAAATGATGGTGGAGGGGGACTAGATAGGATAAGTCTTAGTTATTGATTCACTTGTGTGTTGTCATGGGCTAACAATGAGTTATCAATATAAGGTTCTAACATGAGAATCCATGCTTGCTAGTTTGATTGTGTGTGGTCTAAAGTCAAAGAAGCATTACCAGAATGGTTTGGTTAATTTGGTATGATTAGTAATGGTATTATCTAATTAGTACTTGGTTTTAGATTGATTGAAATGGTGGTAATGTGACCTCCTACAATATTTAATACAACTACATTATAGTCATGTGCAACTGCATGGCAAGTTTATTGGTTGTTTCTATCATTATGACCTTAATTTTATACATTATTTCAATAGAGTTGGTTTTGTTGTTGATTCTATTGGTTTAGCCTTGGTTATTGATACCATTTTTGTTTATGTTTATTACTTGTTATGTTGGGAAAAAGGATTCTGATAAATTCCAATGATTTGATTAGAGGTAAAAGCTCCATAATCAAATGTTATCTCTCCATTTTCCAATATATTCTAAATTACATGTCTATTTACACACAACATTACAAATTATGTGCATTGACCTAATGAAAATCATATAATTATTCTAGCCTATTCCAGTCTAGCATGTTAGCACCTTCATCAACTTGCTCTTTTGGAATGGGCCATCTAATTAAGCTAGTTGCTATGAGCTTATGAAAGAATGATTAAATGGGATCTCAAAGGTTAGTAAAAACATGATGAGTAGGTATGTTTCTCCTTGGAGGAGGATAATTTTTCAAAGGCATAGATTATTTTATTTTTTGCACTGGTTACACTAGTCCAGGTTGTTACACTTATTGTGCATATTATTATCACTAAAAATATTATTGGTTGGGAGTAAGCTAAAAAAGAGGCATAGGCTGAATAGATGGTGTTTTCACCATTTAGGCATGTTGTGAATCTATTACTCCATTTCCTAAAACATTCTTATTTCTATTGAATAACTTGGGTTTATCATTGTTATTAGCCTATGTCGGTTGAGATGCTTACGTTTAGACTAGACGTTGATTTTGATCACTATTCTAGTTTTAGTTCTAGCCAATATTCTAATTTGATGAGGTTATTTTAATGATCCCTTTATTAATAAGGGATCATTCAATCACTAAACCTTTGTCAATGATTTCTTTAAAAATATGTATACACTGTAACTACAAAGAGTATGATATCTAGATGTGTAGATTTATGTTAAACATAGAAGCTAGTTATGTGTATGGTAGACTATGGTTAAAAGGGCATGCAAGGGCTCTCCATCACTATAGATAGTTTGTGAAGCTTTCACTTGGTTTATGTTTTGTTTTTGTCAAGTCTAATAATGAAATATCATGCTCAAGATTATAAGAGAAGTGCTATATGAACTTGTTTGAAAGATCATCAAAATAAAAAAATTTAATTTTTTTGTAATTTTAGGAACCATTCTGAAGCTTATCCAATTAGGCTTACTGGAAATAATAACAAAAAATAAGTATATGTCACTATAAGCCATTAGTTGACATGTGATAAAGAATTTTGTCATATGGGCTTTGGGGTCACCTTTACCCTTTTATTTTTCAAACATTGGTGGATCATACCCTAGAGGAAATGGTATCTTCAAGTACTCCATGTTGAAAGGGTAAGAACATACATTATCCAACTTAAACTTTTTGGTCTATTTCCTAGCTTGAATGGTATAAATTACATCCTTAATTTGTTGTAGCTCTTGTTCAAAGAAAATTGTAGGAATATTGGCTTGAGGTGATGATTTTACATTCATAAGTGGATTACTTTGACTAAGGTATGATGGAGGTATTTTCTATAGTATGTTAGATTGCCCAAGGAATAGAATAAGAATACATATATGTAGATTTGGGTGTAATTGTTGAAATTTCACTTGTGGTTGTGTGATGTTTTGGTTGGGATTAGGTATGTAGGCCTAATTTTGTAAATATTGAGGTTGAGATGGTGGTATATAGCCATACTATGGTTATTGAGGTTAAATAAAGATATGTTGTAGACTAGTCATACCTAGATGATTGAGAGTGACTTGTGAACCAAGACCCTATTGTTGAACTCGTGGCATATTTGGCACAAAAGGTAATTACTACCTAGTATGTATTTGAGGAACAAGGGAACCTATTTATTATGTGAATCTCTATTAGGAAGTGGATGAAATTTGGAGATTAGTCATCTATCACTGACCAATACTAGTACATTATTAGTTAGACATTACTTGGTTTTGGATCAGCATGTTAGTCTATGACTGAAGATGTATGTTCACTTCTACTTGGTGAGGTAGAACATTGGATTCCCCCTATTGAGGTGGGAATATGTTTTAACTCTACTACTTGGGTACACGAGACTATGCTTGTTATTATGGAATATTACTCATTACCTATTGGGGTGGAGTAAGATTCATCACATTTTAGTATGGCATGGCACTAGTCATTGGTTGACTACTTAATCCTTATTATTGGGTGTTATAAAAAGTATCTAGTTGAGGATTAGAGGTAGTTGGTAGAGGTTGGGACATAGAAAGTCTTATTCCTTAAGTTTATGCACCACTAATTTTACTAGTTAAAGGCACATTTTGTTTTTGACTATTTATTTATGCATTAACACCACTTTGGTTTAGATTGGATAATGTTTACATGTTGTCCACTAAGTTTTAGACACTATTATGAATAAAATCATAAGACACTTCTATGATAGTTGGGTTGTTGAACATATTTTCAAATAAAGAGTTTTGTGAAATGGGTCTAAACCATTATTTTATTTACCAATCAATTTCATTAAAACTCATGTTGAAGGAGCTAAATTAATAAGACACTTGTTTGACATGGTCATCTAATTAAAGTTATATTCTAGGTATTGATATCTTTGGTATGTTATATATATTTGAATGAAATGGTCCTCTATGAGACCTCTTTCATGACAAACATACATGGATCTTGATAGGGTATTGTTACTATGGCATTAGGGTTACTATAAGAGGCCTGATCATTATTTTGATAAGACATGTTATAAGGACCTCTGGATAGATTTTGTAAATTATCATTCCATACCTCATAGTTTGATGGCATTGTATCATGATAAGGTTGTTCTTGAATGTTTTATAAAAATATAGGTACACTAGCCAAATATTTAGTTGTCTAATCTTGATATTACTTTGTGTATGGAGACAAGCTAACCAAATAATTAGCCAAAGGATCTTGAATCTATTCCCCTATTTTAGTGTTGTATGGTTGATAGGAATCTATATCCCAAACAACATCATCTTCATAAGGGTTGTAAATAAATTATTCGTTCTACTATATGTATATTGAGCCATGATCAAATCTATGACAAATATTTTTCAATAAGATGGATTAGAGTTATAAAAAATATAAAAAGATATGTATAAAAAGACAAAGGGTTCAAACTCTATCTAACTGGGTCAAGGGTGGAACTAAATCTCTAAAAATTATATGCAAATACTTTGTTAAAATAGTAAAACATTAAATGTCTAACATTAAATGTTTTACACAAACAAGGTCAAGTAAAATGACCTAAGAACAAGATTCCAAACTCTAATGTCCAAATGTGTTCAAAATAGGTCTAAACTAGGAAAGGGAAATGTTACTAGGTATCCAAATATGGAGTCAAAGTCTAGGCTCAAACATGCTAAACTAAGACTTTTAGCCAAATGAAACATCAAAAACTAGTCTTGAAACAAAGGATGATGATGCTTAATCTAAAAAACTTAGAACAATTTGGCAAAGACTAGGCACTTGATTATAGATATAAACATAATATTATTGGTACAAAACATAAAATAAAATTCACTTTAAATATGGACTGATTCTATCAAACAAAGGCACAAACAATAAAATTTTCAACTTTTAGTAATAAATTAACCTAAGTTACGTAACCCAAAAGAGAAAGATCTATGCATTCCCCTATGTGTCAAGGGTTAAACCAAAATCAATCAACGGTTGGATCCAAACTTGTAAAATTTAATCAAAGACTAAAGTAAGGTAAACGAGGGTTTGATGTCAATAATCTAAACAAATTTGAATAATATGACTATGCTAATCAAAGATCCAAAAAGGCTAAAATGATTGGTTTTAAGAAATGATAATTGAGACACAAGACAAGATAAGTATTTTGAAATAATTTGGGTAGTGTAACGATGTTTATCACTGATAAAAGATGTGAAAATGTTATGTTTCAAATACTTCTAAGGCATAAGACTTGAAATGATTTGTAAAACTTGATGTTACCCATTTCAATCAAGTGATACACCCATTAGTTTTGACATAAAAGTATGTTAATTGAAATCAAGGTGTCAAATGGATGGCATAATGCATCCTAAAACAATGGATTAGTGTTGGACATAAGACTCATTCATGATGTGGTATAAATAACATAATTTTTATTTCTAACACACCAATCACTAAAGAATATATGACAAAAATACAACTAAGTATATCATCCTAAATCCTATCAAGGTGTGGTAAAGTGGGGTTGTATAAAGCCTAAAATTTTTCAAAAATCTAAATTGATCCCATGTGTACACACTTCATATGTGCATAAAATAATCATCACATCAATTGAGTCTGTGTCAATCAATTTGTTGTGAAAAGGTCTTATCATTTTCACAATCACTACATCCATCATTTTCTCAATGTAGTGTGATGTCTATATTGATCATAAATTTTGGGCTTAACTTCCAACTAATGAATATGCTTTAACCACTTAAACCATCATCCAATTGGGGTGATCCTAATTTGTATACCCCTCCATGAAAAGGGGTTAAAACACTGATAGGAGATGAATCTCTAGGTCAATACTTCCTTAGAGAACTTGTGAGACTTAATGACATCCCATTCACAAGCCAAGATTCATGAAAATAAAATACAAGAATAAAAACTTTAGGGTTGCTTTTAGATTACCCAATACTATGCAAGTTTTGGTTAGAGCCTAGGCAACTTTATTTATATGCCTTGGACTAGACACTAAAATGCAATAGAAAGTTACTTTTGATCCCAAGAGTTCCATATAGGGTATGGGGGGGAGCATGCACACACTATCCTTTTTTTCAAAATAAATAATCAACAAATAGATTGTAAAGAATTATGAGTGAAGTTTGATTTTTAAGTACCAAATTGAATTTGACTTTATTATTTAGTAGCCCCTTGGATTAAGTGTAAATATTGAAATAATATTTGCATAAAAGACCATATTAAGTAAGACCATCTAATTTGTTTTAATCCCAAAGTCTAAATGTTGAAGATGTATCTTAAGTTCATTTTAAAACACTAATTTGAAATATTCAAGATTTATAAATGTGTTTTAAGAACCAAATTTGAAATGTTTATAAAACTTAGCATGTTAGGTTTGTTTTAGGAACCAAATACCAAATATGAGATATAAAATGTTTATATTAGTAACCAAATTGAAATGCGAAAGATTTGAAAAATTCCTTTTAAAGCCTAAAATGAAATGTTTGATTAGTCTAAGCATTCAAATTTGGTGTTCAAATCAATCCTTCAACCTATAATTATTAGATAATGATGACCTACTTTGAAGCCAAGATTCTTAGTTTCAATATTCTTATTAAACATGTTATGAATCCGAATTTGATACTTTTCGAGATTCTTAGGCTAAATTTTTAGAGGTTAGTAAAATTTTTTCTAAAATTAGGGCAAAATCCATCGATGTCTAATTTTAGGTGTCTATAGATATAAGTACTCAATACTGAATGAGTGTGGATAACATGATTCCAAATAATTCCCCTAATGAATCTAAATTTTTTGAATGTGTGTAAGCCCATGTCCATATGACATGCCCCCACTAAAAATATGAATTGTTATAAGTACCTAATATTGAATGAGTATGGATAAAATGTTTCTAAAGCATGCTCACAATCTAAAATTTTGAATGTGTAGAATCCATGTCCATATGACATGCCCCCACTATATCTATTAATTTATATAAATACCCAATACTAAATGAGTGTGGATAATATGCTTCCAATGCATGCCCTCACTGAATCTAGAAATTGTGAATGTGTAGAAGCCATGTCCATATGTCATGTCTTTGTTGACATGATCCAACTTTCAGTTGAGAGAAAAAATAGTACCTGGTATTTTCCTCACCTCAAAGGAAGAAGACAACCATATAGTTGAATATTGTGTGACTGAACCATGTAGCATGTAGAAAAATGTACATAGATAAATGTATCATTAAAGCACATAGAACCTAATAAATCACATTTATGTATAATATTCATGATAAATATCATGGAAATGTATATATAGTAATATTATAATATCAACAACAAAATAAGCACACACAGAATATCACTCAAAAACAAGTCAACAAATAAAGGTCCTAAGAGACCATAAAAAAGGGGCATGCTCAAATGCTACAAAATTATATGGGCATGAATTAGTAAAATGTCCATAAATAAAGAAATTACATATTAAAATTTATATATAATAACTAATTAAATATTTAAATGTCTAATAAGGTCAACATAGGCACATGTTTCATATGCAATAAAGCATATTCAAATGCTCAAATAAACAAGACAATAGCAAGCCAAAACACTCAAGGAAGTGTATAAATTAAAATCATAAGAAACTATCATAAGCATATCATATTATATCATAAATAAAATGTGTTATATAAAACATCAAGTACATGTCATATCAGGTACCATGTGCAAGATATAAGGATGGATAAGGCATGTGTAAGTACATAAGATCTCATTCATGATAATGTGATGTGACCGTAGAATTATATAACCTATAAGTATCAAGATCATATAATATATATGCCCCCAATGTTTAAGGGATGTGAGTAGAGGGAAATCCCAAAACTTGTAGGTGCATACAATCATGTATATGTATTCTTGTAGATGTATATGTAGGAGTGAATGATATGTTATCCCTTAACATGGAACTAACACATGCATGCCAAGGAACTAATAGAATATGTAGGTGATAAAAATGGTTTTAGATTCCTTTTTAATGTTTTGATTAGTTTTCTGGTATTTTTTAAGAGACAATATCATCTTATGATGTCATTAAAAGGATTATCATAGGCATCTCCCCATTCAAAACATGGTGCAATAAAGTATTCATACTACTAAAGATCATGTATATGTGAAACATCTAAAACTATAATATTTGTGATGTTTTGTGTATGTATAATAGGACTCTAAGGTCATGAGGTACCAATAAAAGTAATAGGAGTTTGTGTAACCCATATGTATGCACTATGTGGTTTATTTGGAATAAAATTAGTAGGAACATGTTTAGGTGATCTAAATAGCTGAATATGTTGCATAGAAGATGCAGATTCAATGGAACCAACTTTTTTTCTCTGATGTAAAGGTCTCTCAAGTATTGGGCACTTAGTAAATGGGATTTCCTATTGATTACCTTTTTATACTATATTATTCTTAATAGGTTTGATAATTAATTTCCTAAGTATGAATTTATCATGTTTAAGAGGATGTTCATATAGAACATTGGAAATTATAATTACCCAATTCACATGAATGTACTTAACACATCTATGCACTATATAAAGTGATAATATAAGAGTATGTATCCAAATTTTTCCCAATAACATGTTAAACACACTTGCACAAGGCATAACTAATAAATTAGTAACCAAAGGTACATGACCAACCTATAAAGGTAGATCAATCTTGCCAAGAACCTTTTGGGAGGTCAAATAAAATTCTATGATTGATCTAGTATAAGGGTTTAAATTATGATTATTATAACCCAAATGCATAAATAATGTCATGGATAAAACACTTTCTATTACAACATTATAAATCATAACACTATGTATGAGGTATTTATCAAGGTATGCTCAAATGAATAGTGAATGAAGATCAGAGTCATCATACATAATTTCACTTCATCAAAGGAAATGTCAAGATTATAAGCCATAAGAGGTATATATCTCATGTAATTACCAATGACCACATCTAGTGTGTGTCCATAATGTGATGTAGGAGGATGCATATTATTTGCCATTTGGACTTTTTGTTCCTTATTAGAATGAATTAAAAAAAGGTTACTAAATATATTTTGCTTATGGTGATGACCAATTTGTGAACTTGATTCTTTTGGAGGATCAAAAATTCTAATATGTTGGTCATTGATAAGGTCCTTCATCTTATTATTCAAGGTAAAAAAATCTATTTGTAGAATTCCTGGGGCCTTGATGATTATAACAATAAGAATTTGCATCATATCTTTTAAGTAGATGTCTATTTAGATCAATCTATATATGAGGGAGAGATATAAAAGGACACTCTATCAACCATGGGAGTAATTTCGTATGAGGCTTAGGTAAATGTGCAAACTCTCTCCTTGGTGAATTAGATAAAATAAACCAATTATGATGCTATGAAACTACATTATTTATGGTGGTTATTTCTTTTTTAGGATTAGGAGATTTTAACTTATAACTTGGTTTAATTGTAAACTTTTTACTAGATGTAGATACAGCTAGTGTATTTTCCACATAATTAAGCTTATTTGATAAAATAAGCTTTATTTCACTATCCTTTCAACATGGCCTAAGTCATCAAAATATTAATGTTTCTTGAAAATAATGGAATCTTGTAAAGAAGCAAGAAAACTATGTTTGAATATGTCTTTCATCTCTTTTTCTACGATAGGATTTTTCATTTTAGCCAACTTTGTCTTGTAGTTCAAGACATATTCATTGATAGGTTATTTGGTTCCTTGTTTTATCTTTGAAATTTGAGCATAGGAAACTTTATTGGTAATGTTAATATAAAAGTGCGCAAAAATATAATATGCAACAGGTTTGAATTATTTCATGGGTTGGAGAGGTATGTCATAAAACCACCTCAAAGCATAGTCCTTCAGGCTCCTTAGAAATAATTTGGTAAAAATTTTATCATTGGAGGCATATTCAATGAATGCCATGTATGAGGTTTGAAGATGTTGTTTAGGATCACCATTACCATCATAAAATTTAAACTTAAGTGCAAAAAATCTAGTTGTAAAAGGGTGAAAAGAGATATCAAGTATAAGAGGGTTATACAATACATCTTATGAATCTATTAAATAAGGGTATTTTAAATTTATTTATTTAATGTTTGTAACCTTGTCCTCTAAGGTATTTATGATTTAGAGTGTTTGAACTATAGACCCATTGATGTTTAGATTAGCCAATTGAGTAGTCACCAAAGTGGATGAAAACATGTTTTGCGTAGTAATACACATTGAAATCAATATTTGAGTTATGGTTTTAGGTAAAAAAATGTTTAAACACATAATTTGTGCCCCCATTACATGTATTTAGATGTAGTGTGTTCAAGGGGAGGTATGTGTCCACTAAAGTTTTGGAATTTTTGGCTCCAAGTATAGTTTTTAAGATCTTATGAATGTCTTCTAGGTTTTTCAATTTCACAAATGAAACATTGAAATTGATTACACTTAAACATGGTATACTTGCTCATTTTCATTTTTTTCCTTATGTTCAATATGATAATCTTCATCTATGATAATCTTATCATCTTTTTTTCATTATCAACATGGGTGCCATCATGATCCAAAGTATGAAATACCTCATTGTTTTGATACATATTGGATGGGTTGAGGTTAAGATCAATATTTTGGATGGACACATCCCCCAATATATGGTTATGCCTAGTTTGCATGAAAATAGTACCAATAGGAAATTAAAAAGTATAATAATCTAAAACCTTGGCTAGTTTAAAACCCTAGGAATAAGAGAAATTTGCGTTCACAAACATTGATTTCACCAAATTTTTAACCCTAATTTGGAATAAAATCCTCTTAGGTAGATAGGGTTAATAATATATAAATTATAGGGCACAAAGATGAATATCTAGTCCAGAATAGGGCAATTAAATGTTAAACTTAGATATAAATCATACACTAAAATTATTAAACTAAGATAAGTTAATAATGGAAATTATAACTATGATAGATATATAAAATGACATAAAATTTATTTATTTATATAATTATGATGATAATGTAGATATAGATCTAGAACAATTTGAAAGCATGCAAGAAGATAATTCTAAAACAATTTTCAAATTCTAGATCTGGTGCCTCTAGTTCTTAAGACAGCTACGTTAACCCTAGATTATTGTGTTGATGCTATTGTTTCAGTTTAACACTAGTGTATTATACATAATATATTATGAAATAGGATGTGACCATATGTATGCTTTTATGTTTAGTTTTATCTTTGCTCTAGTGCATTGAGACCAAGGTCATGGACTATTGCTCCTTGTGAAACGAAAAAACCATGGAATTCCATCTTCATTGTGACCTTGGGAGAAATTAGGTTGGTCGTCATATAATATTCTTCTAACCTAAATGACTCAATATTAAAGGACACTGCCTACATAGATAATACTATAGAAGAGGGCCTTAGACTCATGTAGTTTTCCCCTATGTGTTGGTTTATGTGTGAATCATGTAATGTGTGTCAATCAAGTACAATAGTGACCTAACTTGTAACTTGGAAAATAAGACCTTATAACTAATACTTTTGTAATTTATACCTATATATTTGTTATACCTATTATTGATATGGAAATAAGTAACATTTGATCAATTAAATGCTTTATATAGTGATTTTGATAAGTCCTTTAGTTTATTTGGTATCATTTCTAGGTGAGGTATGTGTGAGGGTTGATATTATATTTATAACAATCTTATAAAGAGATAACTCACACTAAATCACTTAGTCCAACCATTCAAATATGTTTCATATTTAAATTGGATGACTTCATGGCACTAGAAATGTCTATCAGGGCAAGACAATAACATCAATGTTATTGTATATCCCATACATTAGGGGCCAAGGAGTAGGAGAGCATGCACATGCTCAAAACTTGAAGAGGTGTAATATAAGTATATTTTAATCATTTTGGAAAAGATAATATGTGTGTTTCATCAATATAAGACTAGTCATATTAAGAGATAGTCCAAGGGAAAAAAGATAAAGTAGATGTGAGGCTTACAGGATTAAGAAATGTGTAGGACTAAGAAGAACAACCAAGATATGAGTTTTCTAAGAGAACAAGATTAAGGTGATACATAATAACAAAATACCATATACATTTCCCCCCTTTTAATCTAATATGAAATTATTAGTTTAAAGTAAAGGAAAAAGTACCTAGGTGTGTCTGCATACCTTTCCTTTTCTTGAGTTGAATTTGAGTGATTTACTAGTGAATAACCTATAACCAAGAACATGTTACAATGTAAAATTAGTGCATATAATCTGGATTAAAATTAACTAAAATACATTGAAATTGAAAGAGTAAGGATTAGGAGTACACATGTGTGTCAATGTAACTAGATTTATTATTTCCAAGTTATTTTGTAAAATATGTATCATTGTAAGGCTCTAAATGTTAGTAGAGGTTCCTATAATAACTCAAGAACATGGTAATTATAGAGAAATATTTCATAGTTAAGAGAACCAATAGGTGCAAAAAGGATGATAATATTATCTACCATTTATGATGTACCAAAATTCACCATTCACCTGAGAATAAGATGAAATACACAGAAATAGAAGCCCAGCCACAACTAGCATCACATTTGATAGCAAATTAAATTATAAGAGCATAATAAATACACATTAAAATATACATAAAATAATATAAGGAAAACCATAACAAAATGATTCTGTTAGATCAGAGTGATATATCTAGTCTTTCATAATTTAGTTGTCTCTTCACATTCCAATATTTCAAGACACAAAAGGATAGACTCTTCTCATTATTATATTCTGTTATCATATTTTTCAAAAATGGATAAAAATGATGAAATTTCATTTTTTTAAGTGGCTAAATTTTTTGAATTTCTCCTAAAAATGCCATAAATTTTGAAAAATTCAAAAAATTTAATTTATGAGCAATTTGATTTTTACCCCAAAATGTTTAAAAATAAGTTTGAACCTTCTGTGCAAAAATCCACTAGCATTCCCTATAGTTTGCAAAACTCATTTTGACTTTTGTGAGTTGTGTAAACACACTTTCCTTTTCACAAGTTATGTAATTTGTAAAAATGTTTTGGGTTTCCATGCAATGTGATAAATATTTTTTGATTCATCTACAAATTTTAAAAATATTTTTGATTCTTGTGTAAGTTGCATAAATGTTTTGGGTTTTCATGAAAATTTCAATTTTGCCTTGAAACTTTCTGTATATTGAAAAATACTTTTATTTTTTCCCTAGCTATGCAAATTTTCTTTCCACTTTATTGGCCATGTAATTTTCAATTTTATATCTTCACTCGTGTACAACTATTGTGATTATTTCCCCCAACTGTGCAAGTGACACTTAGTCTTCCCAAAAGCTTCATGTTCAAACCAAGATTATCAACATGTATATCAAGTGTGTTTGTTTTACATATGATCTTGAAGTTTTTGATAAAATGACATATAAATACAAATTCTCATGGAATGTGATGATTACAAATTATAGAAGACATGGGTGACCTCACGAAGCTTTGAAACTATTTCGTCAAAATGTAATGAATGGGTGTTTAACATAATCACTTTATATTTTCCAACGTACTCCTAGCCTATGATAAAATAAAAGTCAAAAAAAAAAAACATGGACATCCATACAAGCATAATGGAAAGTGTATTTTTGTCAAACATAGTTGTAAGTGCCTTGGTAGATATGTATGCATAATGTGGAAGCATTAACAAGGTGCATGAATTGTTTGACAAAATTTCTCAAGATACGGTCTCGTGGACCACAATGATTGTAAAATATGCAATTCACATATATGAATAGAGGATAAGAATGTTAGGTTGAATGGCAAGTGTTTGGAAATAATAACAAGAAAAAATGTTGTACATGATAGAATTCTAGTGTTTATTCCTCCACCCCATAATCAAGCTTGGATATATGTCCTTTGAAATGAGCTAAGTTCATGTCCTATTTTCAAAAAAGCAATAGTAGAGTTTGAAATAATTCTTATATATTAGGAATTAAATTATTGGTTTCTAACTGTTAATGGATAAATATAACTACCCATTGGAGTTGCCTCTATTGAGTATGTTGGTCTAAGATAACATGTGATGTTTATGCTGATTTTAAAGGTTAGACTTGTTCTAGAAAAGTATGCTACATTTATTTTGCCTAAAACAAAAACATTTCATGTTTATTTTATTATAGATGATGGAAATTTTCATCCATACTTGTACCTAAACAAACTACCATAAAAATTCTCTAAAGAGTTTTTTGTACTTGTGGTCGATCTAATGCTTGAAGTGGAAGGGAAAATTGATGTTGTGATTGATCTATAGAATAAGAGATGAGATAATCAAAATAAAATATGAGTTGTTTCTATGAAGGCTTATCTTCCTTCCATTCAAAATCCAATTGAAAAAATTCATGGTATCCATCTATAAAATGATACTAATGATCATATAGTGAATCAACACAAATTTATTACTCCAAGTCCTAAGGATGCAAGAGACTAGCTGTGGTACATGATGAAAGAGTAGTTACTAATTTGTTCTAGAAATGTTCAAATTGTGTTTTTAATAAAAGGGGATAAAAGGCCGAATATAATCGTATCTAATTTAAACAAATAATGGAAAAAGAATTTTTATAAGACATCACAATTGCAAATGTCCTGGTAGATGTGTATAGAAAATATGTAAGCATCCATAAGACACATGAACTATTTGACAAAAATCCTTAAATAAATGTGGTCTTGTGGATCATGATGATTTTAGGATATACACAAAAATTATATTTTTAAAAAGGCATTAGACATCATTAAGGGATGGAGTTGGGATCAAGAATGAATCATATGATCGCATTATGAAATCAATTGGGTATGGAGGTATAACATCACATGGTGGAAGTAGAACAGGTGTGTATCAATGCTAAGGAAAGATTAAAAAAATTCTTTTGATGGATGTAATTATTACTAATTATGATTATTAGATACATTCAGAGATTGGAAATAAAAAGGTATTTGCCAAAGTAAATGGAAATTTTGTGTCCCCAATTCATACACTTGTAAATTTTGAAGTTGTGGAGATAATAACTAATGAAATCCTCTCAATAAAATATAATCAATAGGTGTAAAAAATTCTAGTCATGGTTGCAAGCATATACTAAGCTTTTTTCAGGTACCAATGTTATTGGAAACAAATTTCTTTTGATCATTTTTGTCAAATAGTTCATATGCAAAGTGGTATGGTTATAAATATCAATAAGTTCCTAATTTAATTTGAAATAGACAATTTATAAACCTTGATTAAGATGTAATGATACATGAAAGAGATCAATATTTTCCATAAGGTAAATGACTATAGAGTAAGAAATATGATTTTATAGCATGATAATTTACAACCTTAACATGTTGTAGGTTAGATTAGTTAGTAGATCAAACTCGCATAGTTGTACTAGAAGAGTTATAATATTGTTGATTATGATGAAATGTTGTTGATCATATGGGTGGCACCATAAATGATGAAAATGATATGATTTTCCATTCGATTGTAAGAAGTTATAGATTATGCACTTTAATTAATAATATTATTCTACCTCTTAGTCCCTTATAGATTTGACTACCATGCTACCTAGCCCTAATCATCAAGGTATTGGTAGACCTTGTGTGTATCCCATGCAAGCGATTAATGTTATTTTCTTTCAATATTTCCATCTTTATATTCCTAGTGAAGCTAATCCCATGGTTTCAAGGATCATTAATTCATTCTGGTAGGACGATCTAAGTTTACTTCCCACTTTTTTATAACTCTTGGATTTTATCAAACCATTGAAAAGTCATCATTTGATTTTTAATATCATGCTAAAGATCCAAAATTTCACATTTGCTATAAGATTAGATTGAGTAGATAGTTTTAAATAAAATTGAGATGACACTTTAGAATATTGACATAGAAAAGTCCAAAACATATCTTTGATTATAATCAAAACATGATATTGTGTTACTCATAACGTGATTCAAAGTGAATACAAAAATAATTGTGCATGTCATCCCCAAGTATGATTAATACGATGATGATATATATTTCTCTCATGCATCGAATCATGTGTTTTGTGGATGAGAGGACACAACTAAGATACAAAGTAGAAGTTGATTTAGCATTATTGGCCAACTTAAATGCTATCTTGAATTAAAACTATTTCTATAATCTCATGTATCATTTGAACTTATGTCTCAAATCTTGGCTCACATGTCTTAATCATAAACAATTAGTTATAGTAACAAAAGGCTGCATTAGATGAAATGAATGTGACTAATAAAATTGAACACAATGGTTCATGTGCCAGCTAGTTGAAGAGATGCAATCAACTAGTCTTTAGATGAAATCAAATTCTTTTGAGTGTCCTCCATCTATTGAAGACATGAATAATTTGTAAATATAAAGATTAGATCAATGAATTTTGATTAATTTAATAAAAATATGGAGAAGGTGTTACATGGACATCCTATAATTATCTCATGGGCATATTTGACAAGGAGAGAAAAACCCTCACGTTGGTACTCATAAATAGAATGAAGGTTTCCATAATGGAATGTGAGAGAAAAAAATGATATGCTAAACAAATCTACAAGTGCTTGATTTCTAAAGTGAATTATGCACATTGGATGATCCATCAATAAAAATCTTTAAATTCAAGAAAGGTTTGGTGTGGATATTAGTATAAATCTCATTATTATAAAGTGAAAATTTACAAAGGTAATTAATGTAAATGCACTATATCACTTTGTAAGACTAAAATTGTGCAATTTTGATTTGCACATTTCAAGTGGTGAAAAAGCACCAAAGTATTTTTTCACTGTTCAAGTGGTGTAATTTTGTATTCTTATTTTTGAACGTAGTGCAATTACACCCAACACACTTTTACACCACTTAAGTGGAGCATTTTCATAAATTCATTTTTATTGCTTATAAAATTAAGAAAAGGTGGTTATGCACCGTAACCACCTCTTCAAATAATAAATATGAGTGTAAGGCTCATTATAAAGGAGGGGCTTTTTGGTAGTGAAGCTCTACAAAAACTTTTGAAGGATGAGATTATATTTTCAACTCAATAAAGAATATAACAAGGAGATTTTGTATACTTTGTATTTAGGATTTGTTCATGATTTATAACTTTATGTATGATTCATTTTTATCTATATATTTAATTTTAAATTGTTTTCATAATCACTACCAAATTCTTAGAAAATGGTAATTTTAGATTAAGTATTTCTTTTATAACCTTTTTGTGTTGTTTCTATGAATGTGAAATCTTAGTGGGGTTTAAGCAATATTTTAATTATCTATTACAATTAAATATGGGATGTTTATCTTTAGTATACTATGACTATTATAAAATTATATTAGTGTATGTTTTACACTCCTAAAGGTGTAATTATGTCTTTACCACCCATTGAATGAGAGAGGTTTCCATGCACATGGTGTCTTCCCCTTCTTAGAACATTCCGATAAGTTTTTGCATTTATCTACGCAGAGTTGTATTTCATTTTTTCTAGGGTTATCATGGTAGTTTCTTATTTCTTTCATTTCTTTATTCTTCCCTTATTTTCATTATTCCCCCTTTCCCCTCATTTACTTTGTATCTCCTTTATATACCTTCAAGTTAAAAGTACTAAACTTCTAATAGAAAACATTTTTACTATAAATATTTGTGAATATCATTTCCCTTGTTTTTTCCTTTTTGGATTTCAATAAAGGTAGATCTAAATACTAATAGGAAGGGGATTTTTATTGCATTGATGACTAACATAATAACATAGTTCCCATACTGTTGACTGAAATCCACCAATTTATCTCCCTGGAAAAATTTTCAGCCAACATACTACCTGCTTAGGATTATAAGGTTGAATACATACAAAAGTTATGAAAAATAAAAAATCATAAACTTCACACATCTGTCCCTATAATAAACTTCACAATTTTACCAAGCTTCATTCTTTGTCTAATACTTTCCCAAACTTAAATATTTGTCTCATCTTAAGAAAAAGTCACAAGTTGATCTGATCTAATCTAAAAAGATAAGTTATAAACAAAAAGTAAAAGTTATTTATCTAAGTGTCATTTAATATTTTTGACCCTTTGTGAACTTCTTAGCCACTCTTTTAGGTTTTCAACTAACATACTAGCCTACCACCCTTTTAACTTTTCATTAGACCAATATAACTAGGTGGCTACCCTTTATGGGTTTTTAACCATTATATCACCACTCCTAATATTTATAATATATTAAAAAAATTGTAATATTCTTGAAGTTTAAAAAAGGAAGTGTGAAAAAATTACTACTATATCTGAGTGGTTGTTTGGATGCATGGTTGTGGAGATTATTTTGGTTGGGTAGCTACTGACCCATTAGATTTTAACATATACACTACCAAATGTAGTTGAGAAGACTGTATCTTTGTGTCTATCTTCCTCTCTAGTATGATTTATTAAATCTATTTTAGTGGAATAAATTGGGGCTCATCAATTATTTGAGTAATAGATTAGTTAACATTAGAAATATCTTGCTTGAGAATTATCTAGTTGGTAAGCACTTCACATACCATGACAAGTAGAATGTGTAATGGTACCTAGACCATCATCATGTTTTGTAGATACTCATCATATATTATTGTAAGTAATTCCTTGGAATTTTATTGTTTCTATTAAATTTCCAAGATGAGCTCATCTAATTTGTTTGCTATCTTCTAGGCTTGGATGGTTGCAAAAGTGTTGTGTATTGTTTCATTATGCCATACTTTCAGCTTATGTATGGAAACATCCATAGAATCCATTAATTATCTAAGTGTGCCACTCATTTTATCCATCATTTTAATTTGATCCTCTAGTATGGATTGAGCTTCATCGGTAATGATAAATTTAGGCTTCACAGTAGCCAAAAATTGATTTAGATACTATCTTAAGTTTAGAATATCTTAGGATATCTTCTTGGTTTGATTCATAATGGTGTCTAAAACTTTATCATATTCATCTATGAGTTGACATATGACCTCTATTTCTACATAGAGAGCTTATCCTTATGTCCATAATGACAAAAAACATTGTGTAACTCCCCAACTCTTTTTGAGCTTTGTTAATAGAGTAGTAAATTATTTATCTTCCAACCTGACTTAATCACCTATACTTGCATAACTAGGGTTTAGCATGTGTTATTAATCAATTTCTTAGAATTTTATAACTAATATTCTACTTTAACCTTTTCTTCCCATGGCCTTAGGGCTTCTAGTTCCAAATATAAGGCCTTCTACACAATGGATTCCTAGAATGTGACTACTCTCTTCAATCTATCTTGAGAGTGGTAGCTAGGTCACATCTAATGATGTTTCCATCATAATGGTGGAAAGTGCATAGATGTAGTCATAAATATTGTATGATTAGGTGTGAATTGATCCAATAGAAATAAGACAGTATTCCACCATGTTGATATAGTAAGGACATCCCATATCCATTGGCTATATATCTATGATGTTTATTAGGTTCCTTTAATATGAATTACAGTTACAATTTCTACCTATACTTGTGCATCCTAGAGTTCTATATCCTAGGTTACTAATTCTACCTTGGACTTAGTTTCAGATTCATCTTGCACTTTAGCTTCATCTTTATCCTTAGCCTTTGCATCAAATTAACCTTTGGATTTAACATATGCCTTAACCTTACCTTTGTCTTTAACTTCAGCCTTAGCTTGAGCTTCTTGATTCTATTTTTGATATGTATCTTGCACCTCTTGTTGTCACTATTAGTCTTCCTCTTTTAGTTTCTTATTTTCCTTTGCTTCTTCAACCTAATTTAAATGCATTCTACTTCCTTGAATTTCTTAGTTATGGATTTATCTTTTTTAGCTTGATTTTGAACAACCTGTGCTTCCTTAGCTTTCTTTCTTATAGTTTTCACTTCTTTGGATTGATTCCTCATAGCTTCTAATTCCTTAGATTTCTTTTATTTCTCATTGTTTGTATATTATTGATTTTGATGTTATGAAACTTCTTATTGTGTTGATTATGGTACTACTAGTTGTGCTTATTCTTATGATTTCCTGATCCTTTGTTCCTCCTTCACCTCCTTAGGTTCAACTACACCTTGCATAGTTTGTTATTCATCTACTTCCTCAGTTGAAATTGTATCCATGGGTTCCTCATCCAATTCAATCTTAGATTAAAATTTGGTTCATGCTTAGGTGATTACACCTCACCTAAATGACCATTGTGTACCAACTCCTTTGTCTTGCATTTCATTGGAAGATTAAGATTTTACTTTTATTTCTTTACACCCTAAGGCTGAGGTTGTTGTTGTGCTACCTAAGACTAATTTAAACTATTATCTTTTATAGGTTCACCAAAAGACACCATCTTTTCTTGCATAATTTTTGATGTATTAGTGTGTGTGTGTGTGTGTGGTTACTAGAACAAGACTTTTATAGTAATTCTCTCTATAGTTACATCTACCACGTCTGTAGCTAATGACCATATGAATGATTTTGTTGAAAATATTTTGGCCTCCAACTTATGTTGAGTTTTTTCTTGGCCTATAATATTAACAATAATAGAGAATAAGGTGGTTTATTAATACTAAACCAAAGGTCTTGCCTTACCTAATTTCACACTTGGAAAGAGTGCATTGCTTTCCAAAAGAAGAACTCTTTATTATCTAAAATACATCTCCTTTTTTGTCTTTTAGCATTGATTAGATAACTTCATATTCTTTTCACCCTAACTTAGGTAGGTCACACTTAGAAACTATCCATGGAAACATGGGATTCTTGAACCATGAATTTATTTATCAAGTTACCTTTTTTGGCAAAGGTGGTGAAACTTTGTGCATAGGAGTTTTCCTCTTTCCTTTCTCTTCTTGTGTTGGAGCCTGTAGTTGTGATAGTTGGGCATATAGCTATGTTGATTATTATGGGGTTATTTTCTCTACTTGTGGTTATTGTGCTTATAAGGGATGATTTGAAATGGAGGAATTGACCTTACATATAGGGATTTTTTCCACTACACTTTAGCTTTAATTTTGACTATTGAAATGAAAAATTGGACTAGATTGATAGTTAGGGTATCCATCTCATGAAACTTAATCTATATGTCATTGTGAAATTGTTTAAATGAATCATATTATCCTAGATACGTTATTAAATCTTATGGAATCTTGAGGTGTTATTGTATTAAGGTTAGGGATTTTAGCCACCATATATTGAATCACCCCATTTTTTTGTAATATTAGCCTATTTTAGTCCATGTAATACTTATGAAGGCATTACTAGGCCAAAAATATAGAGTTACATTAATAGGCCATAATAGAGTTTTCCACTACATGAAACACAACAAAAAGACAAAAAAATGATATTGAAAGTTCTATGTGCTTTCTGAACGTACCTTCTCTATATTTGTGGTACATTTATCTACCAAAATATTATGCAAGTTTAAATCCTCCCATAGATTCTTCATGTGATAGATAATGTCAATGATGCCTCTTATCGCTTATTTTTCTTGATTCATGGTTTGATAGAATATTTTGGTGATATATTAAACCATGATGCATAATGAATCATCCTCAATTGAATCAACAATAATTATTCACCCTAACCTACTGGTATATTTTTATTTGGTATCTGAATGGATGGGTCATGTTATAGACTTATAAGGTAGGAGAGATTTGTCATGATTGGGTAGACTAGTTATTCATGTCATGGTGTGCACAAAAATCCATATTATAACATATTGAGAAAAATAGAAATATCTCTAATTATATTTTCTAAGAAAAGTCATAATAACCTCATATAACTTCCCAAATGTGGGAAACTTAATTGACCATTTAGTATCAAAGCCTTGCATTGGATGTTAAAGTGTTAGGAATCTTAATTATGCTACCCCTTAAATATCTTAGGTAAATAGATTATTTTTTGTTACATTTATGAATTTTAGTAGATCTGGATCATTTTATTTAATATATCATAGACCTAGCCCAATTCCCATTTCTTCTTTTTTATGTCTGATAGTAGAATCAATAATAAGCCTCTGTCTATAGCTTGATCAATAATCTAGACTAAATGATTGATATGAATAATTCCACTCTACCTTGAAATATATTCCTGATTAGGCATTCAAAAGAAATATCACATAATTCTCTTATTATCTAGAATTTTTAATGTTTTATTTATGTCCATACCCTACTCCTTTATAGATATTGGCACCCAGTTTCATGTCACCTCCTCCTTTGAATGTATTGACTGTGTCCACATAAATGTTCCATTTTTAATTAAAATTAGTTGATATAAATGACCTTGACATGGAATTTTCGTTCCTAGTAATATTAATTTAATTGTTTGGTAGTTTTTATAGGTGATTAGCTATCCTTTTAGTTCATCAATTTGCTTTATTTATCCACTTGTCCTTTTATCACAAAATCTACTTTGAAAATGATGTAATATTTTTGAAATGTCATGTCATTAATTGCCTAACTTAACAATTGGAATTTCATTTTCCATACCGATCTTGTCACTACCTTATTGGAATTAATTTCAATGTTTGGTGTAGTTGTGTCTAGATGTCTTTGACGATTTGTATATGGAATGTGATCACATGCTATGATGATAAATAGTTTTAGGTGGATGCAATGTGTTGCACATCAATGAACATGATATATAAACATTCTAACATAAGAAAACAAAAAAAAACACAACATTAAATTAAATCCTAACTACCTGGTTCTACTTAGTACCCACAAAAAATTTTAGTAGAATGATAGAGATTAAAGATGATATGGCTTAAGCCTACATCTATTTATTCATCCTAGTAATATGGTTCCCTAAAAATATTTTATCACTATGGTACCTTATTGTGATGCTTCATGAATTATGTAATTTCCTTTATATATAATTCATAGCTTTCTATGGAATGCTTTATATTTGATTTTGTAAAGTAATACTATTTGTTCTAGGTAAAATTGTTTAGATCACAAGTTGTGGTCACGCCATGTTTTCTGAATCTATTTGTTGATGTGTTTTGTCTATTATTATCTTAATTTATTTTATTCCATTATATTCAAATATTTAAACCATTCCTTTAATGAATCCTTATCTCCTAATCTCATAATCATTACACTGCACAGACTAGGCACAATATATTCCATGGCTATTACTACCTCATGGCCATATACAAATTAAAATGGATTGAATCCAGTATCTCTCTTTTATTTTTTTGATAAGCCCAAAAATCATAGTAATTTAATCCTCCCAATCATCTCTCTGAACATTGAAATTTTTTGTTAACATCTTCCCCAAGACTTTATTATATGTTGATGTTTGTCTATTGTCCTATGGGTGGTAAGATATTCTTTTATGGTGCGATATCATGAAGTATTCACTGAGAGTATTGATAGTATTATTTAGAAAGTGTGTACCTCTATCACTTACCAACTTGATTGGATATCCAAATATGGTGATGATGTTTTCATATAAAAACTTGGTAGCATCTTTCATATCATAGCTTGGAGTAGCAACATCCTCCACCAATTTCATGAAATAGTTAGTTATACTAATAATATATCAAGCATGACTATGTTTACTTAGGGGATGCATAAGTCCAAATAAATCAATTTTACATTACTTAAAGTGTTATTTAAAAATCCTATGTACCAAATGCATTTCATCTCATTCATTAGGCTTGCCAATTATTTGATATATGTCATAGTGTTTAGTAACTCTTTATGTATCCTAAAGTAATGTATACAACCATATACCACTTTAAAGTATTTTACTTGTAGCGTATTTTCCTATCAAGTGACCTTCTTCAATTCCTTAATGATCCTCTTGGAGAAGCTACAGTCACTCATGCTCTAGAGATACCTTGTGTAATACATCATCTTTGCCAAGATTATAAAATAATCTGTTAATGAGGCTATATGGTATGTATCAATTAACCATTTATTTTTTATCCCTCTTTGTGTAGTACATCATAAAAAATTCCCATTTCAATAAATTTTCAATGTCCTCCATCTTATCAAGAACTAAATAAGTTCTAAATAAATGCACATCAGGAAATTTGTCTTCAATTTCATCTAGTTCCTCCCCATTGTGAAGTTGGTTGAGATGATCTGATCTTATATTCTCCCATCTTGGCTTAACATTAATATAGAATTGAAATTCTGAAAAGATCATCAACCACTTTGATATACATCCTCCTAGCATTTTTTTATTAACCAAGTATCACAATGCCTAGTGATCCATGAAGAACTTAAAATGAGTAACCATTAAGTATTGCCTAAACTTTTATAATGTAAACACCATGGCTATGATTATCTCTCTATGGTTGTCTAATTTTTCTCTATAGATGATAGTTGCCTACCAAAAAAATGTATTGGGTGGTCCAACTCACCTTAGTTTAGTTGTGCTAAGACAACTCTTATTGTATTGCTAGAAGCATCCTCATGTACATAGAATGGCTTCTTCTAGTTAGGAAATACAAATATTGGTGATATTATCAACCTTTACTTTAACTTAATGAATGTTATTTGACATTTTGGTGTCCATTAAAAATTATTATCCTTGTGCAATAGTTTCTCCATGGATAGAGATATAGTTGTATACCCTTTTACAAGCTTCTTATAATATTCAATATGACCAAGGAAGGTGTGCACATTAGTTGAGTTGGTAAGTGATGGCATTCTCACTATAATAAAAAAATTTAGCTATGTAAACCAAAATTTCATCATTACACACAACATGACCTAGAAAAACATCAAAAGGTGTAAATAATAGGAACTTATTTAAATTTAAACTAATGCACAAAGAATGACATTGATCCAACATAAATCTTAATTTTGACAAGTATTCTTTAAATAGAGAGAAGATAGACCAATATTACAAATAGACTTATATTAAATCATGAATAAAGTCTTTGAATGCATTTACCATAGCTCTAGAAAATATAATAAGTAAATTATTTAAACCAAATGGCATTACCTTCTATGCAAATGATCCCCATTTAGTAACAAAAGTGGTCTTAAATTGATCTTCTTTGGTAATAAAAATCTGGTGATATCCATTGCAATTATTTGGAAATGAGTATACCTCATGCCTAGTTAGGGATTCAAGCAATTCATCTATGAAAGGAATAGTAAATGGAGCATTAACACAAGCATCATTTAGTGTGTGATAATCCCTGCACACCTAAATTTGGCCTATTTTCTTAGGTTGAACAACCATGGGGCTCACCCATTCTACCTTTTCAAATAGATAAATAATTATAGATTCTTGTATTTCATCAAGTTAATCCTTTAATTTGGTCTTCATATTATGATTGATCCCATAGGGTCACTTTTTGATAGGGAACACACATTCTTTTAATTCTATATGCATTTTTCCTAGATATGGATCTACACCTTTCACCTATGAGAATTTACTTGGAAACACATCTTGATAATCCCATAATAGATGGAAATCCTTAGAGATTTATTATTGTCCCCAATAATCACCCACTAGTTTAATATTAGGGGTTCATTCTATACAAATTATTCCTTTAATATTTTGCAATAATTCATAATATATCTTGACTAATCCACTAGGTAAAATATCTTGTAAGATGCATTTGATTTCACATTGCAAAATGTTAACATTGTGTAATTTCTCCTCTTCCATTTTATATACACTTTATAGTTTCTTGGGATCACCTTCATGCTTTGGCTCAAATAACCCTTCTAAATCGATATCTCCATCATTGTCATTGTCAATTTATTATGTCATATAATTGATTATTCTATTACATGATTCAACCAAGAGTTTTTATTTTTAGTTAGATTTTTAATTTCACACTGTGAGATCTAAGTCCTATGTATCCTCCTAATGATATGATGATTCAACTATTTTTAAAAAATATTTTTATGCATATATGACATAAAAAAAATAATTCTCTATAAGGCATTGTGTATTAGTGGGTTATCATCTTCAAACATAAAAGTTTGAATGAAATATTATTGAAGTTGCACCTAATGTTTATTTTCCATTATACATTATTGATAAATACACCAAGTTATTGGAAAAGGTACAAAGGTATGACTAAATATGTGTACCCAATATCATGGTTCAACTCTTTATGTGGTCCATATATCCACGCATTATTGAATGTGTAATTTTGGGCATTGCCCTCTTGAAAGAAGGGACATTATGATTTAATACTAGCTTATCACTGAACCTTTTCATGCAATATTTTGAGTGCTTATTCTTAATCCATTTTTTAGTCTCTATGTATGGCCCACCATGTCACAAAATTTCCTTTCAGTGCATAGTTAAGTGCACTAACTCACTATTCCACCATTGGTACATGGTGTTCAAGCCTTAGTATGAATGGATTAATATCATATGTTGTATATTATTGAGGTATCTATTATTCAACAATAAACACCATGTCAAAAAATCACAACTCATGATCTTCACAATACTAATTTAAAATGTGTGTGTCTGAGTCACCACTTATGGATGATCTAGAGTCCCAAGGTAGAATACCTTATGGGGTTAGTTTAGTATAGTTTATCATAGTAATGTTATTATTATATAAAAGTATACTTTAGATTTTTTTAGTGAATACACCAAAGGATAAACATAATCTTTGATCTAAACCTACATAACCATGGACTTTTTTATAATAGGTTTGAATACCAATTATTGTTCTTGTTGCATAGTATTTGGCTTCCACTTTTGACATTCTACACACCACACCCATTTTTAATTTCATCTATACCCACATTAAACCAATTATTTCACCCATAAGCATAAGGATACTCTAGATCTTTGGGAATGATATATGGCTTTTGTTTAATCTTATTTAAAGGTATGACAACTATTTTATCTTTTTTATGCACTTCTAACTGATTGTACATAGTGTTAATAGTCATTTAGCCATTAGAAGCCCATTTATTATCAATTGAGGTAGGGTAATAGGTCTATATTGTATTAATGTTGATGAACTCAAATTTTCCATACAAGATGAGCTCATCCACTTTAATTTTAACATCTTCTAACTGGCCAATGGGTTTGACTCTACCATAATCCACTAAGCCTAGTGTTATTGGTATATAGATCATAGTTTGTTGACTAATGGATTCCCATATTGATAAAGGAATTATATTTATTGTATTTTTGAAGTAATACACTACATTTAGGATTTCATAACCAACTAACTCAATATCCATACCTGAATCCACATCCCAAGGCTTATTGGACTTGACATACCAAACTACGTTATTGACCTTTGTTTGTCGTCATTGTGTATCATATTTTGAATTTTATCATATTTATAGGTCTTTATTCCCTATCAACCATCTCAAAATATTTCATTCAAATTGATTCCACACTCACTTCACCATTATTAGTAGAAGTTCCTAGAATAATTTCAAAACATGCTAATTATATGGAAAGCTTACATAGTGGAGAGCACCAACAAGTGTAAAAGAGCCAATAATATTATCTACCATTTATGATATATGAGAATTCAAAGAAAAAAATGAAATAGATACAAATAAAATCTAAACCATAACTAGTGTTGCATTTAATAATAGATTCAATTTAAATAGAGTACTCACTGCACAAAAACCATACATAAAATAAGATAAGGAAAACCATAGAATGATTCTATTAAGCTCTATCAACACATCAAACTAAATTATATTACATCAAAGTGATATATATATATATATATATATATATAGTATTTTAAAATTTAATTATCTCTAAACTTTTGAGATACAAAAGGAAAGACTCTTCACATTGTTTTACTACCCGATTAATCTTACAAGACTGGATACATACAAAATTTATACAAAATTCAAAATCATACACTTCACACATGTGTCCCTATAATATACTTTGTGGTTTTACCAAGCTCTATTTTTTCTTCCAAAACTAAAACTAATATTAGGATAAATATTTAAATTACATATATCTAAGAAGATAGAGAGATGGAGAGAGAAATATATATATTGGAAGGCACATACCCCCAACCTTGGAGAAAAATTTAGTTGTCACCTTTTAGTTGAGATTAGATCAACCATGAAACCTAATGATACTTATAACCTGGTGAGATTTTCTAATACACTTATATCTAACATAGAAACATGGTAATATTGAGATATTTTTTCACCTCAACCATACCAAAAGGTGAACCAACTACTATAGCATATTGGTTTGATAAAGTCCATAAGAATTTGTGGGGTATAAATACATGTAATGGTTTTGAAATATAAAATTGATTTGAAATTTGTAATAGTATAAACATGTTTTATATCATATTCACCTAAGATATGTCTAATAATGAAACTATGTATATTAATGATACCAATGTGTACAATTCTATCACGACTATGAATCTAAATCCTATAACTATGTATTTTGGCCAATTCATATAACTATTTAAGTGTGGAGTAAATTATTCCAAATCATTCCCCCACTATATATGGATAAATATGAAACTTATATAATTACCAATATGATGTACATGTTTCCAAAACATACCCCCACTATAGATTAGAAATGATGAATACATAATAGGTGTGGAGAATATGCTTCTAAAGCATGCCCCCATTGAATCTAAAAATTATGAATTTTTGGAAGCCATGTACATATGACATGAACCCATTTATGTGTCTCCATTTGAGGTGAGGTAAAAAATAATACCTGATAATTACCTCATCTCAAAGGAATAAGATAACCATATAGTTGTATATCGTGTGATAGAACCATGTAGCATGTAGAAAAATGTGTATATGTAAATATATCATTGAAATGCATAGAACCAATGTGATCACATATAGGAATAATATGAATGATAAATATCATGAAAACATATATATATTAATATTATAATCTCAACAAGAAAATAATCATACACATAAGAGAACTCAAAAGCAAGTAAATAAACAAAAGTCTTATGAGACAACTAACAAGGGGCATGTTCAAATGCCATAAAATTGAATGGACATGACTTAGTCAAATGTCAATAAAAAATGAATTAAATATAAAAATTTCAAAGAAGTAAATCATGGACACATGAGTCATATACAATTGAGCATATTCAAATTATTGAATACGTAAAATAATAAAAAGGCCAAACACTCAAGCAAGTGTATAAAGGAAAAACATAAGCAACCAATATAAATATATCATAGTAGCTCATGGCTAAAATTTTTTATCAAAAAATGTAAATCAAATATAATATAAAGTACCATGTGAATGACATAATCATGGATAAGACATGTGTAAGTAAATAATATCCCAATCATGATAATGTGATGTGACCATAGAATGATATAACTTGAAAGTTTAAGATCATAAAAGATGGGAGCCCCCACCGTCCTAAAAACATAAGTATAAGTAAATCCCAACACTTATACTTGAATATAATAATGTATATATATATATATATATATATATATATATATATATATATTTATGTATATGTATAGGTAAGATTAAATTATATGCTAGACCTCAACATGGAACTAACACATAGATGCTAAGGAGCCAATACAAAATGTAGGTGTAAAAAAAAGTTTTTGTATTTTTTTTTAATGTTATGATTTCTTTTTGTATTTTTGAAGAGATAATATCATCCTATTATTTCAACCAAAGGATGATCATAGGTGTCTCCCCACTCATAATGTGGTGTGAAAAACTAGTGGCACTATTAAAGAGCATGTATAGGCGAAATATCTATCATTGTAGTATTTGAGATGTTTTACATATGTATAATAAGACTCTAAGATCATGAAGTACCAATAGAAGGTATATGGGTTTGAGGGACCCATATATGTGTACTCTATTTTTTAATTATAAAATAAATAGTAGGAACATGTTTAGGTTATCTCAATAGCTGAATATTATGCACATAATATGAAAATTCTATGAAACCCATTGTCTATCTCTAATGTAAATGTCTATAAATTATTGGTTACCTAGTAAAAGGGATTGTTTATTTCTTACTATTTTTGGTGGTTTATACTTAACAATATTGATAATTAACTACCTAGGTATATATTTATATTATTCAACATGGTGATCATATAAAACACCTAAAATTGTAATTACTCGATTGGCATGAATGTAGTTAACATACCCATGAACTATAGAAGGTATTGCTAAAAGATTATGTATCCAAGATAATACCAATAATCTGTTAAAAAAAACTATATAATTTATAACTAATAAATTAGTAACTAATGTGTTGGACTAACTCATAAAGGTAGATCAATCTCACCAAGAACCTTCTGGGAGGTTCCATTCAATGCTCTAAATAATTTAGTAGATATGTGTAAATCATGATGAGTATAACCCAAATACATAATTAATTTCATGGTACAATAATTTTTTATTACACCATTATCAATCCTAACATTGCATATGGTGTTTTCATCAAGGTATGTTTGAATGAATAGAGAATAAAGATCAAAGTCATCATCCTTAATTTCACTATCAAAGGAAATGGTAGGTTTTTAAACCATAGGAGGTATATGTCTCATGTAAGTACCAATGACCCATATAATGGGTGTCTATAATGTGTGAAGATGGATGTGCATTATATACCATTTGGACTTATGGTTCCTTAATAGAAAGGTCTTGAAAATGATTTTTAAATGTATTATGATTATAGTGATCATTAAGTTATGAAATTTATTCCTTTGGAGGGTTAAAAATTATAATTTTTTTATCATCAATGAGGTTTTGGATCTTATACTTCAAGGTAAAACATATATTTATAAAATTCCTAGGGCCCTTGTGATAGTCACAATAAACATTTATATCATATCCTTTTGGTATAGGTATATTCATATAAACCTCTATAAGAGGGAGAGATATAAGATGACACTCTATAAATTGTAGGAGTAATGAAGTAGGAGGCTCAAGTAAAGGTGAAAATTTTCTCTTTGATGCATTACATAAAATAATCTGATTAGGCTATCATGAAACTACATTACTTGTGGTGGTTGTTTCCTTCCTAGGTTCAAGAGGTTTTACCATATAACTTGGTTTGATTATAAATTTAATACTAGATACAGATGCATTTAGTGTGTTTCTTAATTACTTGATCTTATTACATGAAATAAGCTTCTTTTCACAGTCTTGTAAAACATGACATAAGTCATCAAAAGATTTAAACTTTCTGAAAACAATGGAATCATGTAAAGGAGAAAATAAAATTTGCTTGAATATGTCTTACAACTCCTTATCAACCATATGATTAGTAATTTTGGATATCATTATTTTATTTATCAAGACATATTCATTGATAATTTCATTGGTTCCTTATTTAATATTTGTAATTTGAGCATAGAAAACATTTTCAATAATATTAATATAAATGTGTGCTAAAAATTGATCTACAATAGGTTTGAATGCTTTCATAGATTTAAGAGTTAAGTCATAAAACCACCTCAAATAATAGTCCTTGAGGGTCCTTGGTAATAAGTTAGTCAAAGTTCATCATTAGCGGATTAGTCAAGGCATGTCACTAAAGAGATCTCAAGTGTAAAGGGGTCATGCAACCCTCTTATGAATATATAACATGAGGGTATGTTAAATTTTTTTTTTTCAATATTTATAACCTTATTCTCCAATGTCTTTATGACTTAGAGTGTTTGAACTATAGACCCGTTAGGATTTAGATTAAATATTTGAGTAGTCACCAAAGGGGATGAAAACATGTTTTGAGTAGAAATAGGCATGTAAACTGGTATCTATGTTGAAACAATGACTAAGTCCATAATAGAAATAAAATATTAGTTTTAGTGAAAAAAAGGTGTAAAAACATAATGTATGTCCCCACTATATGTATGTGGATTGATATATGTGGGATGAGTTATAGTTCCTTCCAAGGATTCACCATTACTAGGTGAAGCAGCCTTCATTCTATATTGTTTACTTTCATCTCTTGTAGCATATAAATATCCATCTATTAATACCTTGTTACTATTTAGATAAGTAGAAAATTCTTATTGATCTTCCATTTGGAATTAGGTTGTTGCACTAATATTTTCCATTTTTTCACAAATGAAAAGTTTAAAATTTGCAACAATGTGCAATAATAAAATAATAGAAATCCCTAAGTGACCTAGGGTTTGATGTTCAAATATTAGGTTCACCAAATGTTTAAACATAATTTGGATGTGGATCTTATTAGGTGGATAGGTCATAAGGGTGAATATCAGATCTACTACAAGCTAATTAAATGTGAAACTTAGATATAAGCATACACTAAATTTATTAAACTAATATAAGTTATTAATGGAATGTACAACTATGATATATATAAAAAATTACATAAAAGTGATGTACATAGATGTTTAGATTATAATACAAATATAGATATAGAAAAATATAAAATTTGCAAGAAGACAATTTTGGAATAATTATTAGATTTTTGATTTAGTTCCTCTAGCTCTTTAGATAGTTGTGTTAGTTCTAGATGCTTGCCTTAATGATATAGCTTGGGTTTGATTCTAGTGTCCTATATGAAATATCTATTGAAATAAGATGAAAAAAGTAGGATGCTTCTAGGTTTAGCTTCACCTTTTCTCTCATGCATTAAAACATGGGTCATGGACTATTTCTCCTTGTGAAATTGAAAAACCCTAGCTTTCTATATTCAATGTGACTTTGGGGGGAATGGGTTAGTGTTCATAGAGTGTCAATATGACCCCAATTACCCCTCTATTAAATAGACTTACCTACATATCCAACACTCCAAAATAGGTCCTTAGACTCATGTAGTTCTCCCCTACATGTTATCTTATGTGTGAATCATCATTGGGTGTCAATCAAGTATAACATTGACCTAACTTGTAATTTGGAAAATAAAATCTTATGACTACTCCTTTACTAATTTATAATTGTATATGTGTTTTACCTATGATTAGTATGTAAATAGGGAAGCTTTGATCAATTAAATGTTTTATATAGTAATTTTGATGAGTTCCTTGGTCTCTTTGGTATAGTTTCTAGTTGAGGAATGAATGAGGGTTGATATTGTATTTTTATAAATCCTATTGAGAGATAAATCATATTAAGTCATTAAGACAACCATTGGAATACAATTAATTTTCAAATGGATTAATTTAGGTAATTGGAATCTTATGTCAGGTTAGGATAATAATGCCAATATTATTATCTATCTTAGACAATAGTGTTTAGGGAGAATGAGAGTAGGTATAGGCTCAGAACTTGTAGAGGTGTAATATAAGTAAATTCTAGGAATTCGAGGCAAGATAAAATGTCTTTGTCATCAATATAAAACTATTCAAACTAAGGGTTATGAGAAGGGGAATAGGATAAAGTAGATGCAAGGATTACATAAGGCATATGTGGAACTAAGAAGAACAACCAAGGCCTAAATTTGCAAGTGTATAAGAGTGAGGTGCTATATAATCACTAAATATCATCTATAGCTATCAATACTATCTTCAATCCTCACAAGCCCAATATAAATAATCAAAATCATATCAACATCACTTACCTAATGATCAAAAGTAATTAAACCATACTTCCATATCATCCATTCATTTTTTACAAACCAAAATTTATCCTTATTCCTACACCAATAAGGAAACTATATCTAACATAAATAACTTTTAGTTACTCATTGAATCCATCAAACCTCAAACACTTAGGTCAAACCAAACCAAATAGAACTCAATTCAAATGCCTATTCCAAAGTTCATCATAAGTGGTCTTATTTTACCATATAAACCTCTCTAGACCTATCTTACACATCTTGTGTCAATTTCAAAATCCAACATACCAACACCCTTACCTATCTCTAACTAAACCCATCATCTAAATGAATTTATTTATAATAGTTTTGCTTCACCTCCCTCCATATCACATGTTAGGGCATCTTACCATACCCATCACATATCACTTAAGACATTAGGGCATATTATGATGCCTATCCCTACATCTAATTACCCTTTGGGGAATCCTATGATGCCCAATATTTTTTTGGATTTAATAATAATGAGAAAATTCAACTTCAATATACCTTTTGAGACACATAGGCATGTATTTCACATGTTCATATTTTATATAGATATTATCATAGAGTTTTATCATTATTTTTATCTCGTGTTTCATTATTTTTGTGAATTTTATTTCATTTAGCTTTTTTTTAATTACACCATTTTTTATTTTGTATTAATTTGTTTTTTTTCATTATATTACATCATTATTTCATTTTTTATTCATTGGTTCTATTTCATTTTTTTTCATCCTTTGCTTCTCGTATGGCTCTTAGGTATCACTTTAATTATTATTATTTCTTACACCTTAATAATTTTTTCTTTCATCTATTTATGATAATTTGATCATTATTTACTTTCCCCTTTCATGGGATGACCATTTACCTTCCCCCTCTTTTGGGATGACTACTACTTTCTTTAGTGTTTTTGCTAGACACTTTTCTAGTTTATATGACTTCCCTAGTTACATGAATCTCATAACATATTCCCATCCCTTTCATTTCACTATTTACCTCCTTATAATTATCTATGAGGATATTCATCATTGAATAAATTATTACATGGATGGATTTTTCATGATCCCCATGTTTCCCTTATTTCATTTCATTTGAGGCACACATAGGTTAGTTTTGAGATTGAATATTTACCTATGGGTAAGTCTAGGTGTATTTAGACACCATTTTCTTTACTTCCTCTTCTCTAGTGACCTAGTGTAATATCTCTTGTGTTCAACACATATTTCACTCATGATTGGTTCTGTGAATCTATATGGAGGAGGAATATAAAAATACAAAAGAGTTAAATCCCAAATCATAAAAAAACCAAAAGGCAATGATCTAAAGGTAAAAAAATATTAAAAGTTAGATCACACTAAAAGATGTCATATTTATTGGGTACATCTCATATCTTATTCACAAAATCCATAGTTTTACCCATGATAGAGCTAGGGTCCATTGGGGTGAGATAGGGCAGTAGACTAGGTTATGAGGTATCATTATATCATATACTTATAATGCCACCTAGTTTCTCACATAAGTACCTAGTATTTGTAGTTGACTGATGACTCTATATGGGGTCTTGAGTAATGGGTAACACATTGTGGGAAGGTAGTTATATTTTAATTTTCATGCATATATCCTTCATGTGATGATTTATATAGTTCATTTCTTAGCCCAAGATTTGTGTTCATTAGTTAGAGTATCCTAATTCCTCAACATTGATAGTTTTTAGCCTTGTTAAGTTGTATAGTGTGTGTAATTATTGACAAGGATGTTCATGTCACCCATGTGGTGCCTCACATTCCTTTTTTACATCACATTATTCCTTTTATCCCCTTGTTGGATATTGATTTTAGTTGGTCACATCCTTGATCATAGATACCTATGTACTACTCTTCGTTTATAGTTTGTGCATTACATTATTATACTTTGGATAGTGTTTTGACCTTTTAAGACTTATATGATTGTAAATCCTATGTTTTTAAAGATTTTTTTATAGTAAATCAAGGTAATAATATGTAATAAACATATCCATTGATATGTTATAGAATTTAATAACTTTCACCTTTGTAAAAATAGCAATAAATAATGAAATTAAGAACTTAGTTGGAAAATAATTGGGATGAATGATCCTGAAGCTAAAAATTGAGTAATAGGCTAGTCTAAGTGTCATAAATAGGATCTGAGTGTCAAAACCACTCTTATTACCCTAATTGGATAGTAATTTCATTATTGTATATGTGGCACTAGTGTCCCTATTTTTTTGGTAATGTCATCTATGTAGGACTATCTTGAGCTTCTAAATGCACCTATATCTAGATCTATGAGCTTTGTTATAGCATCCATGAGTTTTAAAACCATATATATGACTTATTTTAATTAATTTTGTGAGAAAACCCTAATATTCCATAGTGTTAGGGCATTTAGTTGATACAAGTTGAAAAGTGTGTTTGTTAGTGGGGTAGGTTAGACATCCTCAATACCCCACTATGATGAGAGTTTCCTACATACCAATACTCTGAAGAGGGATCAAGTATGATGTAATTATCCCCACATAAGTTCTAATTAAAGTTCAAGTGAAACTAATAGGATAGTTGACTTGAGTGCTTTGAATGTGTTTAAGAATATAAATTTAGGTAATCTAAGATTATAAATGATGTAGATGGTAGTATTCGAAAGTAAGGAATAAGAGGGATAAATAACCTTAATTGGGCACCACTTGTTCTAAGTTTGATTGTGTATTTTACATCTAATTTATATATAGTGGTTATGGATTTAAAATTCATGTATCTATACCATTTTAATGTTTGTGAATCTACTAAAAGTGGTCTAAGATGACTCTTAGAGGTCTAATATTTGAAAATATAACCATTTGTGAAAATAGGAGGGAAATGATAGTAGCACCATTATTAGGACACTAGTGGCATCTGGTGTTAATTTCCCTATTATGGTGTTAGTTTCTAAGTGGTAGAGCACTAGGCATGAAGGATTATGATATAAGAATCAGGGTTTAAGACTACTTTGGGGATGACTAGGTATGACTATGGCCTAAATTAAGGATGGATAAGTTTGATAATAGGCTCTGGGATAGGTTTAGGTCTAAGATAGGTATAGGTTGTCTCAATTATCATTATTATCACTCAAGTGATACTTTTAGGTAATTACATTCCCCCCCCACTTTATTCTATAAATGAAACAAAGTGAAATGACTGTGATAAATAAAAAAGAGTACCTAGACTTATATAAGAGGTGAACCCCATGAAGTTTTGTTTAAGTATGTGAAACATGATCTAATGCATGTTATATAAGCAAAACATGCATAAACTTGTCCTTAAGTTATATCAAAAGCAAAGACAAAACTGAATAAAGGGATAGGAGAGAGGAAATGAATGAATACACCTCACTAGGTATGAAACCTATTGCATAAAATTGGTGATAACCTACGTGTGTGATTATATATAGTGATTAATTAGTGAATATATTGGACTGAGATGATGGATTGCCCAATACTCATGTGGGTGGCTCAATAACTCAATCTAGTTTTAACTCCATTATTGGTCACCCTTATTTGGTTGATCATGACCTATGCATATCTTGGATTGGACTAATGGTGTGTAAAACCCTCTCATTTATATGTCTCAAAAACACAATTAGACTATGACTCCATCATCACCTACCCATGCATAGTAGATGCATCTAAAATTGAAATTACATGATGTAAGTATAAATGCTAACTTTGTGGCCACTTGGGTATATCATGTGGCTTTAATACACTTAAGAATTCCAAACACTATAGATGGAATAAGTATGAAATTCATGTCTAACTTGTAATATGATGTTGAATGTATAAAGTGTAGATAATTACATGTAAATTGTCATTTTGTATAATCTACCGATGTGTAAGTGAGCATGTAAAAATTAATTTGTCTCACACATGCCCATAAATATGATATATGAGCATATGGATTCAAGAATGACGTGTGATAATCTATATCTAAGTATTTAAATTTAATATAGGAATGGTCTTCCATGCATGATGCCCCCAATCTGATAAAATTGGTATGAACATAATAAAAACTAGTCAAAACTAATAAATATGTAACTAAACCTATAGAAACCTATATTGTTCCTAGTATAATTTTATATCCAATCTATGTTTGTTATAAAATTGAGCCTAGTAATTAGTAGTGCCATATCTTGGATAGTAGTGTTATGTAGTTCTAGTGTCCTAATTTGGGCACTAGTGTCCTTCTGCTCTAATTTCTTTTAAATTATACTAATCTTTATTTCCCTATTTCCCAACTGTATTTAGCTAGGTTTGATTTCTTTAATTTAATCCTATGTGCTAAAAAATGTATTATGAGTGCATCATGGGAGTTTTATCTCTATGACTAGCCCATGTGAATGCCCCCTCTTTCGAGGGGATTTATTGAACTTCTGTAATAACTATCCTAAAAATAAAAAGATTTTCAAAATGTGTGTTAGTCAAAGCATATATGATATGTGCATAATAATCCAATATAATGTGCATACATAACATCCTAATGTAAGATAATATGAGTCTAAGTTTATAATGTGCGATGTGTGTCATCTCTAGCATTCATAAGGGCATCAAGATAGATATAATAATGTATGTAATAATAAATCTAAGTAGTAACTAAGTATCTACCTAGGGGTATTGGGTATGGTGTACATCATGCCACCCAATTAGGAAGGGGAGATGCATGAGGTCCCTCATGGCATCTAAAATTTGAGTGTGTAACAATAAAGAGATAAGTGTCATGGCCATGATACATAAAATAAAGCATACATAAGACACACATGAGTCATGCAAAGGAGGCCAATGGGCCATAATATAAGGGACATGGACATATATCATTAAATCTAAGAAAAGACACATAAAAGGACATGTTCAAATGTCCAAATATGTAATTAATAATAAAATTGGCTTGGAGCCATTTATAAGGACATGTTTAAATTTCTACATACACAAGCAAGAAAGCACAAATAAGGACATGGGCACATGTCCAAAGCATACATACTATGAAACTAAGTGGAATATATCCAAAGATGAATGGAATATTAAAATGTCATCAAATACAAGAAGCATAGAGAATCAATCAAGTTTAAACTAGGAGATCTAGAAATGAAAGTATGCATAAAGGTGTAATAAAAATATGTTTAAGATCTAAAAGGTACATATACTATGTCTAAAATAGCAATAGTCAAAAAAAAATCTAGTTAAGTGTAGTGTGATCAATATAAAAATATAGAAATGCTAAATCTATGATATATAGTATAGAAATATGTAACTTGATAATTAAAATTGTGTATAGGGTGCCCCTAAATGGGTGAATGTATCAAATGAAGAAACCACGTATCTATGTAAATGCCCCTACTACAAAAGATAATAACAAATATGTATTGGTTTAGTTGACATAAGTCTTGTAGCAACATGTAAGTACTCAATAAGAATAAGTGAAACATGTATGTATGATAAAGTTGACTATATTAAGATAGCTAGGATATGTAGTGTCAGGAAATATAAGAAGTGTAAACATGGAAATGCATACACTATATAATTTTATATTTTATGAGTAAATATTTGAATGTATTTTTGGTTTTTTAATATTTATATTTCTTTTTGTATTTTTTGGATATAAGCTATGTAAAAACAACATAAAAATGAAACTATGTATAAAGAGAAATAAAGTATATACATATAATATTTTCAAAATTTATCAATTACTAATGGTTTGTATCTTGAAATAACCTATCAAGTATCAATATCTCTAAGTGAACACCTTAAAAGGTGCACCAAGAAAGGGGTAGCTATACCATTGGTGCTTTGAAAGATTATTTTTCCCTATACCACCACTTCCAACCAGCACAAACCTCTCCTATACATGTCCTTAAGCTTTGACACCTCCATTACACACTCCTATAAATTCATGACCTTAAATTTCCCCTACCTAAACCAAAAACTCTTTTTGACATCCATCAAATAATATCATCTTGAGTTGACCTTGTACTTAGAATATATTAGCATGTTATGGGTCCAAGTTGATCTCGATTGACCTAATCTAGGGCATAACTTAATTTTATTAATTAATGATACAAGGTTAATTATGTCAACCTTTTCATATAAAATTTTGGAAATTTTTAAGGTTAGATTCATCTATATATACACATATTTTTCACCATTTATTAGAGAGACCTAGATTTAATCATTCACTTGTGCTTCTTTTCAATATTCTCTTCCACCATTCTACTTGAAGAGTCATTACTTAGGGTTTATAATTGGAGAAAAATCTTATCTTATGGAAAAGTCTTGGATGCTTTGGCCTATCTTAGTGATCCTTAAAAACCACAAAAATCTTTTTTAAAGCAACATTAACTAAGGGAAAGATTGAATCTTAATGGGTTCATCTTCAAGGTAATTATCTCTAAATCTTACTCTTCTTATTTAGTAGATAAAAGTAGCACAAGTAATGGATTTTGAGTATATTTCTCTCTCCATGAATTAGGGTTATCTATATATTTACTTAATTAAAATTATTCTATGCATTTGTAATTTTATGTTTATTGCCCCCATTTTATTCCACAAGCTTTGGTCAGCACTAGGTTAGATCTTACTCTTTTTTGTCATTTACTTAGTGAATAATAAAACATAGGACCTAGCTAGGGTTATTACATGGTGTTACCTGACTAGAGACTTTGGAACCCTCTCTATTGATATTATTATGGTAAGGGACCCCTTGGTTAGGTATAGTAGATCTATCTTGGTTGATTATCTAAATGTACCACCAAGTGGAAGGGTAAGTGTTATTTACATTCTCCAAGCTAGGATTGATTTATAGTTTAGATTCACCTCCCTTTTATACATTCTAGTGAACCCAACATGAATATAATACTTGTAGGTTCTATTTCATGCATTCATTTATTATCATATATTATGTGTTTTTATTTCTAAAATACTATATTTAACCTACCGATATAGTCTAACATTTTGTGTGCAAGTTTAACAAATAGTCACTTCAATTGAAACTATATTTTTATGTGTAGGTCTTCTCCAAAAATAGGTAATTAGATAAATTATCTTGACTCATTTCTCTTTTTCAACCACATGTTTTTAGAATTAGTTTAATTTTTTAATAGGCCATTTTTAGCATATAAGTTTTATAGACTTCATCAATCCATTAAACTTTGTTAAAAGAATATAAAAAACCAACATTTAATGAACACATCATAAAATTAACAAATCAATCATCTTAAAAAATTATCAAGGTTCATTATTACCTTCTTAGTTATTTCATTTTTTCATTTATAGACCTATTTTTCATAGTTTATAGTCTATGAAACTTTAACCCTATAGTGAATTAGGTTGACTAGATTGACATAGTATGTAGTCTGCTTTCCCTTTAGAAAACTCAGTCAACCTATTTCAATGTGTTCTTCTAGGTCTTACTTCCATATAAATAAGTGACTCTATCCACTCTATTCTATAATGTTTGCATATAGTGTCACGTAAAATAATTTTGTACTCTTCAAAAATAAAGGAAATAAACTATCTTTATAGTAATTAATTCAATTTTCATTTTTTTCATTTCTTACTTAGAGTAAAAAAAAAGACTAAACAAGAGGTTTTTAATTTATTGATTTAGTCACACTATTTTTCTTTTTCACACACTACCAAATCACATAACACCAAAAACCATTAAACAATTTCTTCCCAAGTTCTACTTACTTGGATTTCATCATTAAGGGAAAAGCCAACTTGGTTTTATGTCTAAGTATAAATATGTGTCTTATGGTATATATTGAAAAATAACCTGAAACTCTTATCGAAGTGAGGGGGTAGGCACCAATACCAAGTTAGTACCATCACTAATACAAATCCTTTTAAGCCTAAACTACCTAAAACTATCCATAGATTACTTTTCTAATTCCTTATTAAGTACAACTCCCAATCATATTATTTAAAAATTTGTTATAACTTATAATATTTAGGAATGAACACATAGATTGCCATTTACATTCCATTTTTTTACTTTGAAAATTATATTTTGTATTACAAAACATGTACTAGCTAGTGTTGGTACAAAGTTTTTGATATGTGTTATAATTAGATCAAGCACATAAATATAATTATTTTTTAATTTAACTACATTTACTTAATTATTATATTTAAAAAATTATTTTTCCTATCTTTAAAACACATTCAACCCTATCAACTCAGTCTATTATAGGCTAGTTGATCTATCTGACTATGTGTCTTTTATACTACTTGAATTTTACCATATGCAAAACATAGTCAAATAGTTTGATTATGTATTTTGAATCCTATTGTTTTGACCTTTCCTACAAAATATATCAACCCAATTGACTCTATATCTCTTGGTTGATACTATTCTATATTTATCTAACTTTGTCCTTATTTTTTATTATTACTTTTTTACTTTAGATTCTTCTTTCAAGCATATTGTAATCCTATATAAGAATATTTTTGGATAACCTAAATCTATTTATATAATATATGGGATGTTATTTTCTCCTTACCTTTGTTACTCAAGAGGATCCTCATCTTTGGAGGACTTTTTCTCATCCCTCATCTTTGGACTACAATATGGTCCAAATTACTCCAACTAATGAGATTGATAAATCATATCCATTTTATACTTCTCAATATAATTCTATATTTAAGTCACCTTATAAACATAATCATAACAAATAACTCCATATGACAACTTATCAAAACCAATAACTCACCTCCTAGCGACCCTCCCCCTAATGCTAATTCAAGGAGTGTTCCTCTTCCCAATCTTAATAATCCTCCTAACATGAATCCATTAGTTGATACCACTCAAATTATTTCACAAATAGTGTAACAAATGAATGTGATGTAAACATCTAATACTTCTTAAATGATGCAACTATAATATCATTTGATCAACATGGTTAATCAACTTCATATTCTTCTTCCCTAAAATAACCAAAATTTCATCCATCCACCTCTTAATGATGTTATGAGAAATATCATTACCCAACCTATTATGAGAAACAATATGATTCAACACATTTAAAACAAACATTTATCCCCCTTCATTATTTCTATTGTTATTGGTAATATATCTGCAACTCTTAAAATATGTTGGGACTAAAGACCTTGCATCTTTCCTTAAATAATTTGGTATTCTTTATAAAGAGTGGATTCAAACTAATACCTTCACCACTATAAAACTTTTAGCTAAAAAATTAAAAAGTGTCTTATTATAATGGTATAACCAAATTTCCCAACATTCTATATGGAAAATTGAGGATTTATTCAATCCTTTAGTTAAGGAATTTCAACACAATGCTCTTTATGAAAATTGTCTTAGTCATTCATTAATGCTAAACAATCCCCTTCTGAATTAGCTCATGACTTTATCAAAGGTTAGAAATATTTAGTTCAAAAATACAATAATAATATGAATGATGATAAATTATTCAAACTCTTTATCATTACCTTAAAACTTTCCCTGCAATATAGGGTTCAAAATTTTACTCTTGAAATTTTAAACTATGATATTGATCAAGCTAAGTAACAAGAATTTCTAATGAAACAGTTTGAACACAACACTAAAACCATCAATGGATCTTTCCAACACTCCACCAATGCAATTACTATAAATATTCCTCATATAAAACCCAAAGTAGCCAAAATAGATAATCTTCAAACTTCCCATACACCACTAAATGTTCAACAAATGAAATAAATTTTAGCGACTTCTAAACCGTTCACTTATGCTAATAATCCACCTACATGGTATGATCCTAGTTTTTTTTGGTTTCATGTTGACATAGATAATTCCCATGGAATATGTTGTGGGCTTATGAAATTTTTTGGTTTCATGTTGACATGGAAGAATTCCAACAATGTTGACCAATCTTATTAAGGTGGATTCTCCCTAGGGAATGTTTGACTTTGAAAGAACATATCAAGAACCCTATCCCAATCACTCAATTTAGAATAAGAATCCATGTGGGAATAAAACTATTGAAAATAATTTTTGGACATGTGAGCATCTATTTTTGGTACTTGGTGTGGGTTCCCCTATTGGACATACTAAGTACCATAGAGCACACTTACACTTTGCGGGAAATCATCAACAAATGCCTCCAAGAAAAAATCTTTCATAGAGATAAGTGGACATTGGGAAGAAACTTATACATGATGCATTAATTATTATATTAAGTCATGGGTAAAGTGTACAATTTCAATGGAGTCTTATGGGATCCAAACATATAAGTCATCATGAATAAGATTTATGACTATTATAGTTTTGTGCACATATACTCCTATGTTAGAAACATAATAAAGATTGATGAGGACCTCTACCCTTAAGTCTCAATGGATATCCATAGCTATCATTTTTAAATAATTTCCAATAGTATAGCATGGACACATGCCAAAAATTTAGGTAAGTACTACCTCTATCTAGACTATGCAATAATTATGGTGGTTGGCTACAAGGTAGATCTGCTTCAGATCCAGAAGTTCAATTTGAACAAGGTAATTGAGTAGGAAATTGCATATCAAATATGTAATAACATATATGAGGAATTTAAAAGAAACAAAAATGACACACTCCATGAATCCCACATCACTATTGGGAAAATGTAATATATGATTAATAGATAGTTTAAGGAGGCTAGGAATGCCAAGAAGACATATGAATTACCTACCCTCCCTCATAGAGATTGGGATCCTCATGGAAATGTCCAAAATAAAATTCATAACATTTACCTTTCTTACAAACATAATCCAATGTATCATAATTTTCTATTCCTAAATTCCAAATATGATGAAGAGGTAAATAAAATGGCCACAAATGTAAGATTGACTGAGGACTTGTTGAGAGTGATACAGGCAAAACCATATCTTACACTCATTAAATAAACATTTAGGATCCCATGTCCTAGAGGATGGAGATCATCTAATTTTTTGAGTGGGAATAAATCATAGATACCAAAAGGAGAGGGACAAAATCCCCAAATAACTTAAGGAAAATCCTAGGATAAACAATAGTTAGTAGCTGAGTCACCACTTATTAGAGCACATAATGAACTAGACAAGGAAGAATAGATACCTACATCAACACAAGAAAAAAAATAACCAATGTTCCTAATTCAATTTTCCATAGTTGAACTAATATAGATAAAGTAAGAGCTAGTTGAGGAGCTAACTGAAGTAGGAGGCAGTGTAAAAAGGGAAACACTTAAGATTATTTAGTTAAACTCCTCTAATGAAGAGGAAATAATGGATTCCTTAGCCATAACATAAATAATTACTCCCCCTCTCTTCCATCATAGGAAATAGTCCCATACATAGGTAGAACAATCAAGTATTATCAAAGGAAGCCTAGGGAAGACAAACCATAGACCCCTCCAACACAAGAGGTGGATGAGGAAGAGTTGTAGCATGGAAAGGTATTAATCCTAAAAGCACTAAAGGATAAGTCACCTCTAATAGGTGAACCATCAGGTAAGGGAAATTTTCTCACAATTCCTTTAGGTTTTTCACCTTTGATGTCCTTAACTCTAGTTTCTATCACCTCTGGGCTATTTGTGTTTACTTTCATTCCTATTTAGGCACTTTATATAGGTTTTATTTTCATGCACCCATATATGAATATTCCCACTACCACTACACTTGATCCACTATCCACTACCATGGTTTCCATTCCATTCGTGTCCATTCCATTAGTGTTTATCCCATCAACACTAGATTTATCCATTCCATCCATTGCCCAATCCATCACTCCAACTGTATTTCCTTCTACCCAATTAGGTTAACCTTTGCCTTCTTCCACTCCAACCACCATAAATAAATTAGTGACCATAGAAAGGTCACCTAGAAAGCATCAAGTATTTTTTTCCCATCCTATGCCATAGTTTGGAAACATATACTAGTCAATAATCATATAGAAAATAATGCCCAATCCTTCCACTAAAACTAAGCCTGAGCCTAAAGAACATGTAAAAGTGGAAGCTCAACCCTTATATACCTCAAAGTTCACTCTTACAAATTAGGATAAGGAATTATAAGCCTTAGACTCTAAGAGGCCAAATATAATTATAACTGAGCTACCAATGGTGAACTCATTGTTTTATAAGGCCATATGATCAGTAAAATAGGTGAGGAAGAGGAAAATTAAAGATATATTGAATATAAATTTAATCATGGAGGAGAAGAAGAAATTTATTCCCTCATCAAGAGATAGAATAAGAAAAAGGGTCAGTCCCCATATATTGAGGACCTCAAATCTTACATCGAGACAAATACACAAGTAATCTTGGCTATACATAAAGTGACTAAAATGGATAGACAAGAGCTTAAAGAAGAGTTAGAGAATCTCAAAGTGAAAACATAAGTTACTCAAGTTCCCCAAGGAATTGAGAAGGATGTGCAAAGTGTAACACTTAGGCTATATGAGATTCTTGATTTTATTCATTCTCTAAGAGTCAATTTGGCTACTCATGTCAATAATATAACTAGATTATTCAAAAGCCACAAAGAAGATGATATTAAGTTAAAGTTATTAGTATTATATACCCCCAATAATGAATTTAGCCATTTGGTTTTGTTGACCTCATTGGAGGCACCAAACTCTTTAAATTTAGTGTTAATAAGAATAAGAGGCCCAATATTGGGTATTATCCTTAGAGGATTTAGTTAATAAGTTGTCTGAGTAAGTTAAATAGATTGATCAAATTTTGATAATATTATAATTGACTATAATTGAAGATATTATAGAGCAAGTTTGTTTCTCACTCTACATTTAATTAAATTATTAAGAAATCCTCTTATGGATTTAAGTAGAGTTTTCAATATTTGAGCTTAGAATACATTAAGACTAAATTAAGTGCAAATAGAAATAAGGCCACAAAGGGGTAAGTTTTTTAGGTTGGATTTAGATCCATCAAGATAGAGAATGATAAGTTGATGGAGAAGACAAGTAGGGTGACTAGGCTGCACCTCTTAGATATGAACTTAATCCAAACCCAACATATTTAGGTGTATAAAAACTACCAAGACTTAGATGTAAAAATAAGGAACCCCAACAAATACCACCTACTAGTTTGATTACACTGACCCCACCTACAGTGTTACCTCATACTATAGTTCTCATGGTGATAATAATTTAACCAACTAGTACATCTTTGAGTACTACACTAGTTACTATGTCATCAAGCACAAGTACTACTAAAATTTTGATGATAGTTTTGAGACACATAAAATAAGAGCTAATTTAGCATGAAAACTATTTTTATACCTATTTTTCATGTAATAGTTATAAATAGATAGTTAAATTCTTAGTTTCATATATATTATAATTAACTAATTTTTTTTTGCATCATACACATGTTTCATGACTAAGATATTTGCATCAATATGTAACCAAGAATTATATTATAGTTTTTTTAGATATAAACAAAGTATTCTAAACCTGGAGGATGAGGTAACCCCCTCCCCAAGATCTATAAATACATGTATAACCCTATTTCAAATGGTTGGAGTTTTGAATGAATATACAAGAAACAATCAAGGAATTGATTATCATGAAATTGTGTTCGTTATTTCCTCTTTGCTCTCTATGCTAATAAATTTGAAGTTTTTTATTTGTATTGATTCAATAATTCTAATGTGTGAAATGCTATGGATGAATATAACTATTTTGCTAATTAATATTAGTCTTAGATGTTCAATATTTATTTGATATTGATAGATTTAATTGATATAGATAGCTATCATAAGTTGAATAAATAATTAAAGGTGTGTAGAGGTATCTCTTTCATATAGTATTTTAGGTGTGAGATATAGCTACCCTATATAGCTTCTTGGTCCAAGATGTAATCTGTTGTATAAAGGTATGAAACAACAACCTTAAGAAAAGAAAGATTTAGCTGAGACCACTAATTCTATATCTGATTACCCTAGACATCTAGCTATGTTTGTTTTTGAGCATGCAAAATCTACAAACAATAAACACTGATCATTGAGATACTTGTCCACCAAAGAGACAAATTGAGATAATCATTTTCAAAGACATGGAACATTTTTTTTCCTGACTCTTCCTCCCTTTTAAAGTTTATTTGGGATATACCCACCATAGGTTAGTCTTCCATGCATCCAATTCACCTAGTGATTTATCCTTTTTATTAGAATACATGCATCCATACACAAACCTGGTTAAACAACCCATGTAGTTAACAAGCTATTACACCACCTAGTTTTTTCAACCACATACCAATAACTCCTACCTAAGAGTGGAACCTATTTCCATAGAGATCCCAAAATGTTATAGGTTACCTCATTTAAAACTTCTCTACGGTGTGTATAAAACCCATATCAATAAAAGATAGAAAAAGATGACACTAGAAGGAGTGCACACTTGTGTGTTTTCCTGATAAATAAGGGACCTATCATTATAAAGACACCTAAGAGATTAATAAGGTCTAGGGCTTAATATATCCTTATGGTTTTAACCACTATCAAACTCTAGGAGGCCTAGATCCATACCTATTATCCCTAAGTTAAATAGATCTTGAACACCTTCCCTTATAAGGATGGTCCTACCTATCAATTATCTTATGTCACAACCTTGGTTAATCAGATCTACCAATACCATTCTTAGGGACCAACCTAATCTATCAAGGAACCATAAATATAATCTACCTAATTTCTCCCCCTCAAGCAGCAGGACAATTAAAGAACATATCTAACTTTTCAAGGCCACCTTAAAATTAATTAATGTTATCCATGATGATGTTGAATGTAGGATTTTTATGTTTACCTTGCAAGATACTTCTTATTGTTAGTATCTTAACTTGTAGGAAAATTACATCACCTCATGGGATGACTATCAAAGTACATTCATAGAATAATTTTGATAGGTAACTAATCCATGTCTAGTATATCATCTCTTTTCTATCATGAAAAAGGAGCCTAATGAGTCCATTTTATCCTTTAATGTGAGATTCTAAAAGATGCACAATCAATTGAATACTATGTATAAGCCAAATAAGAATCTAACACTCGAGATATAAAAAAATGACCTGGATCTTATCAATATAGTATTTTTGTGAAGAAATTCTACTACCAATATGCTATCTTTGGCATTACAATAAGATATAAACATTAACAATCATCTCAATCCATATCTTATCCCTCATAATCTAGGAAGTCCAAAATTCAATAATGGACTTTCATCCTTGAATACAAATTCATGTGTGAATCAAAATTTTCCCACATTCAATCAAAATTAGTTGTAAACTCTACCTTATATGATGTAGTAGATAATGAATTGGAATTATTCTTTCTTGAATAATCATAAACAAAGGAATATCTAGCATCATATTCAACATTACACTCACACCAACATAGTAGTCACTCAAGGTTTTGACTCCAATGAAGGTGAATATGATTCTATATAGAGAATGGTTCAAAAGTTGAGAAAAAAATTCTTGAACATGTATAAGAAGATGGAAAATACTAAAAATTATAAATAAAATCAAAATTCTACCTTTTCAATACATCACAAGCCTTTCAACAGGCCTACTAACAATGTAGAACAACAACAATCCTATAAGTTACCAGAGATTAATATTATGGAAACAACTTTTCCAAACTAGTGTAGTATCCATAATACATCTCAACATGGAGAGTTGGATTGTATGGATTTCTTTGTAAGCTTTGAAATATTCGAAAGGGATATGATCAGATAAGATAAAATGATGAATCTTCTAGATCACCCTCATGAATTTGGCCCTTCTAATTCAACTATGGTCTTTGAGAGTTTTAAGTCTTCCTTCCCAAATGAAGATGATAATATCCCAGAGGATAATTCAAAAGAAGAGCAAGCATTTTAGTATTTCAAAAAGAATAATTATAATCTAAGGAACATGTAGCCATGCACTACTTCAAATCCTCATAATAATATGGTTATCCTTTTGAATCCTAAGGCTAAGAATAATCTTCCACTCCTTACAGGGAAAGATCAAACTCAAAATAGAGAGGAAAAAAATAAAAGAGGATACAATATTGTTGAGTA